>OZ018395.1:55183553-55619601 GCA_963969525.1 Ontholestes murinus
ATCATCCTACAAAATTATTCACTATCGACCAAGCGGCGTTAGAAAACATTTCTCACTATTGGAATAAAGAAGAGAGCACGTAGGTATCCTTTCAATTATAAGGCCCCAAATCCCTTTCTCTATTTACCCTTACTTCTACCTCACATATAAACGTCTGGGAACATAAGACGATGCCGTTTAGGCAAAAATGAACGCGAAACAATAACAAAGTGCTCTCACAACACCAACTGTCAAATAACATGGATGTGATTACGGTTTCACGGAAGTGATGAACTGTCTGATTCCGTTTAGTATGCTGAACAACCTACATGCAAAAAAGTCCGCCGTAAAAAGTTGTAGGGGACACTGGAACAGCAGTGTCAGTATGATGAGCAACTATTGCATTTTTCCTTGCAGCTATATAGAAATGGGAGATCAGAACACCACCTCTGTATAATATATTATCACGACACGTTAGAGCAGCAGTTTCAGATCATCAATGAACACCAAGAATGCCTGGTGAAAAATTATTCCTTAGTGGAAAACCTGTTTGTAAAATCGTACCTTCTGGAGAAAAATCAACGTGTAGAACAGTAGTATCAGATGTTAGCAAATAACATAAATACAAATTCTGTGTAACTGTGTCTTTTACATTCTTAATCATCCCCAGTTAAAACCCAAAATTACAAGTCTGGGTTCCAGAGGAATGGATAAAATGATTCAATCCAGTAATGGGGAAGTCACTATTACCGACGACTGAGCCACTATCCTCAAAAGCAGCAAAAATGTTGGTGGAATTGTCATGTGTATAGGATATTGAAGTTGCTGATTGAACAACAATTGTGGTAGTAATTGCAGGTGATCTTCTTCAAGCTGATGAAAAATTATTAAGTCGCGAAAGTCATTCAACTTGAATTTCCGAATCTTTCCAGAGAGCAGCAACCCATACTGTCTAGATTTTAACGAGCATTTCCACACCAATCCAAATAGACAACAGGGAAAAACTAACTAGAAGCGCATCTACTTCTCTTAATTTAAAAGTGGTCTCCCAACATTTCAGTCAACTGGACCCTGGCAGTGGTTGCCGTTTTTCAAATTCTCCACCCCCGAGAGCACTAAAATACTGTGAATCTCTCAGATATCAATATTATTAAGCAACGAGATGGCACTACAGAAGATACCGAGTTATTCTAAAATCTATTCTGATTGACGGCGATCGGATCAAGCCCTTCACTTTTTAGACAAAATTAAAGTGATGGTATTTAAGGATATAGAAAGGGAGTGTGTAGAATTTCAAGTCGCTAAAATGCCATCCGATTGCTTCTTTAGACCATTTCACTGTTTGTGTAATTCAGAATTGATAGAGGAGGTTAGAATTGGTTGTAGTAGCAAGATTAAAATTGCAGGATCACATAATGCAAGTAAAACAGTTACCCTTCTGTAAGGGGCTCAAATAAGTTTGTGTTGGAAGAAGCAGATAGATCGATCCATTATGCTAAAGCAGAGACAATTACAATTACTAATATCCTAAAGAAACATATTGTCCAACCACTCTTAATATCGATAAGCGCAAACAACTTGGTTAGAGAAACTGTTTGTTCTATACTTAAAATTGATGATGCAGTCAACATGATGAACTAGGTATTTTATACTCAAATTTAAGCTTTTTATTTATAACCTTCACCAGCTTTATTTGTTTCAGCTGCCATTTATCGTCTGAATAATAAATACTTAAAATTAAAAAAAAAATATTTATATTTGATAATTTATTACTTTAGATATATTAATCATAATTTAAATTACAATATATTTTTATATGAATAGTATTTTGTATCGAATGTCGATAAGTATATGCTGTTTGTATTGTTGAAATTTATAGGAAGAAATACAAAATGTACTCTAGATTTTCATGTCTAAGAGCATAATATCAAAAGTGCGGGAAGAGCTTAACAAAGGATCTTCTGTTGAATATTTGGGTGTTAAAGACCTTGCACAAACACGGATTACATACTAAATAGCAGTAATAAAATAATCGAACTACAGTATTAGTATAATTGTGAACTTCGTTTTTCTTGTGATTGTAATTGTGGCTGCCTACCGATAAAAGAATCGGCAAGTGAAGATTATGCAAGGATTTCATACGTATGAAACGTGATTTCCTTAGCAGAATGATTTTGAAGAATTTGAAGAATTCAGGATTTCAAGAATCCAATTGCGTCAATATGGTGCAATCTGTTCGCTGTTTTTTTCAAATTACGTGAGATAATAAATGTATTTAAATTTGGTGTCTCGGAATTATTAAAACCCTAATGGTTTGATCAAATTTTTTATTTTTATGATTTGTGAATAAACGTAAAATCCAAAAAGTTAGTTTTGATGTTATTTTCTGCTTCGTGAGTGAATTTAATTTTAGGACGAACAATATTAATTAGATTTAAAAATTGATCTTATTAACGTGTTGTGTCGCTGAACATGCTATTAAGTCATCAAAATATATGTTTCAAAAGAAATTACATCTACAATATCTACAACTAAAAAAACATAACCAAATTTACGGTCTGATTAAGTGTTTATTTAATTAAAATTACATTTATCTTTGAAAGAACTTGACTTCAAAGATAAAGTTTGTATGTATGAAGTATTATGTAAATTAATTAATCTTGAGCAATATTCAATTACTAGATCTACCAGAAGTGAACTTGAATGTTACAGGAGGATGGATTGCTGTAACTGGGATATAGTGATAGAGAGCCAGTCGTGTAATGAGTGCCAAATCGTTTTATATATTCTAGCAGAAGTTGTGGTAGATTTGCCATTATTTTGATTCTTTATGTTTATAAAGTATTTTGCCCTGGAAGTATTTCACTTCATTACATCATGACAGCAGTTTGATTTTTAAAATTGTTTTTTGGTCTACGGTTATGTCCAAGTTCTTAACGGAATTATAGTTTGGGAAAATAAGACGTTCGGGGGGATAATTATTGGTGCGATGATAAGAAATTAGGAGCCGTTGTTTGTGACGATTGATTTTAATGCGCCATTATGCAAACCAATGCTGAAGAGAGTCAATAAGCTTATAATAATGTCATCTGAAATTTGCAGATATTTAGAAGGATTATAGTAGAGAGGATTAAGGTTATAAACATCAACACAAACAATGTTAAATAACAGAGGTGAAAGAGGAGAACCTTGAGGGAGTTCTTGTTCAGTTGTAAAATAAAAAGAGTGAGAGTTGTTGATTCTAATTTGTAGTAATATATGGGAGAGGAATTACTTTTTAAGAGATATGATATGAGGAGAGATATTTAAGATGTTATTCTTGTATAATAAGCGTTGATGCCAGACAGAGTTAAACTATTTCTGGACATCCAGGAATAAAGCACTATCTTCGAGAGGAGAAGTCTGTATGTTCAAGGTTACGATGGTAAGCGAGAAGAGGTTGAACGTTGGCGAAGGAAACTAAACAGATATTTGGGGATATTGCTAGAAATAAAAAATTGATTTTTTAAGGATTCGTATATTAGATAGTTGACTGCGCGATTCCCTGTCGTCGACGAACAAGAAGTTTTAGGAAGAATATTTGGAATATTAATTTAATTAGTAGTACTTCCGAACAAAATTGTGGATTCATGTAAGTTGGATAGAACCTGACATTCAGAAATACATGCTCGGCGGTTTCCTCTTCCTCTCCATACCCTCTGCAGGTAGAAATCGAGAATAGTCTTACTTTCGATCTTAAATGCCAGTGTCATGTTAGGAGCCCTATAACCTTCCGTAAGCTTTCTCCGGATAGTTGCATAGTATTTTTTTTTGAGGCATCTGCTTGATGTATTTTTCAGTTGAGTAATCAAGTCTTACAGGAAGGTCAGCAGGGAGGGTTCCGGCCCTCATATCGTTAATCCGGATGGGCCCCATTTCAGAGGAAAATAATGCTTGTTACAAATACTTTGTTACTTTTATAGATTAATGCAGAAGTTAGGGCAGGGTGGATTTAATTGAAAATAAAACTGAAGTTTAAATTCAAAGAATACAAAAAGGAGACAGACAAACTCATTAGCCTCAAAATAAAAATCCTGTAAGCAGAAAACGAAAAATAGTACTGCAACAGAGAATTTGACGATTATCTAAAAGAAAATGGCATATCGAGGCGTCTGTCCGCCTTGTATACATTACAGCATAAAGGGGTAGCCGTAAGAAAAAAATAGAACCTTATTAGATAAAGCCCGTTGTATGATGCTAGAAGAAAATATATCAGAATCCTTTTGGGCAGAGACTATTCATACTGCAAATTATATTACCAATAGAGTGCTATCAAAAGCAACGACCGAGAAAACCCTTTCTGAGATGTTGGTTGGATATAAACCCTCAGTAAGACATTTGCATTGCTTTGATAGAAAAGTTTTTGTGCTAAATAAAAGAAACAAGAAAAAGTTTTCACCAAGAGCAAGAGAAAGAATTTTTGTTTCGTATTCAGAAAATACCAAAGGTTACAGGATTTGGATAGAAAATCAAAATTAAATGGACATTAGTAGAGATGTGAAATTTTTGAAAAGAATGTTCTTTGTCCAAAAAAAGAAGAAAATAAGGATACTCACCCATTAATTCCACTGATTTTCTCCCATGAACAAAACACTTATGAAAATTAAGAACTTCCTCAAAATAAAGAATCATCTGAAAGACAAAATGAAGATCGAGAATGTGACCATTACGAAGAGTGCGACCAATTTAATGACGAAAACACCTTAACATAACCTGAAAATGAAGCAAAAAATAAAAATCTGGACATACTTCAAAAAGAAAAGAGACCTGAAAGAGAAAAATAAAGTCAATATGTCAATAAAGAAGATTACTATTTAGAAGATGACTTAGAAGAAAGTATGATATCCATAGATTCAAATAATCCTGGTGAAGAAAATGAAAATGATGAAATTTGACACACTGCAATAAAAGCTGAAATAAAAGCACATATCAAAAATGAAACTTGTAAAATAATAAGAAAGGACAAAAAATGGTACTAACGAAAAATAGTATCAGACAACATTGAAACAAAACGGCAAGACTAGTGGCACGAAGTTTTAACCAAAAATCTGGAGTTGATTATAATGAAACATTTGCAGCAGTAGCAAAATTAAGTTCTATCAGATCTCCATTAGCAAAATTAGTAGAGAAATGATTGAAGCTGGTACAAATGGATGTGATAACAGTATATTTAAACGGAGACAATCCTAATGAAGGTGCCAACTTGTTTGGAAAAATATGTAACCGAAATTATGGTAGAAGAAAGTGCCGAAGATGACCTAAGCATTTGTAATTAAGCAAAAGCAATGTTGAAGGATTTGAGAAAAGATAAAAGAGATCGAGTCTATCTGCACAAAAAAAGCCCTAAATGGCTTAAAACAATCAGGACGACAATGGTTTAAATGATTATATTCTGAACTAAGAAACATTGATTTTGAACCATCTCAGGCAGACCTATGTGTTTATATATTAAGGAAATGAGAAGATGAAATTACAATCATAATACATATTGATGTCCTAATAATATCCTTCTCAAATAAAAAATAATTAAATAAAGTAAATAAATGTCTGAAAACAAAATTTAATATGAAAGACTTAGGTGAACTGATATACTCTTTGGGAACAAATTTTAAATGTGAAAAAGAATACATAACAATGGACTAGAACAGATAAAAGCCTATCTCAAAACCCCTAGAGACAGAGTTAAAACTAAAAATGAATGAGATGAAAAACCAAATATCAACTTACCTTACAGAAACTTGATTGTAGCCCTAACCAATTTAATGCTTACTGTGATGTAGAACATTGGAAAGCTGCTAAAAAAATACTCAAGTACCTAAAAGGGGCAAGAGACCTGAAGTTAACATTTTTAATGAATGAAGATGCTGAATTGAAAGGATATGCTGATGCAGATTGGGCATCTTATTCTCTTGATAGAAGATCATATACTATGCGGAATTGAAAGGATTTGCTGATGCAGATTGGGCAACTCGTTCTCTTGATAGAAGATCATAAACTAGTCATTGCTTCATAAAGAATGGTGGTGCTGTCACCTGGGAATCAAGAAAACAGAAGGCAGTGGCACTTCAACTGCTGAAGTCAACATGGTATAAAGGAAGTGGAAAGAAAAATGTCGTATATAAAGGAACCGAAGAGATGTTTGTTGACATAATAACAAAGGCACTGCTACGACCAAAATATGAACATTGTCGCAAAAGTCTGCAGCAGATGGAAATCCGTGATGAGGAGTGAAAGAAATCAATAGAACAGGCTAATTTTGTTGTCAATGTCACCTCCGTTCTGTCACTTACTGATATTTTTCTCCATGCTTGTGTGTGCTACTAAAATCTTAATTTCCCTTATAATTATAATAAATAAAACACTGTGAAAGATAAACGCTGTATATTTTTGGTGCCATAAACCAATATCAAAAATATGCATAATGTGTAAAAATGTCCGTCGGTTCTGAATAGCAATTTGTTTCAAAATATTTAAAGTACCTGTCATTTACTATTTGAAAGCTTGTTAGATTAAAGTTTGGGTGTCATAGAATGGGTCGTGTTCAAATTGCCAGCATTTTTTTTAATATTACGTTTATGACGAGGTGGTGGAATAACATTAACGTAACTAATAATAAATTAAAGGAGCGCGGAGACAAAAACTTATCCACACAAAATCTAGTGTGCGTCTGCGCAGAATCAACGAATGCGTTTCCTTATACTCTTAATAAGACACTTTGTTGTAGATTTGTGAAATGTTTTCGTATTTTGTTCATTAGTTATTCATGTTTTCCCTTTGAATTGTTAATTTTTCTTAATGTATTTATCCAAATGTCTTTAAATGTCTTTTTTGACTTTATTCAATTTTTTTCGAATTTTTGTCAGTGAGGAAACCTTTTTCTGACATTATTGACTTGAGTAGAAGAAAATTACTTGAATTCCTCGGTATGAATTCTGCTCAAAATTATTAAGTAATTTATATATTTTTTAGGTACACGTTTAAAATAAATAATTAGATGTATTAATTAGACTCGAACATGGTGTCAGTTATTATATCAAATTTTCTGTTATTTGAGGTGCAAGTAAACACCTTCATCATCAAAAATTTATTTGAATAATGAAACAACCTTCTAGAGTAACAGTAATACACATACGTATGTTTCTAGAACTAACTTTATTTGTAATTGTATGTTTACAAACATACATATTTAAACGCAATTATTATTCAATGCCAACTTTTTTGGCAGTGTCACCTTAATTCATTATTTTTCTATTTTAGATGTTCACATTATCACTTTCTTTATTATAATACTATTCTACTGCAATCACTTCTATGAAATATCAATTACGTTTTATGTTGTTTTTGACATTCCCCATTATGACGTAAAACGCGAGCGCGTGTGTCCTAGAAAAATATTCGCGACGAATTTTATCTGCCGATCTTATCCGTGTCTGTTTGCGTGCAAATAAAAAAACAAGTGTATAACAAAATAAATTTAATATGTGCGAACATACGGAGAGCGCGAAATAAATATTTTGTTCGCATAATTCCGCAATATCTGTTTTTTTTTCTAGATTACGCGACTTTTATTTACACGAACATAACTTCGTAATAATACGCTTGTGCTGATAATACGTTACACAATGCATTTGTATGAGCATATCTATATTTTTATAAATTTGCATTCGCGGAAATTGTTATATTACGTGATGCAACATCAGGAGGAATAATATAACAGTTATTAATTATTTGATCTTCTGAACAACGGGCGTTTAAAATAGATAAATTTTTACGTATGCGTGTGTGGTTTTCGCTTTATATTTGGATCAACGAAACAACGTGAAATATTACGTCATCTGGGAGACGTTTAGAAATCGCGATCAGACATCAATTTCACTGCATGCCGTCGTCGACGTGCGCCGCCGACAGTCGGACAGTCTGTGCTTGAGGGCAAAGCGGACACTCAAAATCATTCAGGTCTTATCGGAGTTTACGAAACAAAACCAAAATCCCCACCATCGGGCCGCGGCAATTACCACGAAGTGTATTTAAGTTCAAGGGAATCGACAGTCCGTCTTCTCCTGCTGCACTTCACCGGGATTTAAAAAAAATCATCAGGTATGTTTTTTTTATTTTTAAATTCTTAATGCAACGATTGTGAGTGCCGATTTCGATCCAGGTCAATGGGCGACGACGTGATCCGCACCAAGTCTTTGGGCACCTCTTTGGAGGGCGTCCGGGACCAATACGCCGATGGCAAGGCTGCCAAGGTGTGGGAGGTGTTTATTGGTGACAAAAAGTCGCGCACGGAGAATTACAGGAAATTCTTGGTGGGGCTGCTGAAGGAGAAGGGATGCAAGAGGATTTTAGATGTTGCGTGTGGAACTGGGTAAGTGTACGCCTTTTAATTTGAATCCTACGTGTTGTAGCGTGGCTTAGTGCTGGGGGAAATTGTAATTTACGTAACGGTTGTATGCTCGTGGTGTACATCAAGAAGGCCTCAAAAAATAATTATATTGCTTTATAAATTTATGAATTCAATCGAAAATAATCTAATTAATTAATATGTAGGAGAAAATATTAAATGCTTCGATTATTTGGAACAAACCAATTAATTTTATTATACCTATTATATTATTTAGAAAAGTGAGTTAGAGAATTATTCAATCAATTTGAAACTGATATTAGCAAATCAGGTAATAATATAGGAATTAAATGCAGTTTTAGTTGTTATCATAAAAAATCAGGGTTATTATTAAAATATTGCTCATTATTTTATGTAACATAATATATTAGATAAGAAAGAGAGAATGGTAGCGACCGCTACTACGTGGCAATCCATACTTATAGTTATTTGAATAATTCACTATATTTAAAAAAAATATTAAGTACAATCTAGTTATCTCTCTTACTTTATTATGTATTTTTATAATACTATGTATACTTACTACTTTTTCTTAGGTACTTTATCTTACAAAGTAATAATATTGTATTTTTTAATATTTTGATATTTTGACAGATATTGTCATAGACGAATATTTATGACTAATAGTTTAAAAATACGAAACGTGTCCTAAATCTACAATGATGAGTCTTATTAAGACTACAAAAAATCACTTATTAAAACAACTACGCCTCTGACAAAAATGAATTAGGAATGGCAATGAATGAAAATAATAAAATTAAATTTGAACCTATAATTTCATCACTCGTGTTCCGATATTATAGTTCTTATCAGAACAGCTTTATTATTAACTTTATTGAATAGAAATCAAGTTATTAAAATAAATTTAAAAATATTGAAAAACTTAAACATTTTTAGATAAATACTCAGAATTGAGTTTTATTTCGCAGTGTTTTTAGAATAAATTATAATTAATAATAATATGCTTTAATACTTAATATATATTTAATTATGTAATAGTTCCTCTTAATAAAAATCTAATTGTGCCAATTTTCGAATATTAAATAACATCTTTGTAAAGCTATTTACTTGAGGAGAGAATTTTAGAAATTTTTCAAATGCAATTTAAATTCAATCTAAATGTTGGGCTGTAAGAGACATAATAGTACTACCTTCAAAATGGCAACAAGTTGTTGAAAAAAACGGCGCATATTTGACCTAAATCAGATCATTCTAACTATGATAATTAAAGCCTTCAATTACATGTAAAAATAATGGATCTCATTTTACTACACCTTATAAAAACAACTGCAAACATTTTGAAAAGAATCAAATAATTCACAAAAAGAATTGTAAAAATATGAGGTTGAAGTCCAATTTTATTTTTATTTTTAATATTAATTTTAAATCTATTCTTACTAATGAAGTTATTATCATCTTCCAAACTGATAGCAGTTAGATCTTATAAATCGATGTTTCACAATGTATCCAAGCAAAAGAGATTTTTTAAATCTTTTGGCTAAAAATAGACTCGCAATAAAATATTCTTAAGTCTGGAAGTTTGTAAATAAAACCATCAAAAATTAAGAAACTATCAGAATCCAAACAAAAATTCAAAATTCATAATTTCATAAAGGGCTACTACAAGATACTGAAGATGGCACGCGGATATTAGGTGAGGGAACCAAAAAAGAATACCTTAGACTCGCCTTCAAATAGCATCCAGATAAAAAGAAAAGCATTGGTGCTGATGGGAAGTTCAAAGAGATTGCACAAACATACGAATTACCTTCGGATAAGAAAAACACCTAACGTTTATGATAACCGTAGCAATGATGTGCATCTATGTAAATGCAAAAGACCTGTGAAATTATAACCTTGATAACTTTCATTGATTTAAATTAAAGAGAACGGGAAATTATATATTAGCTGCACTAATTAATTATTTTGTGACAAAATAAATACAGTGTTATACAAACAAAGCTAAAGTGTCTTAATTAGTGTTCAACATGTATAACGAAGTAGATGCCTTAAAAATAAATAATATTAGTTGCACCTGCCACGGAGATCCCCAGGCCACGTTTGCCAAGTTTTGTTTCGAAATTGTTCAATAATTTATAATCACTATTGTTACCAGTGAAACCATGAAGAAGTGAAAGGATTTCAAATACTATTCCCGCATTGAGTACAATTTATACGTACTTTTTTTTTGGATAATTTGTTTAACGCCAGATTATTTATTGCATCTAAAAATTCGATGTAATAAAGGTAAAACTACTACTGGTGTAAAAACAATATTCAGCCAATCCCAGTGAACTATTAAGATAATAAAAATATTAGATTTTCAAATTGGTTTTATTGTAAACACTACATATGTGTCGCCATGTTGTGGCTTCTTCATGTGAAAATATTTTCTTAAATATGGATTTTCAACACTTAAGTGCCTCAACAATCAATCAATCCCAATATAGTTTTGGAAAGAAACTAACAATTATAGCTTTATTTTATCCTAAACTATCAGCTGTCAAAATTTTTATTAAGGTTGCCAACACTTTAATGCTTCAATGATTGCAAATTTTTACCTTGTAATTTGTTATATAAATATCACGTAATTCTAGTAGTCTGTATTTTTCTTATACACCATTAGGAGGGTTACATTTTTTTCTTAGTTAGTCAAACATTGTCTTTTAATTTAGAGTAAAATAATAAAAATAAATACATTTGCTATGTTTCAAAGAAAACAAGAAAGGCCAATTCAAAAAAAAAACAACGTTTTAACATAGGTTTAAATTAAACTCTAGAATTTAAACCCACAAACGCTCATACATGTATATAGGATTGTAGAATACATACCATAAACCTGTTAGCAAAGGAAAAACATATTGACTAGAAGATCCCATATTTAACATGTTAGTATGTTAATCCAGAGTTGCAGACACATTTTCCAAAAATGAAGAGAATCTCTTTGACTATTTAAAAAATATGTTGCCATTTTTATATTTTACTATATTGTAAAGCAAAAGATTATTTTTAAAAGTGTTCAATCCCGTTTCCAAATCTTTTCTCCGTATTTTTGCATTTTTCTTTATTTCCAGTCTTTGAAATATAAAGTTCTAACTGCCACGCAGGTGATATGTTATTATTGCAAGTGTCCCAAAGTTTGATAAAATCTTTTCCTATATTTACAAGAAATTTACTTCTCTAGTTACAAATTGTTCAATCTGTTGAGCAATCACGAATTTATAAGGTTGTCCAAAAAGTTGGTGCCGATTTTCGATAGGTACCGTGAGAAGATACCTAAATATAGCACACTTATTGAAAACAAATGACATATGTACATATTCTAAAAGAGAAAACTTCAAGTCATATTTGAAAAAAAGTTAGGTTACGATTCGTATTATACGCCTTAGAATATGGCAGCAAATAAAGTGAATTCTAGGCATTTAATGCTTTTTTCCCAAAGGGCAAAAATGCCTGACAAGCGCTGTTTACGGTGAAGATGTAGTCGAAAGAACTGTGCTCGGTTTTAAGCTGGAAATTTCGTCCTTGAAGAACGCCACCACAGGCGACGATTTGATTAAAGCAGAAATCGAGAATAAACCACTCTTAACATTACGTGAATTAGCAGGCATGCTAAATAAATCAAAATCAACCATACACGACCATATTGTGAAGCTTGGCTACGTAAACCGTCTTGATGTATGGGTTCTGCATGATTTAACGGAGAAAAATCTGTTGGATCGCATTGCGCTCCATTTACAACATGCTTTACAAAGGCAACGAGGAGACACCATTTCTGAAGCAATTAGTGACGGGGGATAAAACCTGGATAATTTATAAAAACGTGTAGCTTAAAAGGTTTTGGGGAAAGCGTAATGAACCAAAAGCTGGTCTTCATTCGAAGAAGGCAATGCTCGGTGTCTGGTAGGATTGGAAAAGAATATTTTATTAATTCTTGAATGTTGTCGGCGTTAACTTGGTGGTACATTTTAATAAGATAATTAAAACACTTTAACTTTGTTTTACCACAAAAAATATTTATTGCTGTGACTATAGTTTCGAACATTCACTGTTCATTATCAAACATAAAGTCACTTTATGTTTGATAATGAACAGTGAATGTTCGAAACTATAGTCACAGAAATAAATATTTTTTGTGGTAAAACAAAGTTAAAGTGTTTTAATTATAATATTTTATTAAGAGCTTTTACCAAATAATGAAATAATAAATTCGGAACAGTATTGCTCTCAATTAAAGAAATTGAAGACAGTAATCAAACAAAAACGTCCAGAAATAACGAACCGAAAGAGCATCGTCTTCCATCAGGGCAATGCCCGGCCTCATGTCTCTTTGACAACTCGACAAAAATTGTTGGGAGTTGGTTGGGATGTTTTACACCATTCACCGTATTGGTCAGACCTCGCGCCCTCGGATTTCCACCTTTTCCGATCATTTCAAAATGTCCTTAATGCGAAAAATTTCAATTCGTTGGTTGAGATAAAAACTTATTTAGACAATTTTTTTGCCGAAAAAACTGGGAGGTTCTGGAAGTTTCATGAAAGATCGAAAGTTATGGAACAGAATGTTTAATATTAAATTGTACCCTTCACGAACTCAAACATTCACACAAAAAGCAAATTAATTGCATCTTCATTATTTTTCTTTTTATCGGTTTCTGCTTAATTCATTGTCTGATTTATCCGTTGGTAAGTCGATCTCATTTTGACCTTCCTGCTATCCTTATTAAGGATCTCGTCTTTATAGCATTTATTTTGCTGCCATGTTTCTTCTTTTAAATCATTCAATAATCTTTTTTATAATTGTTTACTCACGTAAAATCTTATTTTATTATTGATATATTATTTGCAGGGTGAGTTAAAGTTATCTACTTACCTTTTATTTAACAATAACTTCAAAAAAACAAGTAAACTTTGTTTACACACATTAATGCACAACATTGACGTTACTTTCAATATTTTGGAAACTAAACAATAAGAGTTACTAAGTGCATATGCATCTTTATGGTGGGTAGGTAGGCTAATGACCTTTCCTCCAATCATTCAAATGTTTAAGTGAGATTTATTAAACATTATAAGAGAAGAGGATTAGTGAGTTCGAGTGGAAGATCATTCATAAGAGTGAACTCCGCCATTTTCCATGCAGTTAAAATAATTTGTACATATATTTGTTTACTTTATAAGTACAATTATAAATTTCTTTATGTAATGCATGATAGGTAAATATTAAGATTACAATACAGTAATATCAAATTGCCCTAGCATTCTCTTGACCTACCTTAATGAACTAAGCATTGATCTAGCGTACACTTGCCTTAAATTAAATGCCTACAAATATATGCTTAATCTAGCTTAGCCTTGACCTATCTCTAATTTATTAAGATTGACAAAGGTCAAGAGTACGCTAGGGCAATACAAACATTATTAAGGTAGGTCATAAGTACGCTTGGTCTAATTGTAGATTATTAAGAAAGGCTAGAACAATAGAGATTTCTTCGACGACATGTTTTCAAACAGTTTAAAGATTTTAACTGAAGTTTATTTAAAAATAATCAAAAAAGAATTCATTTTTAGAATTGTATTGCTTATACTTGAAAATTGTATGCCTATTATAAATGTGTCTTAATTAAATTTATTAAGTCAAACATTATTAAAGTTTAAAGAAGTACATGGAAAAAATGAAAAACGAGTTGAGCAAGATTATCAAGAACATCAGAGAACCTTGATAGTGTTAGCCAGTCCGTTCGTAAAGATACGAACCTTCTAATTTGGAAGCGCAGAAGCATCAAGAAATAAAAGCAAAACTTTCATGCTTTTCGATTAGCACATTGTACTAGGCGCAAGAAGGAGGAGAAAGTCTTTAAGAGAGAAAAATGGTCAAGAAATCGCCTCTACCAAGCAGAGAAAATTTACGTTGATTCATATTGCTTCGTAGGACAAACCATACTGCAGAATCTCAAGAAAATTCTAGAAAATAATAACCTTCGGTGCTTTAGCTACAACACCATAGGCAGCCGTTTATATTTAATCGTGGGTTTTGTATCATAGTTGCACTGCAAGTTAAAAAAATCATTTCATCAAGAGTATAAATCTATGTTATATACAGGGTGTCCCGTTAATGTGGGGAAATGGCTGGACCATAGATTCCTGGGGTCAAAATATGATGATTTAACCCAAAATATCTATATCCAAAAATTTACGGTTAAGCCGGAATTTGTCTTCAAAGTTCCAAAAATTTTTATTTCTTTTGTTTATAACAATTGAACGCTTTATTCGATTTGAATGAAATTTGTTAATAATAACTAACATAATATAGTACATCATTTCAGTTATTATGGCTATTATTGATTAATAAGAAGTATAAAAAACAGTAGTACCACCACTTAAAAACCAAATTATTTTTTTATTTGTGCATTTAATAAAAACTAAAAAAATACTACTTAAAAGACTGTTTAATTTAAAAACTTTTTTGTCTCTTAATAATATTTAATATCTTTTACAGTTTCCCACAAAAAAATAAAATAATTTTTTTATCTAGTAAAAACAAAATCTAATTTTTTATCGAATCGAAAATAAATGTTTTTCGTGGCCGTCTTTATTTAAACAATATTAATTATGTATAATAATTACTATTTAGTGTCTTTTAATAATTAATTTTTAACTTTATTATATTTCATAAATATTCATATTTGGGGCAAACAGATACCTTGCTTGTATTATCATTCTGCGAAGGAAATTGTTTGAAAAGTGCTAGATGTTATTTTTGTTAATTTAATTTATTGATATTATTTAATTTTTATACAATTGAGTAAGTTGATTTACTTATTAATGAGTGCATAATGAGCATAATATTTCATATTTTATTTTTTTGTGCAAATTGCCGTACAAGATATCAAAAATTATTAAGAGGCAAAAAAGTTTTTAAATTAAACGGTCTTTTAGTGGTATTTTTTTAGTTTTTATTAAATGCACCAATAAAAAAATAATTTAGTTTTTAAGTGGTGGTACTACTGTTTTTCATACTTCCTGTCAATCAATAATAGCCATAATTACTGAAATGATGTATCATATTATAGTAGTTACCAATAATAAATTTCATTCAAATCCAATAAAGCGTTCAATTGTTATAAACAAAAGAAAAATGTTTTTTTTAAACTTTGAAGACAAATTCCGGCTTAACCGTAAATTTTTGGATATAGATAAGTTGTGTTAAAACACCATATTTTGACCCCAGGAATCTATGGTCCAGCCATTTCCCCGCATTAACGGGACACCCTGTATATATAGGATATAGAGGATATTATAATCGAAAAAAGTTTTCTTGTTTTTCATAAAATTTCGCCCACTCGAAGCTCTTTTACGTTTTTTCCTTAACAAATAGGAAACATTTTACATTTTTTCCAAATAAAATAGTTCACTGAAAAACGTTCTAAAAAGTTGTGGTTTTTCGTATTTTATTTAACACCTGAATAAGAAGTAATTGTAAAGTAATTTATAAAGAATATTTTTTGCTCAAAATGCAATATTTTTGAAACAAATGCGGATAAAATGAGATGCTACAAAAACATGATCTATTGTTTACAGCTAACAGATGTACTCCATATTCACTTTTCCCATTTTTTTTTACATTTATCGTTAAGATTTATGAAATTTTCGCCACTCAAGCATTCCATTAATTCACTAATTTCTGTTTCCTACTTTTTTAATCTTCAATTCTTTTAATTAGCTTCTTGTTACATTTTACCTTTCTTGTTTTACACACGTTTGTAGTTGAACTTAAACTCTTGGTAAATTCTACCTGTTCTGCATTAGCTTTCCTTTTATTTTGCCAAAAGATAAATAATACAATCCATAAATTGACCTATAATGCGAAAGACAAATCGGCACAAAAATTGTTGGAATATAGTTATTGTACAAAAGTATACGTTGAAACAACAGGCCAAAGCTTTGAAGGACAAATACAAGGACACAAGAAAAATTTCACTCAAAAGGAAACAATGTTAACTAACATCAACCACCTTCAAGAAGAATCACTCAATGAAAATTTAAAAATCTTACATACAGAAAATGTGATTTACTGGAACCGCTAGAAATTAATAGATTTAAAAAGTACCATCTTTTATTAAATAAAGAAACTGTTAATAATCGCTACTACTAAATCTGTAGGTTTTACTGTAACACTCTCCACCATGTGCATGTTTAGTATATAATTCGCAATTGTAATTCATTAAAATCATTACTCATCTGCCTGATGAAGCCACGGTGTGGTGCAACAATCGTTACAGTGTCTCTAATAATAAAGCAAAACTCTTAAAACATCCGTGTTTTATAATTTAAATGCATAACGGAATTTCGCCAAGTAACATCCTCTAGAAATGCATATAGCTTTGAAGATATAACTATATTTTTAATGAATTTCATATAATCATTGTTTTAAACTTTTAGTGTCTATTAGCTAAATAGCTTAAATAGGGGACAAACAGAAACATTTTAATTTGAAACCTGACCCAAAAGTCTTTCACTTTTTAAATATGATGAAATTAAACTCGATAAGTTTGTTTTGCTACTATATTTGTAGAATTGCAAATAATTAGAGTTTCAACTTTTATATAGTGACTGTCAAACTAAAAAAGAAGTAAATATATATTTTTATGGGTAATTTTCAACAACTAAGACCAAATATCTTAATAAATTATATATTTTTTTAAATATTTTTAGTGTGGATTCCATCATGTTGCTCGAAGAAGGTTTCGAAGTAGTATCAGTGGACGCCTCTGACAAGATGTTGAAGTACGCTCTGAAGGAACGCTGGAACAGGAGGAAAGAGACCGCATTCGATCGCTGGAGTAAGTGATAACATTTATTTTTGCTAACGCAAATTTCTAAAATTTCTCACGTTCTCTCCCACATATCTGCGTTTTGATATACAACCAATATTGCGATTACTGAATTTTCGCGTCGAGTGGTTCACAGATAAGGATACAAGGTATTTTTTTGCTAAGGAATTTGTTTCCTGAATTGATTGTTACATTAAAATACGGAGAAATAGTACCTAGCTGATAAAGAATTATTAACTAGAATTATATTGAGGACTACTTATAGATATTAAAATATTACCTTTTCTAAAAATATAATTTCAAGTTAGAACTTGATAACATTTTTTAATATAGCATGGATTATCTCAACAATAGTGCATCTATGAACTCAATTCGACATCTAGCGATAAAGCACCATAGCGACGGTCAATGGAATTCAATTATGGGCGTAGTTTGCCTAGTGATGGATTTCGTGAAGGTTATCCAAAATCTGTTGTTGTTCCAAATAACATTGATACTGGGCGTGATCTGATTTAATAATGTGAAATGAGAATAAGGTATTCATGTGTATTAGTTGTACCTGTATATGTTGAATACTGTATAAATATTTGACTGTCAAAGAAAACGTTCGCGTTGCATTCCACACAATTTAATAATGGCTCAAAAAAAATCGATGCTATTGCGGTGCTTCAAAATATTTTTATGTAATCATTGATATATGTGTATGAGCCCGAAAATAAATATAAGTTCATCTTTAAAGGTTGGCCAAATCCAACAAAAGTCTTCAAAAAATAAGAGAAACCATCTGTCACATGCTATTGCGGTGCTTCAAAACATGTTTATGTTTTCATGGATATAGGTGTATGAATCCGAAAGTAAACAGCAGCCCACCTTTAAGGATTGGCCAAATACATAAAAAGTCTTCAAAAAATGAGAGAAACTACATTCTCCACAAAGACAATGCGTACTCTTACACATCGGCTCAAACAATAGAATTTTTGAGAATTGAAGTCAAACCATCGCACAGACCGGATTTAACACATAATTATTCCTTTTAATAATAATAATAATGATCATTTATTTTCCAACAGATCAAAAATCTAATTACAATTCCCGTGATTCAAATAAATTACGAGGTAAACGTTTTTTGACGTCATCAAAAATGTATGTTTTGGAGGTACATCAATTGGAGTGGGAAATATGCTTCCAAAAATTTGTTCAAGTGATTTTCATTGAAAAAGTTTTTAAAAACAATAAACCTATTTATGATGATGGTTATTTTTCGTTCTATACTTCCGTAATGTAAAAGTCAACCCTTGTACGTACATTTAAAAATTCATTTGAATGTTGTTTTACGTTTTTACATTTCTTAAAGTTATTTTCGTTTTATTTGGTTTAATGTTTAATTTTATATTTTAGTTATCGAAGAAGCCAATTGGTTAACCCTCTACGATGACATCGAGTACATGGTGGGCAACGGTTTCGACGCAGTCATTTGTCTAGGCAACTCGTTTGCGCACATGACTGATAATTTCGGCGACCAACGGGAGCAAAAGTGAGTAACACGTTATCGCACGTTCCCAATTATATTTCGTTGTTAGTTATCTGGTTACGTAACAGATTATAGGTTATCGGCGGTCAGGGACGCTGGGTAAATAATTCGTAGCGAGTAAACAGAGCCTCATACGTCAGTGTAATTAAAGTGATTATAAAAGTAATCGAACGATTGGATAATTTTATCCAATCGTTCAATTGGATACCAAATTAATTGGATACCTTTTTTTATTAATTAGGTATCTTCTTATCACGTCGTTCCCATTCCCACGATCGTTAATGTGACATATCGTTTGCTAAAAAACATTTTTTTTTTTAAATGAATTGATTAATTAATGGAAATTATGTTTTTACTCCTTTGACAATCTTACCAAAAGAAATTTATATATTAATCTCTGCGTGATTCACTTTAATTAATTGTAACTACTATAACTATATTATTTATATATTTAAAAATGCATTACGAATTAAACCAATTTATAGCTTCTGCATTTTCTAGGCAAGCGCTCAGCAATTTCGAAAAGTGCGTCAAACCCGGTGGATTGCTTCTGATCGATCACAGGAACTATGATCACATCGTTGATTCTGGTTTCACTCCATCCAAATGCATTTACTATAATGTTAGTATAATCATTGCAGTATATAAAATAAATATTTTTATTATTAATTCATTTTTATTTCAGAGCACCCATAAAACTGACATAAAAACGTCAGTCCTCTATGTTTGTGGAAAGCCTGCTATGGTGATGATGGATTACTTCATCAACACTTCACAGCCGGTGGATGGCGCTAGCAAAAGTAATGGCGTAGATACGATTAAGTAAGTTAACTTATTAATATTGAAAGAATTTCTTTAAGTCATGATTAAAAATGAAATATTTTACTCTGCAAAGTTACTTATCATTCAATTAAGTTAAAAAAACTAATTTATACGGTTATATCAAACATTGAAATATTCTCCTGTTAAGTGCTATTAATTAATTACATCTCAAAGGCTAATCATTAGATTCAATCATCTGTTTTATATGAAAATACTACGGTCTATAAATGATGATTAGGATAGAAAAAAATATTAATTTGTTAATTACAAGGAGTTATTGTTTCCTTGTGAACAATAAGCGCGAACCAGTTTTGATCTATTTTGGATTTCATCATCGTTGCGCAATTGAAGAAAGGAAAACGGAAATCTTTAAGTGCGCATGCTGGTGAGATCAAAAATAAATTGGTGGCTGTTGTCAGGAAAATCACAATTAAATGTTTTCAAATTTTAATTGTATGAATTGTCGATGTTCACAGTTGCCTGTAATTTACAATGGTACATCCACTCATTTAGAAAAGTTTAATGCAATGCTTTAGACAATAGATGTCACCTCAATAGAATCATAATCTATATATATATCAAAACTATTATTCATAGATTTTTTGTTTAGAATTTATTTTACTAAAAATAATTTAAGTGTAATTAAATATTGATTTAATGTAATTTCACACATGTAACGACAACTAACAATTATGTAATTCAATACCTGACGGTGCTTTAGTACGAGGAGTAGATGTTTTAACTGTTTTTGTAATTTTTACATTATACTAATGTATAGTGCAGAAACGCCCAGAATAATTAATTTTAACTATTACATTTATTTTAATAATATTTAACAACCAAGAATACTTGCATTTCTTGTATCTTTATATTTATTACCAAACAAAAATTATCAAAACAGTCTATCAATATTTTTATCTTTATAGATTTTTGTTTAACTCTTATTATTTATTCACCGATTCATGCAATTATTATATATTTCTTTTTATATTTTTAGTGAATTTAGGTTATCTTACTATCCCCACCGTCTGGAGGTGTTTAAGAACATCCTGAAAGAAATTTTCCACTTGAAACAGGACCACAAGATTTTCGGCGACTTCAAAAACTTGAACGAGATCGAAGTTCCTAATTTCTACATACACGTCGTCGAGAAGAAATGAGTTGACGTGATCTGACCGATTGGATTGTACAAATGGAAATTTACTATTTTTATACAGATCTTTAATAAATGTTTTATTTATTAATCCAATATTTTCATTTACTATTATTCTTATGTTTATTTATCTGAATCGTGAGTTGGAGATTTTTTATCCGACAAAATATATAACTTATAATCTAAATACAATTATACAAATAACGCAGTATTAAAAAGCAAAGCTTGTATTAATTATGATTATGTTTATAATCGTTCTATTGATGCAAATCATTCGAATTAGCTTAATTTATGAAAAATTGAAAATAACACACTGATCAGTTGTATGTTAAAAAGCGAAACAAGCACAATTATAGCTTGAATTTAAATATATTTTTAAACCAGTTCTGCTTTTCAGTATCATAAGTCACTAAGTACATTAAAGCATTAGTTTATATACAAGCTAATTAATATTTCTTGAATAATTTCCTCACTTGATGAAACATTAATAAATAATAGGTAAAGAATTGATAGACACTTGGTTGTTTTACTACTAAGCTAATTAAATTTAATATTTAAGTATTAAATTTTTGATTTCTTTTTCTGTTTTCAGGTTTAGGCAGGAATATTTAAAAAAATAGCTTCTGATGATTTACTGCCTTGTATTCTTAGTGTGATTAATTTTCTATAATAAGTAATATAGAGGCCTGTTCACGTAAATATAAAAATTGAGTACATTATATGTTATTATTAATTGTATACGAAACTTATTGATTTTTTTTTTAAATTATTTATTTTTCTCTGTAACTGTAAATGCAATTCATTTAGTTTAAATTGATTTTGTTAATTGAATTAACTAATTTATTAACTGTAGTGATAAATGTAACAGACTTAATTGAATAGATAGGCATTGTTCCTTTTTATCAAAGTCTAGAAAATTGCAGATTTTATATTAATTATGTCATAAAGATTTTAGACTTTAATTTCATTAGTTTTTAATTAAGTGTATACTTTAGTTTGGATTTTAGCTTAATACTGAAAGCACTGTGATTTTTTTTTGACCAGTAGTGTGATACAATCAACAAGGTATTTTCAAACCGAAGTTAATCAAGATGTACCAAGAAGAAAACACCTTTACCATTAATTAATAAAATTATTTCTTTAGCCTTATATAATAACTACGCACAGTTAACGGTTTGGGTTGAACAACAGTTTGTAAACATTTTAATGATCATCACTTCTATTATGATAATATCAGTTTACCAATACTCATGTATAAAAGGTAGACTTGATTGAGTATGTTGTGTTGCCTATGTCGCATGCCTATACACTATATAGTCAATTGCATTATATGAAATTCAGATAAATATGTAAATTGCAAGTTAAAATTATTTAAAGATACTTCCGATTTAATTAAATAATTGATTACATATTTTTAATTTCGTCACATATTACTTGGACTTTTAAAATGACTGCGATTACGGTATTAGAACCAAACTAGTTATTAAAAATTGAATCAGGTGAGTTAGTTATTACTAAAATTAATTGAATAAGAATTTATTTATTATTATATAGAAATCAAAATTGCTGCCAAAAAGATAGTCACAATACATTTAATATTTCAATATACCCCTTAACCCTTTCAGTATCAGATTATTTTTGATTGGCAAAAAAATTATTCCACGACAATTTCTTCACATATATACTTAAAATAGGGTTGACAAAAAAAGGAACCTTTATTGGCATAACTTTAACTTACAAAACTTTCTACATACATATATACACACTTCTACATAAAAACATTCTATCATATTTTCCTCTTTATTTCCCCCTCCCACCCAAGTCTGACCAAAACCTTTACACCAGCTCCATCTTCTCTCATCCATTCTGTTACCTTCCTTTCCCCCAACCACTCCTCACGCACCCCTTCACACTCTTCTCCCAAATGACTCCAAGTATCCATCCCATTCGTACACAGTGCACACCCACCATAACTTTCTCCCATCCAAACCTTCCTTCCCATCTCTTCCGTACCGCATCTAGCTCGCGCCAGGGTAATCTTCTCTTCATTTGAGAAGACAATATTAGTTAGGTTCCCTAGCACCCTCCCATATACCTGCCTTCTTTCATACCCTGGATTATATGAGTTTCTTCCGATATAACCTTGCCTCTCCTACATCTCAACTTCCTTCCACTTCTCTTTCATCCATGCCTGCACATTTACCCCATTCTCCAACCATTTTTATATTCTCATACACTCCTGCCTTTTCATACATCTTTCTACGGTCTAACCTCCACTCACTCCCCTTTATCCCCATGCACGTTCTCCATACCTCTTTTAACAATCTTTCATTATCCAATCCAACCAAATCCATCGCATACTTTACCACTATTTTCATTGTCTCTCCATGCACACTCATTCTATTTATTTCCTAAAGCAGAATATACCCAGGTGTTGATCTTTCCACCCCCAGAATCTGCTTCAGGAATAACGACTGCTCCCTCTAAATACATTCATACTTCCTCATTCCCCAAGTTTCTACTCCATACAGCAAAATAGGCTTTACACATGCATCCCACAGCTGGCACGCCAATTGAAAGTTGCCTGAAAACCTCTACGAGTTTATTCTAAGTTGCTTCAAAGCTACATTGCTGTTAAATGACAACTTTATTTTGTGCAGCCGAAAAATTTTGTTTCAAAGAAATAAGTAGCTTTATAACTAAAATATTTTTATATTGCTTTGGCCGGAACTTTGATTTGCTTTCCTGTAATACCTCAACCAGGAGCCGACTGGTTCTAAGCCATACGTAGATATGTAGAAATAAAGTTAATTTGCATGTTGTCAAACTACCGTATGACGCAGAGGGATCCGTTGCTCGACTATTTCTGGTACATGGATTCCTTTCGATTTTAAATGTTCTGCTGATTTTAGATTTAATAGAACCCTATTCGATCGTTTCGAATTGTTCCCACGCACCAAATCTGTTTTTCGCATAGATCTAGAGCTATATTAATCGAGGCAAACCAGTTATCGAAAAATAGCTTATGGTTTTTGCCTCCAGGGAAAGTTTTTATTAGTTCCAAAACGTCACCCAACAATCCCAACCAATAAGAGCCACAAGTTCCCTCACCAATATAAACAGTGAAATCGTGCATGATGCCTGTACTGCTAGCTCTTATAAAAACCTTGAATCCCCATTTATGCGGTTTCTTTCTCACATACTGCTTTAGAAACAAGCGACCCTTGAATGTAATGATTTGTTCAGCTTCGGCCTGTTTCTCTTCAGGTGGAATTTTATTAATAATTTTAAAGACCAAATAGTGCTCAATGTCCGACACATTTTGATTAAACAGAATACTATTTATATCATCTTCATTCCATCAAAAAACATATTGCTTCGACATAATTATAGTTAAAACTAACGACACTAATGTTTCCGAACAAATTTTTACTTCTTCAATATTGTTATAAAGAGCAAATTAATTTTTTTGAAGTCTAAAATTAAAAATAAAATGGCATAAATCACTTATAAAAACAGACACTTGACGGACTACTGACATTAGTTATCAACCACGCATCGAGGAGTGTAAAGAAGCGTTTTTTCAACTATTATGACTTAAATATTATCAGCGAGAGCATTACAGAAGAGTATAACTTTTAAATGTAATAAAGGGGAAGCGGAGACATTGTCTGTACTGGCGTTCAGTCAAACTAAATATTATGTTGCTTTAAAGCAACCATGGTACTGAAAGGGTTAAAATGACGATAAATAGGTTTTCAAATACCTTAAATATTTGTACTCAAAACCAGACCTCTTACGATCGACGAGTAAAAAAGAATATCAACGGTTTCGGGTGGAAGATCTGTCCACTAAAGTGAACTTTGCCTTTCTACGTCCAGTTACAATTATTTGCATATTTTTTTCTTAGCTCCACTATTCTTTATTAACTTTATGCTATTAATATAATACGTACCAAAATTATCAGGAGCACAATTCGCCGGTTTCCAATGATTGTCCACTCAAACCCACATCTATGTACTGTCAAGTAAGTCATGATCTCAACCTTTACATTTTTCCTTTGGAACATATTGGGGAAAATTTGCTACTTTTTTTCCTTTTTGGGAAATAATATATTGCTTTATGTAATGCATGCTGGATAAAGTTAAATACTAAAGGGTCCTCCAATACGGACTTCCGGACTTTGACAGTTGATAGCGGCCATACTGTTGAAGCTACATCTGTCATTGACTGTCATTTATTCAGTTTGTTTTGCCCCATCACCTTGGATGGATAGAGAGTTCAACAACAATTATGAATAATAAACTTGCTTTATCAAAATGGGTGTTCTCTTCGGGCAACGATCCACGCACTTCGCCCATTTTACGGTCGCTATAATCGTCATACTGAGAGGACTATTCGCAGCGTGGTGCATTAATTTGAGTACACTCGTTCAGTAAACAATGTTGTCTGTGAAAGTATGCAGGAGAATCTGAGGCAGTCGATTTTGCGTCGCTCACAAGAATTTGGCCTTGCGTAGACCACAACTTAGCCAATTTTGCGCCGTGATTTGGGCCTGCACTAATAAAAAATTCAACTGACCCAGAAGCTGAAGATAAACGACCGTAGATATCACAGTGTATTCGTTGACCCAAATTTTTAGAAAAAATCTTATTTAGCGATGAGGCCCATTTCTGGATGAATGAGTACATCGGGATGATACCAATCCACATGAATTCGAAGAGAGTCCAAATCATCCCGAAAATGTTACTATTTGATTTTGATTTTGGGTTGGCGGCGTCATCGATGTTGGCCATGCCATCACCGCCAATGGTCGATGATTATCAATTTCTTTTGGTCTGAATTGGATGATATAGATACCAATGACATATGGTTTCAACATGACGGCGCTATGTGCCACACAGCGTATGCCACACTGGAATACTGCACGATCGGTTTGGCTACCAAAAATCATGCGATTTGACCCCGTTAGATTTTTTGTGTGGGGTTTTCTTAAGTCGCAGATCTACGCGAATAAGCTACATGCTACAGCGGCCCTCAAAACCAAAATAACCTATTCCATCGGTTAAATTCAGCCTGAATTATGCGCAAATCCTGGAAAATAGGATATTTCAGCCCTTGTCGTAAATTGCATTCCAATGGCGAAAAGTACCACCCACCAATTATACTCAGACTCTGTTAATTTTATTTGTAGGTTACCTCTTCTTAAAAAGTTCCACATGTTCCTATTGGTTTTGTTTATTTGTATATACAATTTTTCTTTTTTAGCAGGAAATACAACCAATATAATATTTGTACTGCATTATTCTGAGATACAAAATCAAATGACAAGAGGTAAATGGAATAGCTTTAATTGACGGTTTAACACTTTTAGTTATTACCTTCATCATCATCATCAACCTGGCTGTTAATTTCAAAATACCTCAACTGCAAGCTATCCTTTTAGGTTTTTCTTATTTAAATACTTTTTCTAGTTCAGATAACTTTACGAACGGAATATTAGAGGAGATAACTTTATGTTTTTCTTATAACAAATTGTTCATCTTTTCGTTGATAAGTTTCAATAAATAATTGACGACAGTATGAAGATTGTTTTCAACTGCTACAGGCGACTGAATTTTAGTGCAACCATCTTCTTGAAGAATTTTTTACGAATGCTCTCATTTTGGCCTATAAACTTGACGGTACAACTTGAATTCGTAATAATTGCCCAATTTCACTATCTGAAAAGAAATCTAATGCTTGCAAGAAGTTGGATGGAAATAGTAAATCAGGCAGATCATTAAGAAAAGCTCAAATCGTCTAAGGCCACTTTAAAGCTTATAATTTTCAATTAACAGTTTATGTTTTCTTCAACATTTCTAATAATTATATTGTTAGAAGATGTTTATAAATGAATAAAAACTTTTACGAAAAGTAAATAACGTTTTTAGATACACTATAAATTAGTTTATATTCTTGTATCTTATTTTCTATATTACTCAGCTTCAGTATAGAGCTATTCAGGAGAGATGGCGGTCGGGGTGACATGTCCGTCCGAATCAAGTAGTGTCCGTTGCAATTTTCCACCATAGGCGTGCGTGGCTAAATAAAATGAATGTCACAAATTTGTTATGTTTTCATATTAGTTATTTCATATTTCAATTATATTATTGTATTAGAATAAGTATTTTTGTATTAATATCCATTTCCACATTTGCTAAAACGTATGAAATAAATTCATTAAAAATATATTTTCTTTCAATTACTTTGCGTAATTGCAATGCTTGACTAAATCGCGCGCGCCTATGAAATAACCGGTAAGTAAGGGACGCCATAAACTATTTCTTTCTCCTTCTACCGCTCGGAGCTACGTAGGCCGCGTGTGTCTTTTCTAGATACGGCCGACGAAATCGTACATCTTGGGAATATCCGCTCGGTTATCAGGTAGTAGAAAAGGATACCAATATTATTGGAATGTTCCCAACTTAGTTCGTAAACCGCCCTTACTCATGAATTGGTCTATAGATAAAATACAGGTTATTTTTCAGAAGTAATAAGCCTTCGTTCAAAACGACAGATCGATACAACTGACTAATACTCTTCATCATAGCTGTTCCATGACTCAAAAGATTCCGCGAAGGACCACAGAAACGTTGACGAAGAAGGCGGTGTAGCTGGGGGCGTTATTGTGATAAAGCTTTCAGCTGTCCTTGATGACCCTTCGCTTGCTTGCGACGCTTCATTTCAGCCTTTTCAGGACTTCCTGGTAGTAACCCTGCTTACTACCAGGAAGTCCTGAAAAGGCTGAGCCTTTTACTCCGAAAAATGCGTCTTCGGTTTGCTCATCCGCTCATTCTTGGGACGAGGTGAGTTTGAGGTGTCTCACTAAGTGCCATTCCGTTCTAAACGTCTGTTGAAGCTTTGAACACGTTTCAAAAGGAGACTTGCCCAACTGAAAGCAAACTTTGATCGCGTCTCGTTGCTCTAATGAACTTTCCATTTCGACGTGTCACGCACCGCCGAACAGGGGCTTCCGTTAAGACCGATGCAACCGTACCGAAAGCTCGGAGGCAATTAACCCACATTGCAGTGCGGAGCTAAAACCCCCCTCCACCGTCGCTGTCAAGCGGAGTGCGCTGCAAGGTGCGCATGCGTCAGTATAAAGTGAGGCTCATTACTTTTGAATATTACCATGTAGATAGATTTTCACCATTACATGAAAACACCGCCAAACCGTTTGGTTTTGTGATTTTTAAGCTATTTAATAATTCTGTCATGAGTAGCTAGTAGACTATACTACCTGATCATCATCACTGAGATTTAGAGTAATTTTAATTTCGATACCGTGCTACGTTTAGTTGCTTTATTAAGTGATTTGAATTCGTTCGTCGACTTAAGTCAGAAATTACATTGCTCTTTAGGCAGTACTTAACTCTTGTCACTTAAACTAAGCTTGTCAAGTCTAGTAGACGAGTTTGAATACATATGAAAGGATCTTCTATTCTTTTGGCTAAAATTGTGTATTGCTTCCTCTATTTCTTAAATTGATTTCTTAAACAAAAGTTTGAGATAATAAAGTCAAGGTGATCATCACTTTCCATGTACTCTCTTTCTCTTCTCGTCAAAACACATAATTTTTAATAAGTTGTTAAAGTTTCTGCCAAAAATTTGGGAGCTCATGAAAAACTAGTCTTTGCTAAAGATTTTCAACTTTCGATAATACAAAGCCTAATCTAGGCTAATAAGACTATAGCGACATCTAGACAGAGAAGTAGTTGTTTCAATAAGTACTTTTTTTGTAGACTTCTTATATAATTTTTATAGTATAGTTATCATTTTTTAAAGAAATAAAACGAAACTAAATAATTTTGATTTTCCAAATTTAGGTCTAAAAATTGTGCATTATTTTTTGCTTTCAAAATTGTGTAAAATGTATCTTTTAAAAAATTACACTTTTGTGGGAAAAAACTGTGTCAAATATGGTTGAATCTATAAAAAAAAATACCAAACACCCATTCTCTGTACAAAAACTTTTCGTCTCTTCGGACAAAAAATAAAAACGAGAATTTTAGACTTTTTAATGTGACTGTGAGCGCTATAAGATGCTCACAGTCACATTAAAAAAAAACATTAAAATTTTTAAAAAGTGTTACTTTTGACTCAGATTCGAAGTATATATCCTATACTTCGAATTTCAACTTAAAAAAAACATAAACACGATTCTTTCTTACATATTTTAGCGAGAATTCAAAAAATACCTTCTTCTTATATTCAGGAAAAATATCGAACTTTGAGTTTTGCTTAGCAGGGAATTATTATTATTAATTTTGGGTGTATTTGCTCAGTTTTGAATATTTTACCAATTGAATTTTACAATTTAAATAGATATGTTTCTTAATTGTTTATACGTTTGATTGAAAACACTATTTATCTTTTCACATAAAATCAAAAGTGCAATATTATGTTATTTACAAACTGGAACTCTTATTGAAAAGATTTAATTTTTTTAGCGTTACAAAAAACCATTTATTGGCTTACGATAACGCAGTAATAATATGTATGTTACATCTTCTCTTTTTTATTTTCTTCTGCCATATTCCAATTTCTCCTTTGTCTTTTCTCTCTTCCATTCAGTCGCATTTTTTGTTTCTTTTCACTCATTTCTTACAAAAATATATTCAAATAGATTGTAAAAGGTATGTAGATATATAGAGTTACATAAGTTTTGCACTCTATTTGAAAACAATGCTTAGAAAAAGTAATTAAATGTGGTTTTCTTCAATATATAAAATTATCTATTTCCCCATATGGAAAAATATATTATATTTTTAGTCAAAATTATAATGTATTTTTAATTTATTAAATTCAGTTATGATTTGCATTTACATTTCTTGGCAATTATTGGAAAATTAATTTGAAAATAAATAATAAGATTTATATAAAAAAGCTGATTTAATAATTATCATAGAAAGTGTAAAAAAACGCTGATGGAACTAATATAGTTAATAATAATAAAAAAATTGTTTCAGGTATTTATTAAAGCAATATAAGCTCTCAAAGTCATTATATTATATTTAGTGTTATTGTTATTTTTTAGATTTATTTATTCTGAAAATAATTTGCAAAAATGTTAAAATGCACTTGAATTATATTTCAGTACAAGTGGAAACAACTTTTTTATTCATAATTCATGTTAAATATTCAAGTATATCAATTATAGAAAAATTAGTGCAAATCTTAAATAATATATATTACTGTAATGCTGTATTTATATTGTTAAATATAATTAGAAACATTTTTATTTAAGTTCATAATCCAAGAATATAAAAAACCAACAAAAATTATAACTTTTCAGGTAAACTCTGCATTTGTTTTCTCCTCATTTTATTTAATTTTAATGAAACTAAAATTAAATTGTATGGTAATTCCAGTGATGTTAAAATAATACGAATTTTTAGTTGTTATTTTTATTATGATTTTTTAGCAAAGGCCATATATTTATTATGGAACTAACTTTAATATAAATAAATAAGAATTTTCATTTATAAATTCATAATACTGTATAAAATTTATAAAAAAATATTTATATATATCATTTTTTATATAATTGTAAATATAGTTCCTACATTAATTCATCTGTGAAAAAGGAAAAAATAATAAAAAAAATTCATAATATTATATGAAATATAATCAATATATTACAAATTTGCTATATTATTCTAAATGTCGATTCTACATTAATTAGTTTATATAAAAAGACACTTTGTGTTTAGTTTATTTATACTAAATTTTTTATTAAGTCCATCATTATTATTTAAGAACATTTTCCAAAATCCATTATTATTAAAGTGTAAGAGTTGGTTGAAATATTTGAGAATCTAATTATTTTTGACAAAAAATGGCAAATTAATTGTTTGTCAAATATTCGTTCAAAATTATGACAATGATCATATTAGTTTTAGATTTTACTTTTTTTGCTTGTGGCAAAAGTTTAAAATTATTTTCAATATTTTCATTTTTAGTTTTTATAAGGATCTAATAAATTTTCAAAGCTAACGTAAAATTTTTGTAAATTCATCTACTATCATAATAAATGTTTAGTTACCTGTTAAACAGTACAACTGTTCTGCGGCGTCCGATTGTGGTGTACGTAAATTTCATTGGATTGATAATAGACTCAAAAATTTCGAATAAATACAATTTAATAGATAAATGCATTTAATTTATATAAAAAATAAATATTATAAAACTTACAATTAAGGATTGTATCACTTATATTAAAAAAAATTACAGATAAAACACTATTAACTGAAATCCGTGAGGAAGGTATCGAAGTGGGTGAAGGGGTCGTCGAAGTCCATGCAGAAATCGGCGGAATGATCTGATGAAAAGTCCGAATTGACAGGGTTGATTGATTCACCGTCAGATTCCAGGAATAGCGAGTCGAATTCGCTGCAGTCTGAAAATACTTCCGGCGCCGAGTTTCCCATCAAGCAGGCCGTCAACGTCGAGATGTACTTCATGGCCAATCGCAAGGTGGTGATTTTCGTTAATTTTTCATTGTTGCCAGCGTGCGTTTCGGACAACTGCGGCACCGCCTTCCTCAGGGTCTCGAAGGCCTGGTTGATCTCGCGCATCCGACTCCTCTCCCTGGCGTTGGCGGTCTTCCTCCGGTATTTGCTCAGCGGTGCCGATTTCTGTTTCGGTTTCTTCCTCACTTGGGTGTCCTCGAAGTCACACCGCCTCCTCATCGAGCGCGGCCTTAGCGAGTACTTGTCACCTTTAATTTTAGCGTCACTGTTGTTGTTCGGATCCGGTGGCATGGAGAGGCGGTCCGAGAGGTCGTCGTCGAAGAGCATTACGTCTGCACGTGTTTTATTATTACTGAGGATGAGAGGTGCACTGTTGCTCCACGGAGCGTTGGAGTTGTACTGGCAGACTCTTGGTAGGAAGTTGCGAAGGAGTACGCGAGCAGGTATCGTGTCTCTCGTGTTGTCTCGCGTTGTCTCTCCCACTTAAAAAAGAGTTCATCTCGTCCCGTCAGAAAATAAACGAAATTACGCACTTTAATATTTATATACGCTTAATCAAGTTTATAAATTATATAAATGGAAACTTAATACACATCTCTGTGCCAAATGAATACAACTATAATTACTAGGACAGATAGTAAGATTAATCAATTTTTTTATAAATTTATAGTACAAACAAATTAAAATATAATAAGATTAAATCAATATGAAAATATGCTTAATTTTAATATTCCCTTTAGTTCAAATTCTTCACTCTATTTAAAAAAATGAGTTTAAAATGTTTCTTAATGTATTATTATTAATTAATTAGGTTTAAATAATTTTCCGTTTGTAATTTATTAAATTACAAATATTTCCTTGCGTGTGCAACTCGTTTCCATATGTTCTTTTACAAATTTGTCAACCCTTCTATTGATGTGTTTGTCAAGAGTCCACATTCAATAATAATTAATAATTAATTTTAAACACATATTAATCATCGCCTTTGTTAAGAATGTTTAATTGTTTGTTTGGAAAAAAGTCAACCGGAGGTATGTGTTTTTTATGCTATCAACTTTTTTGTAATGCAATCTGTTGTTAACTGTTAACTTTATACATAATAATTCATAAATAAACACGTGTTTACTATGCTTGTATAACTGGAACTTTAGTTGGAGTTTTAGTTTGAAAGTGACAAGTTAAAATCGCCGAAATAATAATCACTAAATAAAGTTACAGTCATACAAACAAAGTAAACTGGTTTTATTAAAGTTTTTAGAAAATTTTCTTTCTCTATTTTTAAAATTTCAAAGAAGGTTTAATCTATCTTTCCTGTAATTTTTTTATTGTTTCGATTTTAGCCTATCTTCTCTTTTACTTTAAATTTTAAAATAATTTTTTAGGAGTTTTATTCATCTGTAAGTAAATATTAATTTTAATAGTTTAACTTTTCAGGACCGTTTTCCGGACGTTGAAGTGTTGAAGAGTAGAAGAACGGATTTGGTTCAAGAGGATCGCACTGTAGTCGATAAGAAGTCGATAGGAATGCCTTGACTTTTAATTTGAGTTTTGTAAGTTGGTATCGAAAAGGACGCCTAGGTATTTACAGCTATTTGAATGAATATAATATTGATATCATATTGGTGAATGTCTTGTAATTTTATGATGGAGAATAAACAGTTTTGATTTCGAAGGGTTTACTTCTATACAGCAGGATTGGATTTTATTGAACGATTATTAAAGGGATAATTGGGTAGCATGAAGAGTCTGGGCGTAGGTAACTAGTGCAGTATCTACAGTAAAGAGGAGGGTGTATCTTGGGGAATTAAAGTATGATGGATTGGGATTATATAGGTCATGTTATATAAAAAGGGTGAAAGTGGAGATCCGTCCATTAAGGGATACCTTGTTGGATGGAAATAGAAATTTGTTTAAATAACAGGTTCTGTTGGAGAGGAAGATGTGGATGAAGATAATTAAATGACGTAAAATGTTGAGAAGGAAACACTTGTATATGAAGCCAATATATCGAACTGAATTAAATGCTCTTTGTATGTCAAGAAATAAAGTATTGTTGTTTTATATCCTTGGATATGATTGGTTTGTATATTGGAGGTTAGAATGAATAGGTAAAGAATGGTTGGTTTTTTAAGTAGAAAACCAAACCCGGATGTTGACCGAGTGAAGGAGTTTTTGTTTAATGAAGGATTCGAAAAGTTTACATATTATTGGAAGGAGTATAGTGGAAATGTAACTGAATACTAGTGTAGGATTACTGTAAAGTCAAAACAAGTAAACAATTAACTTTGTTGGCATCACTTTTTTAAAAAGAGTTAGTTAATTGTTTATTTATTTTCAATTTATCAAAATGTATCACGAAGTGAAAGTCTCCACAATTACTTATTTGACTGTAAAGTGTTGGAATGCACATTGCAATACCTTCATTCTATTCAGTGGGGAAAATATTATGGGAATAGCAGTAATCATAGATTTTTAATATAAAACATATGGACATCGTGAAAGTGTTTTTAGAGAAGTAGAAAAGGAATTTTAGCGAGACTGGGGGAGGAATTTTTACCAGAGTGCAGTTGTATATAATAATCTGTTTCGTCTATTGAATCTTCAGTTGAAGGGATATGTTTTTTAAGATTTTAAATTCTTAATTGTTATTTGAATAAAATTTAAGCGGTTTTATGAGTATTTGAAATATTTGTATTTTTTTTGTTTCTATTCTATATATACATTTCTATTCCATTAAATTACAAATATTTACAATAATACATAAATTCAGTATTATTTTTGTTAAGTATTTCTGCCCAGTGTTTCTATTCTATTTGTAGGAAAATTTTTAAAATTGTTATATAGTTCTTAAATGTTTGAATTTTTGATGCATTTTTTTTAGAAAATATTTAATCTCATTTTCTTAGCAAATCTATTATTTTTTTATAAAAAAGTGTCTTAAATAATTACACAATATTTTTTCAAATGTATATAATTGTATTAAATAGATTTTAAATTGTGTTTGGGAAAATGTCAGCAAATTATTTTCTTACAATAAGTTTAAACATTTTTTTTTGTTTTATGGCAAATTTTTCATTTAATTGTTACTTCTTTGAGATATATATATATATATATATATATATATATATATATATATATAATCGTTCTTTTTTAAGATATATTAAATATTTTCTCATAATAAATGAATCAGTTCTAATAAAACTATTTGTGTCAAGAATTTTCAAATGTTTCTTTGAATAAAATTTTTTGAAAAAGTCCAGCCATATGGTTAGCTTAAAAAATTTCTTGTGGGGGTTTTAACTGTTTTAAAATGAACTTTGAACTGCTTGTGTTTTAAAAAATGTGTGTCAAATAATCTTTAAAAATTTTAATTGTTTTTTAGGTAAAATTCTTTAGGAAATTTCTATAGAAATGTTTGACTTTTCTTTTCTCAGCAAATATGAATGTTTTTGTTTTATTAAAATTTTAATAATTAACAGATTAATAATATTTTTTAGAAAGCTTTTCAATTGTTTTTAATAGAAGTTCAACTTGTTTTAATAAAATTTAAAATTATTTAATAGAATTATGTTCTTATCATTTTTTTTAAATTGTCAGTTGCTATTTAATTGTTTATTCTCCAATAAGAAAAAAATCTCTTAAAATATTTATGTAATAAACTCCTAATTGTCTTTTTTGAAAAGCGCAGCCAGTTTTTGTAAATTTACAAATTAAAAAAAATACTGAATACTCTTAGGAGATTTTAAAAATATTTTTTCGGAACGTTTCAATTTTTTTTACAGATCTATTTTTTATAAATTTTGACAAATTTACATTTTTTTTTCAATTTTTAAATTGTATTTTGATCTATATTTTTTATATATTTCCAATCAAATGGTTCTTCTATACAAAATTTTCTTTGTGTTATGTTGTACTAATATGAAAATTTTTAATATTTTTGAGAAAATTTCGGTTATTTTTAAATATTGTATTTAGAAAGTTTTTAACTTAAAAAAACGTTTTAAGAAATGAAACATTTATATTTAAAAAAAATTAACAGTATAACCTTCTTAAAAAGTGGATAAACATTTACTATAATTGAAGTAAAGCTTATTATCAGAGTACCATTCATAGATGTTATCGAAGTAGTCTTCTAAATATTTAACGTCGGACTTATTTTTAACCGAAAAAAAGAACTTCAGATCAGCAGCAAACATGATAAACTCAGAATATTTAATCTACAGGTTAATATTGTTTGTAAATAACAAAAAAAAAAGATTGGCACACAATGGGAACCTTGAGGAACCACTGGCGTTACATGTATTCCCTTTGAGATGAAGTTATTCATTTTCACGAATTGCAGCCTGTCAGTATTATATGGTCCACAAAGTCGAACGCCTTGGACAGATCTAGAAAGATGTCAAAGTGCACCTCTCCCCCGTCAAAGGCATCCGACACGTAGTCAACCATTTCTACAACTGAAGTAGTTGTCGATTTATTCGGTATATAGCCATTTTGGGAGTTATTGAATATGTTATTTTTAATAAAAAAAAGTTGAAGATTCTGTTTTTAATGACCTTTTCAAATATTTTGGAAAAGTGTGTGAGTATGGAAATTGGTCAGTAGTTTTCACATTAAGTGGTATTTCCATTTTTAAGTACCATTTGAATTCTGGATTCTTTTATTTTGCCAGAATATATACCCGTTTCTATAACGCTATTTACAATGAAACATAAAGGATCTAAAATATCAACAATGCAATATTTAATTACTCCTATTGCAATATCGTCTACCCCCATAGCTTTGGTGCCTTTTAGTGATGAAACAAAATTTCCTTTTTAGTAGTTGGCTCCATAGAAATAGATTTGTTATGTGATTTTGTCATTATGCAGAATGTCCGTGATGTTCTTTGAAATATTTTTTTCAACATTAGTGAAAAATGAATTGAATTTATTTGTCATTTCAAGTCCATTCATATCAGTAAAAATGGGCTGTTCTGTTTGGCATAGTCTAATTGTTGTATTATTTAACAGGACGTTTTTGCAAGATTTTGACTCGTTTCAATTTTATGTAGAAATGATTGTTTTCTAACATTTTGCAAGGAGGCCTTATATTTTAGTTTTAGAATTTTATATGGCTCGCTTTTATAAGTAGTGTCATGTTTTCTAATTATATCTAACGAACCTAATAGAGTTTTTATTTCGCACAGTGGATGGTCTGAGTGAAATGAGTGTAATGTGTTGCTATTTTTGAAAATGTTTACGAGTTTGTATAGGACTGTTGATTTATATAGTGAAAGAAATATGCATAAAAAAGTATCCCATTGTATATTTAGATCCGATAGAGCATATATTAAATTCTAAATTAGATCCTGTAGCTTGTAACTGGAACAAACCCTTGGAAATGTTGGTAATATTATATCTCGTGTTGCAACCTTCAAATCTTGCCTCCCATAGATTGACACTCCTCCGTGACAATTCCGTGGTCTGCAGAATGAAGAAATTAAATTGTATCCGCATAGAATGAAGTTATTTAATTCTTCTTGTGTTCTTCAATGCTCCGTTAATGTTATGAACATGCAGTCTGTATGCGACGATAATAAGCTATTTATTAAATCTGGTTGGTACCGATTTGACATTTTGATTTATTAGTGATAAAAATATGTTCTGTTTTACCTCCTGTTCTGTCTGTTTTCTTGTAGGATTACTTCCATTATGATACGCTATCTGTGGGGTATTTTCTTCTAAAAATATACAGACTAATCTCTATCATATGTGGCCAATTATCCTTCAAATGGTATATCAATTTTATAGGATGGATATTTTTATTGGATTAAAAATGTATTAGAATGGAAATTGTGTGTAGTATATCTTCTTGAGCTACATTTTCACTCACCCTTTTAACGCCTTTCGTGGTTCTGCTATGACATTCGTATTTGGCGATTATGATACCAAGATGCAATAAGTAGGTTAAAGTCCCTACAAAATACAAAGTTAAGATCGAAGGAGATTAATCAGCATAATTCGATGCATTTGATAAACGGATGAAATAATAAAAGGATCACATACTTTAACAAATAATGCCTCAATATTAGAGAACACGTTTACAACACAATTGTGGAGGTGAGATCGAACGGCAATCATTACGTCTTCCACGTGACCTACAGTTAGTATTACTGTATCGGTAACATAGAAACAAAGTAAAGTCATGGAGGTCTAATTCACTATCACAGATGGATCTGAACAAGTTTCAATAATTATTAATATGTCATAATATGCACAAGACAATATTACATGTTATGGTAGGCATAGAGCTAACAAAACTAGTCTAGGTCAATGGAATGGGCTTATCTAAACAGAAACTCTTTCGATATCTGAAATCAGAGTGATTTTGTTATATACATCTCCTACACTAAATCCAAAGATGTAAAAAGCCTCGAAATATCTAATGCACAACTTTGCAGCTTTACAAATGAATTGCTTTGACTTTTTATCTGTGCTGCATTTAGCGCACTCGTGGTTGATTAATAAGTAAGCAAGCAGCAATAAAAAAATAACAAAAAAAGACCTTTATTGGCATCCATAAACTTAGCCATATATAAATAATAACAATTCAAAACTAAATATTTAATCCCTATTAACTCCTTTATTACATCCTTCTTCTCCTCTCCCTATCCCACCCTAATGTCATCACAATCTTTACGCCAGCCTCGTCCTCTCGCATCCACTCCTCTATCCGTCTACTCCCATTCATCCATTCCTCCCGTATCTACTTACACTCCTCCGCTAAATGACTCCGTGTATCTCTCCCACTCCCACACAGCACACACCTACTATACTCTTCGCCCATCCATATCTTTCTTCCTCTCTCCTCCAAGCCACACCTAGCCCTAGCCATTGCTACCTTCTGCACTCTGTTTAATGTACAATTTGCTAGGTACCCAGGTATCTTCCCATGTACCTGCCACCTTTTATAAAGAGGGCTGTACCAAATCCTCTCAATACACCCTTGACGCTCCTGCTTTTCCACTTCTTCCCATTTTACCTTCATCCACGCTGCCACATTCATCCCTTTTTCCAAACACTCATTTACCAAACTTTCAGATACTCCTGCTCTTTCATACATTTTCTCCTCTCAATTCTCCAACCACTCTCTCCTACTCCCACACACGTTCTCCACACTTCTTTCACCAGCCTCCCCCCCCCAATCCTATCACTTTCATCTCATACCTAGTCACTCTTTCCATTGCGTCTCCATGCATACACGTTCTGTTCATTTCCTGAAGCAGAATGTAGCTGGGCGTTGATCTTTCCACCGCCAACATCTGCTTCAGGAATGTCACCTGCTCTCTCTCGATACATTCATATGCTTTCATACCCCATGCCTCCACACCATACAGTAAGATTGGTTTCACACATGCATCCCACAGTTTGCACGCCATCTGAAAATTACCCTTCAGCCACTGTCCCCACTTCTCCTTCACCACATGCCACGCTTTCCTCGCCTTCATTTGGAGCCATCTGGCGTGCTTCCTGTATCCCCGCACCACCTAAACACAAAACCCAAATATTTAAACTCTTTCACTCTCTCGATCACTTCTCCCTTCCATGTTAATTCTTTCATTCTTCCCTTTCTTCCTCTATTCCTAAATCTCATCCACTTCGTTTTTCCTACATTCACACACAAACCTCGCTTATTCATATACCTTTCAACCTTTTGCAACATCTCATTCATTTCTCCACAATCCTTCGCCAGCAACACCACATCATCCGCATACGCCAACATCCACACCTTCATTTTCCCTATTACAATCCCGCCCGCTTGCCCGTTTCTCAGGACCTCTTCTAGTTCACTCATATATAAATTGAAGAGCAACGGGCTCAGCGGACATCCCTGTCTCACCCCCATCAATACTCTAAACTTTTCCGATACCCTTACATCTACCTTTGCTCTCCCCCATGTTTCTTCATACATTCCTCTCACCCATTCCACTGTTACCTTGCTCACACCTCTCCTCTTCAAGCACTCCATCAACCTTTCTCTCGGCACTGATTCATACGCTGCTTTTAAATCCAGAAATACCGCATACACACTTTTCTTTTCCTCTAACACTCTCTCAACTATTCTCGCTAGCGTAAAGATTTGATCTCTCGTTACCCTCCTTTTTCGAAACCCTCCTTGCGATTCCGGCAACAAACCCTTTTCTTCTACTTCCTCTTCTAGCCGGTTCTTCACTATCGTCATGGCAATCTTGTACCCGATACACACAAAATAAAATCGTATTTTCTTTATTTTGTTCTTTCCTGTCATCAACCACGACGACATCTTCGGCCAGAGTATTCGCCTATAAGTTGATTCACTAGAATTCTTGTAAATGTGATTTAAGGATTCGTTTTTTATTTAAAATCAACGATATAATTTTGTACAATATATAGGCGTGGATGATGGCAGATTGAGAAAGTCGTAGAACATTTTCACTCTTGTGTCTTAGGTTGTAGACATGCAGCTGAACAAATAAATCTACGCTTCTCCATATTTTTATTAAAATGGGTTTTGGAAAATTGGAAATAGGAATTTTTGTTTAGATTTAAATCTGTAGAAGTTTGAATAATTTTCTGCTATTCATATCAAAAACTAGACATATCTAAAAATTTTCAAACCTTAATTGATTTTAGCGTTTATGCTAACCATGCTTTTTTCTATTGAAATTTCGATTAACTATTTTCATGAATGTTGTTATTTTGTATAATTTATCGTAGGTGGATTGTTATTTCTCTGGCATTTCCAAATATTGTCATTTACATGCAAATAGAAGAAAGTAGAAAGAAGAATTTTAAATTGTTACATTTTTTCGAGGTAATTTTCGCAGTTAAATGTAATTGTTACTTTTTGACAAAAAATGGTATATAACGGCCAATGACCAAGATTATTTAGAACCTACCTGAATAGCTGCAGCAAATAATTCTTCAATTATAGTAGAAACTGCCATAATTTGGTGGTTGAAATTTGAAACTTAGCAGGACCCTTATGCAATAAATTCTTATGCAAATCTTTTATATCAAACTTTACAAAGGTTTATTATATTGGCAACTGGAGACGCTTGACCATTTTAACAATAAGTTAACTGGCTGCTATAATTTATCAATAAACGATAAACAAATCCTAAATTATAAACCAAAATCGAATTACTTTTGAAAAAAGCTTTCTTTTATTGTTTTAAAATCTAATAGGTCAGCTAAGCCTAAATCAGTTGAGGCAGTAATTTCAAAATTAGAAGCAGCGTACGTGATTTGATTAATCATATTTGAAAACATCACACATTAATATCTGTAGTACCTAAGTGAAGAAAGTAATCAATTTTCAAGAATTATTTGTAACATATTAGACAACCAGAATTGTTATTATAAATTGTTATCCTGCAGTATTTCTATTTATACGAAATTTTATAGATTGCACCTTTAAGTTTATATGGATATTATGGAATAATTAAAATTTAAAAAAAATAACTTTTAACATTTGACAACAAAAAACATTAACAAGATATTTCTTTCGGGCTTTTGATAATCAATTACATCCGTTTAAAATTTTTGTGCCCTGATAATTCTATTTAGAACGGGCGAGTTTCTTTATTCGTATTTTTCATCCGGCCCGAATGAATAACGCATTTATTTCTTTCATTTATAATTAGCTGTTTCATATATGTCGTTCCCTTAATCGCCGTTTCGATGTATACATCAAGGAAATATTTATGAATCGCTGAGATCTTATCAAAGGTTTTTTCGCAAAAGAGCGCCACCGAATTGGATCCGTGTTTTGTCCGCGGCGGACTCATAAATAATGGTAAATGATGGCGCAGCTTTCATTAAATGGATTTGTTACCGATTTATTTATATTTGCAAAAAGAAAACGGAATGCAAAAAAAGATGAACATTTTAATGCTTAGATTTCGATCTTGATGGATGGAATTTTATCTAAAATAAATAATAGTTCTTAATTATCTTATACTTTCTATAATATTCTTAGTATTGTCGTTAGGAAAGTTAACAATTTTTTTCCTCATGAGTTGGTGGTGTTCTTTTGTGTGCCTCTAGATGTTTTACTCCCTGTGTACTCCTGCGTCTTCTATGAAGTCCAGAAGTTTCTGCCAGGGAATGCTTAACTATATTTACTTTCGGCTTTATATACACTGACGAGCAAAAAAATAGGGTCACTCCGTTATTTGAAGTTATTTTAGAAAATTTTTTTACATGTTTTTTTGGTTGTAACAGTTTACTAATTGATTGCTCGAATAAGAAAATAATATTTGGTTGTTAATAAAAGTTTACGAAAAGTAATGAAAATGAACAATTTTAATTTGATATGCTAAGTAATGAAAATGAACCAGTATACTTTGATATGCTTTTTTTGAAACAAAAGCAAGTTTAAGGAGAGAATAGTTTTTGTTTTTATGGTGTCATCTGTTAATTGCAAATTGTTTGTGTATTGTTGTCATTGTTAGTGTTTTGCAATGAGTATAAATCCTGTTGTTGCGGTACGAATTGTGGCGGCTTTAGGAGACGACCGCGGTCAGCGCGAAGCTGCAAGAAATGTTGGTGTCGTGTGTGCAACGAGTATGGCGGCGGTACGAAGAGACTAGTCTGCTCACTCGAAGAGCTGATTCAGGGCGAGGCAAGACTACAACTGCTAGAGATTACTGCTTTCTCGTTTCTAGTGCTTTGAGAAACCGAACAGTCACGGCAGTTTTCCGTCGAAATCATCTGTAAGAAGTGTGAAATGTAAACATAAGTCAGTGGACAGTTAGGAGAAGCCTTCGTGCTGTTAGATTATCTTCTCGAAATAGAGCTACTGTACCACCGCTTTCCCGTGAACGCCGGATTGCGAGGTTAAATTTTGCATGAGAACACTTGGCTTGGACAAACCAGGATTGAAGTCGCATATTGTTTCCGATGAATCGCGATTCTGTCTTACGGGCTCAGATAGACGTGTAAGAGTGTGGCGACGGCAAGGCGAGAGATATCCTCAAGCGTGTATTGCCGAGCAACTTCCATTTGGTGGAGGATCAGTTATAGCATGGGGAGGCATATCTTTTGACACTCACACGGAGTTAGTCTTTATCGAGAATGGAACGTTGACGTCACACAGGTATCAGACAGAGGTTCTAGAAGACCATATTTTACCGTTCATGATGATTCTTGGAGACGACGCAACATTTATGCTTGATAACGCACGAATCCACACTGCTCAGATAGTTACTGAGTATCTTGATGAGTGTCAAATCACAAGTTTTCTTTGGCCTGCTCGCAGTCCAGATATAAATCCGATTGAGCATGTTTGGAATGAGATGGGACAATGTTTACGGAGACATATACCGACTCCCAGAATTTCTAGAGAACTCCACGACATACTAGTGTAGGAATGGGATAATCTTCTGCAGAATGTGATACAAAATCTGATCCAGAGAATGCCTCGTCGATTGCAAGCTGCTATCACTGCCAGAGGAATGAATTCTCGCTACTGAAGTCCTTAAACTCTCTTTTGTTCAATAAAATCATATTAAAGAAAACTTGTTCATTTTCGTTACTTAGCATATAAAATTAAAATTGTTCATTTTCAGTACTTTTAATAAACATTGAACAACAAAATATTCTTTTTGTTATTCAAGCAATCAGTTAGTAAACTGTTACAACCAAAAAAACAAGTAAAAAACTAAAAATTTCTAAAATAACTTCAAATAACGGAGTAACCCTAATTTTATGCTCGTCAGTGTATTTGTATCATTTATTTTATATTAAAATAATTACATTTTAAAATTTATAACAAGGCTTGCCATCTGCCTGATGAAGTTACTATGTGGTGAAACAATTGTAAATTCTCAACCTGATCGTTCAATCTAATATTAATATCTAATAATTTTTTCACCGACATTATAATTTCATTAACTATTTTAATTATTTTATATAAAATATTAAATTGACCTTTCACACTTTAAAAGAGAAATTTATTCAAAAAAAGTAGTATTCCTATTACATGACAATAAATCACTAAGGATTAAATTATGTATTCTCTGCTTATCTATATGGCACTAGTGATTGTTATACAGTTGTACACCGACAGCTATAAATCTTGTTTCATAATGATATTAAAATAAAGTCAAATTGAATCAGCGTGTTTGTGTAACCCAGAAAGAAGAAAGTTTCCCACTAAATATACAGAAGTTATAATTAGTCGGCAGGCGTGACTAATATTAACCAAGAATAAAAATAACGCCTAGATACAATAGATCACCCGCAAAGGGTATGAAATTAGAAACATTCAGAATTACGGGATTTCGTCATAAAAATAAATCTTATTCATTCGGTGCGACCTCGAGGGATTTAAAGATGAGCGAAATTATTCGTCACGTCTAGTTGATCTTGTCCAGGGTTAAGCAGGTGGATGTATTTCTAAAGTTAGACGTTTCTGTTAGACGACAATTTATTATTGGAAGGTCATTGTAAAACCAATAAATTTCAGACTTGATAGAGTTAATTATTTATTTATTCAAAATGCAAATGAAAAACGACACTTTTATTTTTATACATTTGTGTTAAAAAATTGTTCATTAGCATTAAAAGTGTATCGACATACTAACACTTTCTTCATAAATTGAGAAATCTTATAATTTTTCTATAATAATATTCACGTAATACAAGAAATATATTCCTGATCTTTAATAAATCTATAATTTTTTTAGATAAATATATTCATTTATTTCGTTTATAGAAAGCCAAAATTAAAGTCACGATCTGCTTATAGTTGACAATCATTTGTGTTTATAGAGTGTTTTATTTTAATTAAATTATTTAAATAAGACTACTTATAATGCAAGCCTTAATTCATATGTGCCTTTGATTCCTTAACAGTCAGCTTATCTTTCTCAATTATATAAACTGTTGCACCCCAACCATAGTTCCACTCTATTTTTCGTTGATAGGCATCTTTTGCAGGCCATCATCAACCCCTATAAATCGGTTACAAATTAATGGTCTCGAGACATAAGTAGAATTTATTTTTCTGTGCTATTCTAGCTGTATGCCTTATATGAAATAATAATCTTAGAATTATGGGTTTAAATTATTTATTACAATTTTTTTTCGCCAAACATAAGTAATAACCCTTTGGTTTACAAATAAATTTTTTATAACTTACGTACAAATAATACTGACACTTGTAAAATAAAATTACGTCAGCAGTCCATATAAAATACACATCATTTTAACATCTCTATCAAGATCCATTTCAAAGCACGCCACCTATTAATTAAGAGATACCAGTTATAAATCATTAAACCAATAACAAGTGCGTATTGTGTAAATAAATAATTAATTAATACTTATGGTTTGTGAAATATTTAATAAAATCAATTAAGAACAGTTATGTTAATGAATTTATCAAGATTTCTCACCATGTGGTGAATGGGGTGATCGTATATCAATCGGGAGAGAAAAAAAAATGGAACGGTTCTAATTAAACAACGAATCTTAATTGTCCCAATTTTTTCAAAACTCAAATTAATAATGAAACGGCTACACGCTAATTAGCTCTCGTAAAACTAATTAATAACGCCGATATGTGATCAATCATTGGCGATTGGGAAACTCGCTCGATAGTTTTGTATTAAACGGTATTAGGTAATGTTTATTGTAATTACAACTCTTTTTATATAACAATAAAAAGTGAATCAATATAGTGTTATTTCTGTATTTATTAAGGTCTTAAATATATTGTTCGACATCAGTTAATATTTTAATACTTTTAGTTTGTTATTTTGCTACATACATTGTATATACATCAAATTAAAGTGATACCTCTTTAGCTTCAGTTAATCTAGTCTACTAATGTGTAGATCTAAAATGTAATAAGATAAAATAGTTTATGTAAAAGTTTGATGCATTTTAGGACCGCCGAATAAATGCATTACAAATTCCAAAAATAACAATGCTGACGGAGCAACTAAGAATTAACCTAACTGCATTTCTAAGCTTTCAATAAAAAATCCCAAGAAATTTCTTTTATTGGTATAATGTACAAGAATCATTAAAACTTCCTGGATATTGTTATAGACACCACATATTTCTCCAAATTGAATTTAATAAATTCTTTAAAGATGAGGGTTATCCAATAGTATCGAACACACAGTATAAAGCATTTTATTTTGATAAAAATTTATATTTAGGCTTATCTTGGAGAGAAGAAAAAACGATTAAAATTTCGGCTGTATCAAATAAAGTTTTCGTTTTTTATTCAACTTGTTTAGTTATTGATGTACAAGGTGAAATTTAACAGGGAGAGAAAACATCTTTATTATTAGAAGTAAGTATTTATACAGTTTTTATGAAGTGAACAGAGTACAGACTTGAGGTTTCTTCTAATCAGCGGCTATCGACCCGTGGTCTTTCAGCCTAATTTAACATTTTTGCCGTAGTAACGATTTTAATTTTACTGAGCGCGGTTCTAAGCTTTTGATGTTATCTTTTACAATGCCTGGTATGCAAAAACGCACAATTTTTCATCAACTTTCTGAGTTTGATAGAGGGTGGATAGTGGGACTTATTTCCGACAAATTAGGAAAAGGGTGCACACAGAAGTTTAGTTACTATAGAAAGTTGTTGTGGGGCATAGGATCAAGAAGGCCTAACACTAATAGCTAGAGGTACAGGACCACGCCGAAGAATCACATAACGTACAGATAGTCGTTTGAGACTATTGGATTTAAGAGATCGTTTCTTCATCTTCAGGTCTATTCCAAACCAATGGTATGAATAGCATGGCAGGCCGATTGGAATGCTAACAGTTTACCGCCGGATTAGCATTTTTGACCTTTTTTCATTCCGTCCTAGAATGGAATGATATAATGTTTAGTGACGAATCTAGATTTTGTTTAGGGATGCATGATGGCTGATCAGAAGATGACGTGGTGAAAGAAGAATTCCACATTTTCTGTCAAAACACTGTTGGGTTTATGGTATGGGGTGACATTGCTTATGGCTCTAGGTCATCGCTAGTTTTTGTTAGAGGCAATATGACCGCACAGCATTACATCGAAGAAATTATGCAACCTCATTTCCTACATACCTTGCCAAATTCAACTTTTAGTAGGCTTATGCTCGCCCTCACATTGCAAGAGCCATAATGAGCTCCTTTGAGAACGCTGAAATCAATTTGTTGTCCTCTCGAATGAGCATGTGTGAGATATCATGGGCTCAATTGCAGCATCCCCTTCAACTCCAGAAGTCACTTAGCATATTAAACATTTGCTGTGATATGGTAGACTCCTGAGAATCTTTTAAAGAATTTCTTTAATGAAGAAACTTGTTTATGGACATAATTTAGTAGTCAGAATTAGAAAATTGGAGTGTTATTATTTTGCCTAGAAGCTTATCATAATTTATATATTCGAATACAAGAGTCACTAAATCTAGACTTTGCATTTGCAGACTTCTTGTATTATACTCCCAACTAGGCAACACTAAGATAAAAATTAGTAAAATGAAACTCATGCAAAATATGAATCACAAGAATATAGTAACCAAGCCTAAATTAGTTTACAATATATCTATAAAAAAAATAACGCAACAATACAAAGAATATCACAGAAAGGTATCAATTATGCAATATCACCAAATTACATACCGGCGAAAGAAAAATCATTTTCTCTTTTGTGGTAATAATACGAAAACTTTTACATCTCTCTTTTTTAAGTGATTTTCTTTAAAAAAATCGTCGATATTTTACATATTCTTTCTTTTACTTGCTTTCTATAAAACGTCTATTACATTTTCTTAGCATCCTTTTTTCCTTCCTACTGACGAAAGAAAAACATACAAACGTCAATGAACAATTTAGACCGTACAGAGAATTTTAGACAGTAATTGGTGAAGTGTTTAAAAAAAGCAAACAGAATGATTTTAAAAGATACAGCTTTCTGACAACATACCTCGAAAAAGTAACAACTGCGAAAATAAAAGTAAAACTGCCAACCTGCCGGAGAACATTGAAAAGTCAATCACTCCATATGAAAAAATCATCAATGTTCTTCAAACTGGACACAATACTCTTTAGAGAAATATATTACAAAGAAAGTGTAAGCATTATTAGAAAAAATTGATTCATGTTTTAAAAACCCGTTGACATAATAATAACTTTTGACATAAAGTAATTATTTAGCCAGATTCCCGTGACGAAACCGTCACAGTTATACAAGAAACACAAAAACCTTCCCACGATTTGCTAAAACTTGCTAAACAGTTCCTATCAACGGCATCTTATACTTTCTACGGCCAGAACTAAAAGCCAATCAAAGAAGCATCAACGAGTTCACTAATTTCTACATCAAAATCTTCCAGACGAGAGCACTTTAGTGCCCTATGTTTAATTTAAATTATAGCTCAGATATGTAGACTTTCGTCTTAACCTGAAAATTAAAAGCAAACTACTTTCTTAGCCACATAATCTACAAGAATAACACTCACATAAATCGTCACTGAAAAGCTGAATCACATCATCACTTAGCTTAGACATACCCTGTAGTCAAAACATTAGTACTTAACCAGATCAGCCAAAGTAGCAGATGAAGAGAAAAAGAAAAATAGGAAATTCACATACTTCAGAAACCCCCGAGGCGTTACCTTTAAATTAATATATTTTTTTGCAGAAGGCAGATATGAAAAGTCTAAATCATTTTACCAGAACGACCAAGAAATTTACATTATTTTTCAATCTGCTACCGACCTTCTTCTCTAAAACTTTTCACTAGCGTAAAGTAGACTTTGTTTTTAATTCAATGTTTCTTGGGGAGTAAAATATTAGACTATATTTCATGATGGTGCAACAAGGGTGGAAGAACGTATATAAATATAAATTCCGCCCGTGCTTTCTTTGTTCAAAATTTCTGTATGTTTTTTGTTCAATTATTTTTATATGTACTTTTAAGACACTAATACAATATATAAATAAGAGCATAAAATCCATCTAACAGATTCTGATTACATCTGACATGTCATTGTCTTCAACATTTATAAAAGCTTATTTTTAACCACATAACACGTAAAAATTAACAAGGAAAATAACAATAGAACATAATGCCATAATTAATGACAGACAATATATAAATATGGCACAAACCGACTATTAGTCCTCAAAGCCAAACTCCTAATAACCTTATTAAAATTTCAAATATATTCAACAGCTGCGCCGAGGATCTCTACGACAAGGCCTAGATCATTTTAGATGATCTCCCTGGTGCTAGGATAGCTTTCACTTTCAGGAGCTGCTTTCCTAGTTTAATGTAAACCCACTAAATAAAGAGGCTTAAGAGGTATCCACCTGAAACAGCCGAAAATGTTAGAAGATTTCTTCGCTTCTACCAAAAAATGACTGTTAAATCATTAAATTATTATATTATACGAGAGTAATCATCAGATAAAAATATCAGAGTGATCATCTAAGCGTCGTTCTACTAACACTCAAAACACGCTGATTAATATTGACAGGTCTCTGTTCAAAATAGCTATCCACAGGGCTTGAGGAAACTTACACATCTTACTACGATACCATCTAGTAAACTTTAACAGTCAAATCAAAAAATCAAACGACTAATGCAAGACTAGGCTTCTGTACAAATGTACAAAATATACAATAAAAAATCAACGTAGCAATGCAAAGAGTATGGGAGAAAAGTTTAAATTATGCCATATAACTAAACTCTATATCGACGGAAGAAAATCATTTGCAACTTAGAAGCTTCGGTCAAAAACTTATTTTTACAGAGTTAGTAATCATTAGTCAAGATATAGCCTACAATATCACTAAGAAAGAATTAAATGCATAAAAGGACTTAAAAATAGGATGAGTTAAACATTGTTCTACCTGTCCATAAATATAACGCATCCGTTAGTATCAACAAATCGGATTACAACTCTAAAATAAGAAACCTTCTGAAATATAAATTTTTACAAAAAAGGTTATAACGAATCCGAAAACATGATTTGAAAACCTACCAGATGACATTTAAAAAAGTCAATCACCCTAAGAGTAAAATCATCAATTTGCTCTATTTCACAACGACGAAAAATCACTGAGTACATAGATATTCTCTTCGGATAAATACGTTGCAAAAGAAGGTCAAGGCGATTTAACTGTGGCAATCTCGTAGAGATTTCAAGATTTGCATTTTGAGTTTTGCGCAATCGAACTTCGATAATGTCCGATTGGCAATGAAAGAAGCTTTTCCGAAACCACATTAAACTCCCGAAGAAGGGTAAGGATTAGCTAAAAAAAATATGCCGTTGCATAGATTTAATATCACAAATCTCTTCCTGGCGAGAGCACTGTAGAATTATATCTTTATTCAAACTTAAAGCTCTTACAATATTTTACGTTTTTCAGAAGTTTCATCGTAGCCTCAGTTATTATTTCATTTAACATTTACAATTTTATCAGAAATAGCTCGTGACACAAAATCGTATCTGTAACTATTACTTATGGAAGTTTAAATTAAATGGCACTAGGTTTGTTTCACAATTTTTCTCTATTTTCTCGAGTAGTTTCGCTTTAGAAGGTATTATTAAGAGTGAGTTTTAAAAGAAACTGACAAGTTTAATTAGGTATAAGGAAAATGGGTGGAGTAAAACACTTGTTTTGTTCCATGATTTTATTATCAGTTTCCTGACACGTGTTTCGATCCGTTACGATCATTTTCAAAGTTAAACTGATAATAAAATCATGGAACAAAACAAGTGTTTTACTCCACCCATTTTGAATATATGGTTCCATCAAGAAAGTAACAGAAGAAGTATTGAATATACGTATAAGGAATTTTAAGATCGTAAGATCGGGGAATTCCACATCTCCTCGTTATCGTTATCGAGGTGTTTACCCGCTTTTATTGCCCTGCTTATTTCTAGGCCCTCTATAAGATTTAAAGGATAATTTGTCAATTTTTGAGCGCTTCACCATTAAAAATCTCTATTGAATCTAGTTGATTTGTCAGATCAAATAACAATCTACTTAAATATATTGCTTTTTTGATCGCATCAATGTTAGTCATTTATTTAGGTTTTGTTCTTGAAAATGATATCTTTGCCAGAACTCTTCATTTCATGCATTCATTCATTCATTTAAGCTTTATCGGTAATGAATAATATAAAATACAAATAAAATGAAATATACAAAATTGAAGAAAAAACATAGATCATAGCTCAAGATTACTACATCAAAAACCTTTGCAGAAGTACTGTCTAGTTTGTCAGAACTTAAACTTGCATGCACCAATCCGACTAAATTAAAATTATTCTCTTCATAAATTTCCTTAGAATATTCTGTTCCTTTAAAATAACATTGGTTTTGCACTTAAAAACTGTATATAAATTATTCATCCTAAATGCTTTTGATAAGTTCAGTTTATATTACAACGTTTATTATAATCTATACCAACATTCATAGGAGTGGTAAACCTGGTAATGAGTCTCCTTACAATACATTGGCCAGTGATGTTCCATCTTCATAAGATAGGTAAAGTGGGTAATACCACTTATAGACGAATTGGCAGAGGAAATAGCCTAAATTGTGTGTGTAGGTTACCACAAGACTAGCCCTATCTGGAGAAATGGGGTTAATGCCAAAACTTTTTAGGGCATGGTCTTTTAGGAAATGAATTAATTAACTTAATATAATTCGAAGAAATAAAGTAAGTGCGAAATAAAAACCACCAATTCAGGAGAAGACATTAAAAAGTGACGGATAAACATTGAGTACATAGATATTCTCTTTGGAGAAATATATCACCAAAGAAGGGATGCACTGTGGCAATCACGTTGAGACATATGCATTCCAAGACTTGCATTTTGATTTTTGCGCAATCAAACTTCCCTAATGTACGATTGGCAATGGAAGGATGTTTTCCGAAACCACGTCGGACTCCGAAAAGAAGGTCAAGGATTAGCAGAAAAAAACTTATATACCGCTTCTTAGATATCAATGAAGGTAAAATACTTGACCCCAATACGTAACAAAGATACGCTTCTATATAAAGTCAAGAATTGAATTCCTGAGAACATACTAGTAGTAGGGTACTTGTTCAAAAGATCTAATCAGTCGCAGTGCTGTAAATTTAATTGAAGAACGTGATGACCGCGCAAGGACAACAGTGGCTCCTCTGAGTTCTGGATACACCAGCGGAACCATTACACATTTTCGTCTGGTTCCACCCTATAGTCTTTATTAGCATATATATTTTACAATTATGTTTAGTAAATAGTAAACTGTAATAATAACAAGTGACAAATAACAAATGATACAAGTAGTTAACAATATGTGGAAGTACGTTCATAGCTCCAGGGAATCGCCTCTCTTCTGTTGATGGTCGTCGGCTGGTCGATCAGCCGCATCCCAGTCTTCTTTTCCAGCCAGCATCGCCCCGTCTAGTGTACTCACCGTAAGATCTTAAGGGTAAGCTTCATGGAGAGTTCAGTCCGTTCTAGATGTTCGGCATCAACTATGCTCTTGGGGTGATTTAGGTAGACCATAATGCAATCATGTCCTGACAACATCTGTGTGAGATTGCAGCTCACATCAACCTTGGCTCTTGCTAGCCATGCTTCCAAGTCGGGAATAAGGAACTGCACTTCGGTGCCGTGCCTTGGCCTCCCGCTTGGACGGCCGCACATTGTAGCCACCTGAAACTCCTGCCTCGTGAATAAATCAAGGTCGGGAGGAGGAGTGGATGCTAGGACATTCGCTGCCCCGGTTGAAATTGTCCAGTAGCTACGTTTGATACGCATAGCCCTAGGCCTAAAGATGCTGCGTAGACGTTTGATGTTACGTTGGGCCTTAAGGCACGTAAGCCGAGCAGAGCATCAGAAATCTTCTCTTACCTTCTGATGGGTCACCTATATTGGCCTTGAGTGTGCTGATCGACGTGGCGGCGGTAGCAGCTCCGTCTGCTGCATTTGCCACGTAAAAGCTGAAGAGGGGGTTTGCCTGCAGATGGATAGGCATGTATTTAAGGCTAGCCGCCACCTCTATCTCCTGCCCTAGGATATTGATTTTCTGGTCGGCGAGTCTACCTACCCTCCGTCTGGCTAAACATGCTGCAGGCGTCTTGTGGGCTGCAATTGTAAACCCACGATGCCCTTCTATTGCTGAATAGTCGTGATGTGTTCTTACGCCACGGTTATAACATTGCTTATTTCATGTCTCCTGGCAGTGATAAGGATATCGTTGGCAAATCCGATGTCCATCCCGTCATAGATTAGGTTCCAAAGCAACGGCAAAAAAATAGAGTACTGTGGAACACCGCACGTGGTCTGTCTCACGACGGGAAATGTAGTTGATAGTCTCTGAAATAGTCCGCAGCGATGGCCATCAGATATTCCAGGGTGCTCATCGTCGATAGGAAGAACATAATGAAGTTGAAGGCATTTTCCATGTGCAGCCAGATAAGGCTTTCCCTTCCGTAAAGGTCCCTGTTTCTTTTCATCCATCAGCCTATGGTCTGTCAAGTGGGCGTCGACTGTGGATCTTCCCTTTCTAAAGCCAAATGGTCGTGTCGAAAGGCCTCCCCTTTCGTCCATCCATTCCTTATCTAATTTAATAGAATCTAATCTAAAATTCATAAGAGTTGAAGCTAATTTTCACTTTGACTTCTGCGTTTTAATTTTGTGGTTTATATTCCTTATAGGAGAAATTAATATGTTTAACTGTTTCTTTCGCTAATGAAGTTGACATCACCACTTCGTTCATTGAATCTGGACTTTCAAACTTATCTTCTTTAACATCACAGAAATTATGTTTATTGTAAAGTCTGTAGTGGTTATTATATTTGGTCATTGAATTGTAATACCTATTGTTTTTGGTGTTCTTATCATAGCTAATTCAATTTCTTTTACGGTGAAATATATTAGCTCTTGGAACGTGTACCAGAGAAGTACTACCATATATTCGTAGATGGCTAATATTGGGCTTTTTACCCGTCCATAGCTAATATGAAGTTTTAGGAATCCCAGAATAAATAAAATTATTTTTGAGGTAGTATACACGTGCTATAATTGCAACGGTCTATCGTTCTATTCTGTTTTCCAATGAATAATGCCAATTTTTCAAGGTGGTCTTTCAAATATTTACTTATTTACCATCAATTTCAGATTTCAAATTTTTCCTTTCCTTATTATGCTAATTTTTAAACTCTCATTTTTTTACATATTTTATACGCTGAAACAGGTGATAACTAATAAACTAAAAAGCACTAAAAACCTTTCTTCACAGTTTATTTAAAATACTGTAAGTATTAAACCATTGATAATGGTCACTTTGTGTCCGAAATATATATTTGGTATTTTAAATAAACTGTGTGAATAATGGTTTTTAGTGCTTTATTTTATAATCAAGTTTATCTTCACGTAACTCATCCAATTAATTTACTACCAGCTAATTTGTTTTGCTAATTATGTGTATTTTTTCTCGAGTAGTTTAGTCTTTAGATTGGGGAATGACAATATCTCATAATTAACAAAATGTTTTCCTCTGGAATTTTGACATTTTGAAACATTCATAATGTTTAGAACCATTAAAACATTAATTAAAATTCTTGGTATTGTTTGAGAATGACCAATGCTCGAAATTAGTCAGAGAAATATAAAAATAGTGAAACAAAACGAAGTGTTTTATTTAATATTCAAATTAACATAAAAATGTTTTACCACAGGTTCAGTGAGAATTTAAATCTTAGTAATTAGAACCTTTTTTTGAAAACGAGTGAACTAATTTGTACTTCTTATAGTTACTCAACCATATCTGCTATGGTAGTAAAATATCAACTAGGTCCTCCAGGAAATTAGAAACTTTGTCAGTCCCAAATTATTTTTTAAACATTGCATATAAAATGTAAATATATTATTATGTATACTCTACTTTCAAATGTATTATTCACTTCCCAAATGTGCTTTTTATAATACAATCGACTATATATAAAAAAATGAAATCACCGAACGTTAACTTATAATTTAATATTTTTTTCCTAATTTCAAATTATTGAATATAATTGTAGATCACAGTTGAATATAAATAACCATTGAAAATAAAAAAAAATAATGGAAGTTATAATCGGAAATGAATAAATATTTATATATAATATAAAATAAAATTAAACATTAAATCAAATTGGAATAAAACAACACAGTTGGGAGGGTTTCACATTTATTGTTGAACACTGCAAAATGTTTCACCACACAGTGGCTTCATCAGGCAGATTAATAATAATAGTTGTGGAGTTTCATCATGTATCCGCCTCAATTCAATATATTAAATAAAATATTAAAAAATAAACAAATTAATTAAGAAACAAACACAAATAAAACAAATAGTTTCATTTACGATGGATAATTCGCTATACATAATTAATAAATAGGTTTTAGGTTTTCTTTTCCTTATAATTTTGTAGTTACTTTTAACTTATAATATTGTAAAATTTATATTATACTCAATATTTGTCTACATCTTTATTACAGGCATTTACATTTCATAGTTGTACAATAAAACATCATAAATACATTAACAGAAGGGGTTAGTACATACCTGTCTGGACTATCAACCTTAGGTCTTTCTATCATATAATACTCTATTATAACTTTATATTATTGATTTTTGAGTTACGAATTTTAATTAATAAAATACGTTAGAATTCACATTCTTTACAATTTATTTTGTATTTATTAGATGTACATTGCGAGCACTAAGTTTTCATTATTATTTCAACTAGTAAATACAAAATATTGTGAAGAAAGTTAATTCTAACGTGTTTTGTTAATTCAATTATACCTTATTCAAAAATACATCCTATAAATTTGAATATTCTGAAAAAAATTACTGTATTACCTCTATTCTTAATGTTATTATATAATAACAGTAATTTATATGATCGTGCAATAATTATAGTGTGTTCTTTTTTCATCGTATACACAAAGAGTGCAGTAATGACGAAATGGATGAAATATTGAGAGTAGGGTAATTATGAAAATAACAACAACAACAACAAAAAATAATGTGATTGCGGATATAAAATGGCAGAAACCGGAAAATGAGCCGCAGTTCAGTGGCCGAAATGAAACCGTTAACGCGATTTTCGACATTTCTATGCACAATCCTGATCGTTGTCGTGATAATGGTCGCAATTACCAACACACAAGGTACACAAAATTTTATTATGTTAATATATTCATATAAAATAGAGAGTTTTATATATGATACAAAAATTTGATTAGCCTTTATTATTATTATTTACAATAATATAAATAATTGTAACATATTAGTAATTGTATTTGTTCCATACCTATAAATAAATAAACTTTTTACTTTCCCTATATACGAAGTATATATAGGGGAAGTATTGTGATCGTGATTTTTTTTTGAAAAAATTTTTTTGCGGAAATATCCGTTTTGAGGTACCCTGAGTCCATTAAACTAATTTCTGGAAAAAAAAAATTTGTGTCTGTGTGTGTGTCTGTCTGTCTGTCTGTCTGTCTGTCTGTCTGTCTGTCTGTCTGTCTGTCTGTCTGTCCGTGGGTGCTGTATCTCAAAAACGACTGATCCAATTGAGATGAAACTTTAAACGTAAGGTTTTATCGTTAAAAACTGGAACTGAAAAGCTTTTGGTAAACATTCATAGACCGGAAGTGGGTGTTTACTCGAAGCGTTTTTTGTTTTTTTCCGATATTTTTTTTAATATGAAAAATATTACAAAACTTTTCAAACAAAAGTTAAAGAGAATAAGAAACTGAACAAATTTTGTTAAAATATATTTTTCATAAAATTCTTAACTTTCGAGAAAAAAAATAAAAATTGAAATTTTTGACAATTTTTGCCAATTGCTAATAAACTATTGAAGCAACATGAAAGTTGTATAACAAATAATTGTAGAGAATTAAAAATTGAATAAATTATTAAGAATAACCGTTTTGCATAAACCGCATAGTTTTCGAGTAAAATATAGGGAAAGTACTATGATGGCCACATCACCATTTTTATTAATAACGTTTTAATTGCGACAGTAGATCTTAAAAACGCTATAGGTTATAATATTGTTGTAGTAGATTATTATGAGTTATTCAAATATTAAGATCTGTGTAAGATTCAAAATTTATTTTTATTATCCATATATAAATTATGAAGTATTATGACTTTTTGTTTCAATGGTGCAAAAAGTATTATTTACACACTTCTTCAGTGTAGCTATGCCAAAAATTGAGGAAGATACCCCCATTTTAAAGTAGTTTTTAAATGTGTAGATTATTCTTGTATTTGTTGATCATTTATCACTTAAAACAGTGTGTTAATAATAGGTAATATAGTAAAAATTCACTTGGTTTGTTTCACTTAATTCTTTAGATTATTGATGTGTATATATAGTTTTTTTAAAACACTTTGAAATTAGAATAACGGCAGTGGATAAATCTGTGTTATAATTTGGTTATATTTATTACAGTATCCAATCATACTTCATGTGATCAATTAGGAATACGTTTCTATGAGAGCATCAATTGTGAACCGCACGTGAGTAATTTGACCGACTGTCCTTTATACTACACCTGTCCTAATTATACAACGTCCGAAGAACATTGTGTATATCAAGGCGAGATGTACAAACCTGGAGAGCGGATTGCAGCTGATGGATATTACAAAAACAAGTGTATTTGCCATGAAAATTACAGAAGTGGGTAAGTTCTATCTAGAAATATATTGTTCTGTTTTCCGTTGATCAAATTAAACGTTTTAATTATAAATTTAAAATAATAATATTATATTTAATGTAGTAGTAGTATAGTTGTGAGTGAAGAGTAACTTGAGTTTTAATAGTAATGTTTAGATTAAAAAAAAAATCTCATCTAATTTAACCAGTATTGTCGAAAAATTCTTATCTGGGTAATTTAATAATAGATTATAATTAATTGATTAATTTTATAAGGAGATATATTGTTTCGTTTTTGAAGACTTGACATTAGGAGCAAGAAAACATCAAACTGTCATGCATCGAAAATGAGTATTTGCTCGAAGAGTTTTCAGGAGTATTACGTAAAACAAAATAAAAAATTATTAATTTTAAATTGCAGACAATTACATTTCCATAAATATCTTTGTTCGAAAAAAAAACGAAATGTTTTCGTATTTTTAAATTATTATTAAAAAAAATGTATCTTACAACAGAATTGACCGTTGAGTTATTATCTAATTAAAATTTATTTGCTTGAGACAATTTCTTAAGCTTACTTAACATAACTTCTGTTGGTATTTAAAATCTTTTAATGTAATTGATTAAGTTCATAGTTTCTTTGTGATTCTTTCAAAAGATTGAAAATGAAGGCAGCATTAATTACCGCTTTTCAAAGTAGTTTGGTTATTTAAAAAAATATATATTTTTATTAAAAAAATATGTTACATTAACAAAATTTAATCTATCAATTTTTTAAGTGATAAAGTATGTAAAGGTTTAATATTTTTAAATAACTATTGCTTACTCGCAACAATTTCTTCGCAAAAAATATTAACTTATTGAAGGACAGTAACTCTCATCTGAACCTGTATTTTATATCTAAAGTCAGAATATATTCACTTTTAGAGAAATTAGTTAAATTAGAACTGTAATACTAAATGGGCTAATATTATTTATTATTCAAAATTCTATAACTTTCTTTAAATGCTTTTTAAATCATTCTTTAAAAAATGGTGAATTTTTATCAATAAAAATGCTTTTAATACACCAATAAATAACTTAATTATATCTTACGTTACAAAAACTTTTGAAAAAATGGTGATATGGCCATCATAGTACTAAAAAAATATATTTTTACAAAATTTGTTTAGTTTCTCATTCTCTTTAACTTTTGTTTGAAAAGTTTTGTAATATTTTTCATATTAAAAAAAATATCGGAAAAAAACAAAAAACGCCTCGAGTAAAGACCCACTTTTTTTTTAGTTCCAGTTTTTAACGATAAAACCTTACGTTTAAAGTTTCATCTCAATCGGATCAGTCGTTTTTGAGATACAGCACCGACGGACAGACAGACAGACAGACACACACACACAGACACAATTTTTTTTTCCAGAAATTAGTTTAATGGACTCTCAAAACGGATATTTCCGCAAAAAAAATTTTTCAAAAAAAAATCACGATCACAATACTCGCTATATATACTTCGTATATAGGGAAAGTAAAAATATATCTATATACTCGTACTTAAATGTTGTCGGAGTTTACTTGGTGGTACATTTTGATTAAAAACGAGCAATACGTTTATTGAATTTCTTAATAACGCGTTCACAAACATCTGGTGGGATGCCGTTTATAAACCTTTAAATTTCATTCTTCAATTGGTGCGGTTTGTTCACGTATACTTTTGATTTCACAAATACTCACAAACATTTCTGGTTGCCACGCCAAGAGATAATTTTTTGGGCAAACTTCTTATTTGGAGCAATCATTTCATGGTATGTGTCATAAGTTGCACAAAAAATTGTGATTTTTATCTACAACTGCGAAAAACCAATCAGAAAGCATGTTTCTGTAATGGTCGCATTTCAAAGTACGGGCCGACCACTCCTCCTGCCCAGAACCCAAATCACAAATCACAAATCAGAAATCACACAATCATGCTTTGTTGATGCATCTCATCTTACACAATCACTTTGGTACTCCAAATTCTGTAGTTATATTTATTGATAACTCACTAAGGTGGAAGTGCGCCTCATCTAAGAAAATTACACTTTTTGTGAAGTTATTGTTTGCCGCTTGTCGAGCCAAGACCCACTGAGCAAATCGATTTCCCTTTCCATGATATGCAGGCTTCAACTCTTGTGTAAGTTGAATGATGTACGCATGCATTTTCAGATCATTTGAATCGATTGCATGCATTAAACTTGTTTATAAATTCAGTTGTTGGGCTCATCGGCTACCCGATTTTCTGGAGCTTACAGTCACATTATCTTGTGTTTATACAGAAAGCGGTCGTCCTGTTTTCTTAACATTTGCAAAAGAACCCGTGGTCTCAAACTTTCGGATCAACTTCTGAACTGAGGATTCAGTACGTCCGAGTGTCACACGCAATTCTCGAATGGTTGTCACTGTTTTTCTAATAATTTTTTATCACTTGGATACGTTGCTATCTGCTCCATTACAAAAACAATAAACATCAAAGTACAATGCTGAACACACAAAAGCTATCAGGCTTCTAATGGGAAAAATAGCAAATAACAAACCTGAAAGAAGCATTACTGCCAAACGTCATATGACAAAATGGTTACAAATTTAAATTCGTCTTTACCTTCTGGATACTTTATAGAATCCAGCTTAATAATTAATATACAATATTATAATTTAGCTACATAGATACCATATAATTATTTCATGAGTGACAGGTTTTCAACGTTTTTTTTTGTAAAAGACCTTAACATAAATTAAAGCATATAAGAGCATATTGGTAAACTTGTATACGCATAAAATAAATGCAATTAAACATGTCCACAAAAAATGTATGCAAGGATGACGAATCCCTGATCAGGGACCGCCTGGTAGGATGTCAGGATGATGTCGGGGATGTCTCCACTCACCAGTTCGGTTTCCGCAGGATAGGGGCGAATCGACCAACAATGCGCGATTGAGGTCCGCAAGCTAGCTGACGATAGCAATCGCTCAAGAAAAAGGAGGCATTGCCCGGCGATCACACTGTATATCAGGATTGCTTTCAACTTGATACAACTTGGTACCCTGGCCGGCGACTATGATGGCGGGCAACACCTTCTTTGCCGAACTACCTTGTTGCCATCATAGCAAGCTACCTCAAGGACTGGGTAGTCTAAGATGGCACAGAATATCGCAAGCTTAGCCGGTGACCTGTGGCTTTTCCGGGGAATCAATGCTCGGGTCCTCCCTGGGAAAAATCACGTATGACGTGATGCTGAACCTACCCTTTTGGATGGGGTCTGTATAGTGGGGTTCGCCGACGATATTCTTCTCTTAGTTAGACATCGGGGGACGTTGTAAGGCTGGCACAGGAAGTGACCGACTAGGTGTAGTTATATATATAAGTGTGGTCATCTAGACGTCGGGTGGGGCTCCTTCGAAGAGGCAGCATCGAGATCTGGGGCCACGAGGTGTAAGTAATACCCACTTCGAAGTTCTGCGGGGTTCAGATCGAAGTAAGTCCTTGCTGCAGCTATCAAGTCATCTTCGAGACGACAAACGTTGCCCGGATTACAGGAGCCGAGGTTCTTACCAAATATGAGGGGGTTCTGAGACCAACAGACGCTTCTTCCTAGGGTTAACTCGCATAATGCTGTATGCGGCACCGGCTTAAGCATCATGTACTTAGGTCTGACGAAATGTAGTGGGTGCTCTACGCCCTTCAGATGGTGAGGAGGTACCGTATCATTTTTTTTTGTAGATGCTAAAGGTCTTGGAATCCTGCGCTACTGAATTTTTAGAGTAAAGAGTTAATTGAATGACATCTCAGCACCATGAGAAGCTTAGTTTACAAGATAGATAGTTTCTGTTTTAGGTGCGAAAGCATTTACAAATTTCTAAAAAATAGTGTTGTAGCGTTGTATGCGAGTAGTATTATAATAAATTTTAATAATAAAGTGTTCCATAATGAGTTTAATTTAATTCTTAATGTAAATAACTGAATAATTGTGGCTGTTAGTTGTTGAGAGTTCATATTCTTAATTAGTTTGATAAATTTTCGTAAATGAAATACGATAGGTTATATGGGTTACAGGTAAAGTAAGGTCCTAGTGGGGTATGTTAGACTTTCGTGAACTGCGACCTAACAGATCTATTGTTCTACCCTCAATCAATCACATCCCACGTCCAGCATGATCCTGATAACTTTCTTGGGGATGACACTACTCACTTCTTCGGGGGATAATTGGTCCCTGCCGAAGTGTGAAAGACGCTCGCGAGCAATTGCGACACAACTGCATAGTATGTGCTCGTACGTTTCATCTGCCGATTCACATAATCTGCAGTTGCCACTTTCCTCTTTTCCTCGTTGATAGTTGAGGCACTTATATTTTGAAAATCCATTATCACTTAATATAATATTAATAGTAAACTATTTATGATTTTCAACTTCTTATTTTACTCACTAGAATTGTTTTGCTACACTGTGACTTCTTCAGGTGAAGAAATATAATATATTCTTCACGTAAATGAAAGCCGTTTTGGGGTCCTCAATCGACACCTTAAACTGTAGTTCGAATTCGAGCTTCTTGGACATGATGTCCTGTCCATTCCTCCGGTAGTGTTCCTCTGATGTAGTCGGAGGGCCGCCACAAGTCCCTCTCTTTGTGCCATTCTCGCGGTTGCAGTCATTTGCAATACCCCTGTGATGCTTAGACATGCTAAACAACATTATTATTTTGCTGTTCGAGACAATTGTTTCGACACATTGTGTTTTCTTCAGGCAAAGAAATGATTCATATAAATTACATTTTAAACTATTTATACTAAGTGAGCGGTTGTGGGGTCTGGTCGGTGTGGGAATAGGTTTAAAAGTGGTAAGTTGGATCATTAAATAAATTTCCCGTTCTTTTCCTTTTATTAATATCTATTGTTTCCAGTGTGTCCAGTTTTCTTCCTTTTCTGCTATATGTAGTATTATAGTCTTTGTCAAATTGGTAATTTTCTTCTATTAGATGATTAACGTAGGTTGAATTTGTTTTCGGATTTTCGTAGTTTTTCTATGTTCCTTCATTCTATCATTAACTGATCTTCCGGTTTTCTGCATGGGCGTCAGGAGAATAATACTTCGAGGTACGAGTGGAAGATCATCTAGGATGAACTCAATGCCCAATTCTCGTACGGTCTGAATTATGTAATTAATATTATTAATGTATTTTTGTATGTGTTAGGCTGTTTTGTTGGCACAGAATTAAAAGAAATAAACATAAACATGAATATAAACATATACTCCACTATATTGAGAAAAACAAATATTTGAAAGTGTTATCGTATTTCATTTGTGAAAATTTACCTAATAAGACTTTATACATGTAAATAAGTGTCTGAGGCTGCCAGCCAGTGGCATAAGAAATATCCAAAAATCTTGAGTAAAGTTGTACTAAATGTATTTATAATACAGTACAGATCATTACCAAAATAGAGTGCGCAAGACGTTATTAGCAATTTCCGGAATCTTTGAAAATTTACTAGAACTCCCTGGCTTCGTTTGTAAAAGACATAACTGTGCTGTAGGCAAGGATTTCACCTTACTGCTGCTAAAATTAAACAAAATGCTACAAATATGAAAAAGATTGAGAATAGTATTGAGTCTTTATAAGTGCACGAAATTGAAAGTAGAATGAAGACTGTTATACTATTTGTAATTCTCGATTTATTGGCTATAAGTTACAGGAATTTTTAAAGGTGTATAACTAGTAAATCTGAAAATAAAGCTCTAATTATTTAACAGTTAAAGAAAAACTGACACAATATAAGGTTTCTGAATGTTTTTAATATTGTACTACAACAATATTTCACCAAATAGTGGCTTCATATTAAAAACATTCAGAAATCTTATACTGTGTCAGTTTTTCTTTAAGTGTTACTATGGAGTTTCGATAAGTAACAGCCTTATCAATCCAATACATTAATTATTTGATTAATGGTTGATAAGAGGTCATCTGTACATTGTTGAAGTATGTGATTAATTTTATATAGTGCAAATGCGAAAGTGACAGTCGTTAACCTTATGAACCTAAGGCAAAAAAGATTAAACCTACCTTGACTTCTGGCGAAGGTGTATTTATGAAATTCAGCAAAAGTTTTTGTTATATTTAAATGTTGGACATTTACCCTCACTTAAGTCTATAGTAAAATAATTTTTAGTCCAGTTTTTTTTTTAAATTAATAAGTAAATAGTAATTTAAGTTCATATAAAAAGTGATTTCTTTCAAATGGAGGAATGTTATTGAGCAGATTTTACTGACACAATGATTCGTGCATAACTTTTGAGATAAGAGAACTGCAACAGCAGTTTAAGTTTTACTTAGTATCTATCAGATTCTGTGATGCATTGCATGAAGAACATTCCAAGATATTTGACGCTAGCGCTCATTTCTTACATCAACAAATCGGTATTCGTACGAACAGACATGTTAATACTTTCCAAGTTCTAGAATCAATAATTGGATTCATAGTTAATATAAGATAGAAGAAGAAGTACATTCTTTCAGTTAAAGTAGCTTAATTTAACTGAAAGAATGTATTAAAAATAGTATCATAGTAAATAAAAACTTCCTTTCTAAGCTGAAGCTGTTGATAATATTTTTAAAATACACTTCAATTTTGCAAAAATAGACCCTCTAAATTGTTTAGATTGAGATTTTAAAACCTGTACCGAAATTTCTTCAACTAAATAAATCCTCTAAAAGAATAATTAAAAAAACGTCTTTCCTTAGAATAAATGTTCTGTGTGTGAAAACCCATTTCAAACCTGATTTTATTTTCAAATATGACTTAATGAATTCTCTAAAATAGAATAACAGTAAAACATACTTTGAACTTTATTTGCACCTTATTTATTTGTAACATAATGTAACAACTATTTAGAAAAGCTTTTAAATAAATTAAAATATGTTGCCCATTGATTTCGGATTCCACATGGAAAAGGCAAGTTCACGTTTATATGATATTTTACCTTTGTTCAATGCAGCTTTAAAGTTTTTGCTGCCAGTATAGATTTATTAGATGGTTTTCTACAAGTTTACTTGTATTTACATATTTATTTCCAAAATAAAAACTTCATTGTTAAATGTGGATTTTTTAAAATAATAGTAGAGAAGCTTATAATGTCTTTAGAGTAGAAATTTTCGGAAGGTGTAATGAAAAACATCTCCAATCTATTAGGTATAAAATATGTTAACTATTAGCTTATGTTACTTTCTCATATATTTGGATGTTTTGTGGCGACATGTCCTGAAATTCTTCGATTGGTTGGCAATATGTGTCGTACAATTACTTAAAAAGTTATATAGTGTCTCGTTAAAACAATGATTTTTGTTACGACAAAATACTTTCAATTAACTTTAATAGGTCGCGTAAAATCATCCTTAATTTTAGATTTTAATTCTGTTCAGTTTTAAACTGTATATTTTAGTTATTAACTTACTTAACTCTGTAACTTTAAAATTTTACTTGATTTTTTTTAATTAGAAGGCTAATTAAACACTTTTTTTTTAGTTTGTTGTGTTTCCATCATTGTTAATATTTATATATTATTATTTAATAAATAACTACTTTTAAACTTTATGTAAAATTCATGCAGAATAAGGCAAAATCAACGTAAACAAATAATAATTACGAACATATTTTTATAAACCTATTTACTATTTTAGACAAATGCAAGTGCGATGTCCCTTATCATACTGCATGAGATTTACAAACAACGAATGTTACCAAAAATTCAATTTGGATAATGATTGTTCTATTGGAGAAATGTGTCGTAAGTAACTGTTTATAATATATATTTAAACTATTACGAAACATTATTATTTGTAATGATTTTTTTCTTGTCTCGTATAAACTATGACAAAGCATTTTTATTATATTGTTTTCTTTGAATTCGAAATTTAAAAGAAATGTTTGCGTTTTTCAATAATTCTTTTTTTCAATGTTACCACTGTTTTAATAAATGCTATCACATATTATCTGTATATCTAGCTCCATTTACAAATGTAACTAATTGCACTATTGATGGAAATGTGTATCGAGAAGGCGAAATCTTCAGACCAATAGGAACCTGCTGGAAATGTCTGTGCCAAAAGGGTTTCAATGGAACATTTACGGAACCTTTCTGTGTTCGAGAACCCTGCTTGGCTGAACTATTTCACTACGAGAAAATTACGAAATTATGTTTACCTGTCTACCACTTGTTTGGCAAAGACGAAGCACCCTGTTGTCCTAATAAATTCGTCTGCGGTAAGTTTTTATTTGCCATTTAATTATTATTTAATATCAAATACTTCATTTATAAAGATGATATCACAAAGAGTCTAATATTAATTCGTTACATAATTTGAGCGAGAAAAGTTAGCTAGTCGTTACGTTTATTGCTCAAATTATACAGGGTCTATTATGAAAGTAATGGGTATGATTTTATTGTGATGCTACTATCCGTCGCAGCGGCGTAAAACTGCTCTTCCAATGCAGCCGGTCAACAGTTTGCTCCGATCAGTCTGATTGGAAAGACGTGCCTCCGTAAAAAATGTGTTTTTCGACGTTGTAACAAGGCCCAATAGTATGTTCGCTTAAACAGCGCTATCAAATCTTTTGTGAGACCTACGAAGAATGCTACCGAAACATTCCAGATGCTTCAAAAGGCCGTCAAGGATGGCTGAATTTTAAGGTGACAGTCCGGAAGATGTAATAAAGCGTTCAAGGAGGGCCGTCAAACCCCGTTCTGTACAACCAGCAACGACCGTGGAATGAGCATCGAGCAAATCGCTGACATCCTAAACATGTCCACATTTGAGGAACATGGGATAGTGACCGATGATCACCAAAGGCGCATGGTCTGCGCGAAACTTGTGCCAAACACGTTGAAGGGAAAAAAATGCGCATTACTTTTATATTGGACCCTGTATAACCAATTTACATTTGACTGTTTGTAGCAAAATAAAGTATTTGATATTTGTTATTATAATATATCAAATACTTCATTTTGCTATAAAAATTCAAATATAAAAAATATATTCTTTTGCAGCTAATCAAATCGTACACATGGAGTTGATAAGTGAAGCTGGCTATGATGAAGGTAATCATAAAAGCACAAAATAATAGACACAATTTCCATATTATAAATTTCAACAGCACAACATATATAAAATCATTTCAATAATGAAGCAGGTTATAAGATCTTTAACTGTAATATTCCGCCAGAAATTTGTTACAATTCCATATAGCAATATTAATGTCCGAAATTTCTGATAAATCAGAATTAAATTAACTCAATTTTATAATTTTGACCTAGAGTATAGAAGTTCATAGAGCTAAAAATAGTTTAATCGTGGCAAAAGCAGTTGTTTTGCGCCAATACAAATATTAATTGGGTTGCTTGAGTACGTAAAAATGTTGATATGAATAAACGACACAAGTTTGGCACGTTGGCAAACAGTTTGCTATTGATAATGGTTACATTGTCACCGAAATGTACATCTAGCATTTAATAAAATAAGTGAAAAAATTGACAAACTTGTGTCATTTACTCAAATAAAAATATTACCTGTTTTAAGCTTTAATGTTAATTTAAATTTTATATGTCGTTTATTGTTAATTTGTCATATTTTTATTTTTTTAGTAATAGCCGAAGAAAATTGTATCGTCGGAGAATGGGAAGTAAAATTTGGAACTGTTTTCAACGTAACCTATTTGTCCAAGAGTACTAGAAACCATGTGGTATGTGCGTGCAGGGTGCCACCATTACCAATTTGTTATTCGAAATATTACTTTTAAATTGAAAATGTCTACTTCGAAATAAATCGGGTTTATTTTTTTATGTATGCGTTTTTTAATAAATAAATAAAAAAGTTTTTGTAATTATTTTATCTATATTTTTGGACACCAAATAGTAAATATATACACAGTAGGAATTTAAATGATCTTTAGATTTTTTATACTTATTATTTTCTAATTTACTTTTTATATACAAAATTCAAGATATTTATACTATTTTCTGAGTTATAATATATTGATGTGGTCACAATATTATTTCTTTTTCTAGAAAGTCATGAGGTTTGTCTTGAAATCATATACCATAATGCTTTTTTATAACAGTCATTTAATTATCACAATGCTTTTTACGGTAAAGTTAATTAAGCTACGTAACCCTCCTGACAATGAATTATTTGATTTTGAAATCTTTAATCGCAAAAATATGCCCATATATAAAAAAGTTTTAAGTAATTTAAAAGCTTATCGAAATATAATGTTATCTCAATCTTTACTTAAAATAAAATCATGCCCCTATCGTACTCCTAACTTATCTTAAATAACTATCATAGCGCTCTCTTGACCTACCTTAATTAGTTGTACATTACTTAGCGTGTTCTTGACCTACCTCAAGGAATACATTACTTTTGCCCTAATAATCCTATTGGTTTAGATCCAAGCATATCCTTAATTCACCTTAACAAATATTGTATTGCCCCGAGCGTACTCATATATATTTGAGGTAGGTCAATATCAAACCTGAACAAGGCAGCGCTTTTTATTTATAATACATCAACAAAACCTTATTCTACGCATGTCAATAACGGCGGAGTAATACAAGTACACAAGACAGTACTTATCCTCCCCACCATTTCAGTGTAGATGTAAAAAGATGCGTTCCTTGCATAAGCTTGGTCTCCAAAAAAGCACGTTTGGAAATCGGGAAATCCTGGGTGGTGCTCCTCGATTTCGCATTCACCACCAGCTAAATAATGAAGAAAAATATATAAATAATAATTACACGGCTGAAAAACTTGAATGTTATATTGTATCCTAATAAATGTAATAAATATTAACGAAGAGAATGTTTGCGACGAGGTAATCCATAATTACATTTAATTTTTCAATACAATCCTTTCTATATTAATGCATTAATATTATCTAATTTTACAAAGTGAATCTAATGGACTATTAATCAACTAGAAAGGTGAGATATTGTAGGAAATATTGACGAAGTAACTGCGAGTCACATTGACAAAAGAAGCTTATACATTTATTAAACACTAATGGAAAGTTTGTCTATATTTGTAAAAATTCTTACCTATTTAAACGATTATTATTATTATTAATTTATTACTATAGTTTAATGTCTTTAATGAAACACATACGTCACCGAGTAATGTTTAGAATAAATGTTTTGAGACTGCTAGGCGCTAATTGATTAAGACTGAGTAAATTATAAAACTTATTTGCACTTCATTGACTATAAAGAACCAAATATCAAAACACTGATAACAAAATTCTACACTTCTGTATTGTATGTTTTGTTTAATTTTATTATTGTTTATAAAATGTTAGAATAGTGAATAAAACCATTATAGCTGCAAATATAACACAATTAAAACTTATTATTTTGAACTTCACTGTTAATATTAAAATGTATTAATCATTAATTGTACTTATCAAAAAATTAACTTACGGCATACAAATCGATGTGGGCAGCACAAGGCTTCGCGATCATACGATTTGTCATAAACTGGTGCGCAGAAAGATCGAATAGCGTATTGGTAATTAGCTTCAATATCACAACGTCGCCTTCTGCAGTAAGGTTCTACAAATTCTCCAGTGAATCCTCTGCTGCATATGCACTCGTGACAACTGCCTTTCGGTGCGAACCTTTCCCCTTCGTTATAAGGCTCACCATCAACTATACACTTAAAACCATCTCTTCCAGGAATAACTAAATGGAACACAATTAATATTAAAATATTCATTATGTAAAGATTAGTTACTAACAGCATTCGCTTCCTACTGGGCAACACTGGTCCAATAAATACATGTTTGTGCATACTTCGCTGTTGTAATTTGGACATCCTCCTACTGGAAGGCACTCAACTGCTGCACTGTATAGCCTAAAATATTTAATGAATTAATGTAAATATGTACATTATGTAAGAAAATAATTTCATTTATTGAAAAATTGCAATAAATAGCCTAAAATATTGAATGAATCAGTGAAAATATGCAAGAAAATCATTAAATTCTTTTTATTACACGTATAAAAATTATTTTGCATAATCTGCTTCTAGCCAACACTTAAGAATGAATCAATTATTGTCGACGTAACTCTTCTAAAGAAAAGTAAAAATGGAATTAATAATGGATAATAAGATTCCACACACGAAATCCCGGCAAGAATCGAGCAAGCACGAAGAATATTTATCAATTCAAAAAAACCGCTAATAGCCCAGAATCCTCAGATTGATAATGACATGTTGCGTTTTCCTGTATAGACCCAAAAGATGGACCCTGAACAAGAAAACATCAAAGAGATTGGAAGCCTTTGAGATATAGGTATACAGACGGATGTAAAAATCCTCTGGGTGGACCTCATCACGGTCAAAATGACTAGAAAGAATAGACAAAAAACTGGAAGGTAAATTAAATTCCTTGGGCACATAGCTCGCAACTCAATATATGAAATTCTGCAGCTCATTATAATAATTTTGCCTTCTATACAAAGCAAAATCGTGGGGCCTAGAAGCATAGGCTATCGCAGAATATCATGGTTCTACAATCTACGAGATTGGTTCAAACTATCATCCACTGAATTATTCCGCGCAGCTATCTCTAAAGCCATGATTGGTATGTTGAACAGCAACCCCCAAGGGAAGTCTTAAATAGAAGAACAAAAAGAGAAAATATCCGACGAAATATTCACCCAATAAAAATGGAGGAAAAATCTATTTGTCACAGTGATCAGACCATAAAAGCTAGAGTAATAAATACCAAATATTACTATAAAAATTAAATAAATGTAAAGGTCCTAGAATTCCCTTATTATGATTTGTCGATACTCAGAAAGCTCCCATTAGAGCCTTCTTGAATAACTGTGGTCTCTGTTCTCTTTTTATACTAGTTACAAGTGCAAGACTTTGGTGTTATGCCTTTGTTTCTAACAATAATTGTGACATTTTTGGTATTATCTCTGTACAAATTAGATAATGAGTGAATTGTCTTTTTTAATCTAAAGGTATTGTTGTTCCTTTTTAACGCATTGTAGAGGTTTAATAGGACCACCCTAATAGATAAACCCATATCTAGTAGCGCCTATTCATATTTTCTGTTAAATTACATGAAACATTTACACTTGGTTATCTGTATCTGTAAACTTGGTTGAAAATCCAAACTTGCATTTTCTGCTTTTTTAAGGTCGTCTTTTTCTAGCAAGGACCTTGTCATTCGCGTTTTGATGTCTAGTACAAATAATCAGTAGGTGGTGTCTACTTGAAGGGTTTTACCTATTTTAATAAGGATTCGTCAACCTCTTCAAATGTTTTGAACAAAGTCTTTGTCATTCTCGTTATGATATCTAGGTTTATTAACCTGTAGACAAAGTCCTAGCCATAAACGTAATATTACATCTGCAAAGAGAACGTAAGCATATGGTTTGGTATACTGATTCTCGTGACGCTGGAAGTAACAGCTGTAGTATCCTAGCATGCCGGCAAATGGGTAACTTGGAAGGTTTATGTAGTGACGACGTCATTAGTCGTTGAGCACCGGCTACATACATTTAAATGCAAATAAATGACAAAAAACATACATAAAATTTTGGACGAAAGACGCTCATATTATTATATCATCGAAACTAACAATAGAAAACTTAATATAAAGTAAGCACAGTTTATAATGCCATAGAGACTTTCTCGATTTAGAACATAGTTTAAGGGTACATAATCTGGATCTGTGTCTAAAGTTTTCATTTTTGTTAGAGTTTGAAGTAGCAGTAATCCCATTTCGTTAGAGTCTATAGATCTCATCTGTGGTAGTAAGTGAATTAAATTGTTTCAGTCGGTTTTGAGTTGAATACCTACTTAATTTACGATTAAAAAGAACAGTTATCTGCTGACCTAAACTGATGAATTTTATACAGATTGGCTATATTATTTTCTAGTGTTTGATCTTAAAGGCGAAAATTATTAGTAAAAATAGTGAACGATAGAGAAATAAAAGCTTTTACTATATAGATGAGATTATAGCAATCGATTATTACGCCATATTCTTTATCATTGCTAAATCATCAGTTAGATTCATATAACACAAACATATGTTTCAATGAAACGATACGAAGCATCTCAAACGGAAAATTATTGTTATATACAGGCGCAACAAAATATGTGAGCTTTTTATCAAAATTCTAAAATTGACAAAAGGAATTTAGCTACTTTCGTAAGATTTTTTTTAACTAAAGAAAAATTACAATAGAAGTAACATTGGTGAAGTACGTTTCTGGAAGAAAATTCTTATTGAGAACTCGATATGCTGATTATGGATATTTAATAAATATTTAATGAAAAGTCTTAGGAAATTGACTTTGAAACTTATCGCAGAATTAGAAATATTATGTATTATATTCTAACGAACTTTATCATTAACTACATTTATACCAAAATTTACTCTTCTTCTTTACCGAAATCAAAACTTCAAAGACTTCTATGAGGCCAAGAAAAACAGCATCGTAATTAGTGATAATGTTTAGTGAAACGAACTAAAGGACTTCAATACTTTTTATTATTTAGAGGAACATTTTATATAATGCAGATACATTATCTCGAAGACTATACCCAGAAAATTAATATTACTATAGCAATGCAGAATCTTAGGAGGGTTAGAAACAACGAACAATGATAGAAAGTGATAAATATAGAAAAAGAAGAGTTTTGTACTTTGAAAATGATCAGGAATGATCGCAACACGTGTCAGGTAACTGAAATTTAAAAATATTATGGAACTTAACAAGTGTGATACCTCATCGAATTTACATATCTCGTTCCATTAAGAGTGTAGCTCTACCAGTATAAATTTAATATATAGAAGAGTTTTACGAAGGTGTAGATAGTGGGTTCAATTAGAAACTTTTATTAGAATAGAAGATAATTAAAATTTTAGATAGAATAGAAGAGGAAAAAGTAAAATATTCTTTAAAAATAAAAGGTTACTAAATTTTCATCCCTAGAAGCAGACTAAAAATTCCAAAATTTTACTGGATCGGTGCTCGGGCCCACCCTGTGGAACATGACTATGACGGGGTGCTGAACCTACCCTTGCCGAATGAGTCCGTGTCATGGCGTTCGCTGAAAACGTCCTTTTGGTGGTGGGACATCAACAATATCTTGATGCCTTACGGGACATTATTGACATTCTAAAGATGAAACTGGAGGTAACCAACCAGGTGCATTTATGGATAGGGACAACAAATTTTGAGGTAGCGGCGAAGAAGACAACGTAGTGTGGCTACGCTGACACCGCATGGGTCGCATTCGGACGGGCAGTATGAGGTCATGAGATATAGGTGGCACCCACTACGAACTATCTCGGGGTCAAGATCAAAGCAGCTATCGCGTCTTCCTCGAAAGTAGAGTAATCGAAGAATGTGTGCTAATATGTTGAGTTATATTTAGAGCTCTCTGTGCAAAGTTACGTCTCGTCTAATTATGTAATTTTTGCATTTATACTGAAATGGCACACCTTCTATTTTCGTATTTAGTTTATATCTCTTTGAAAATGATATTTGATTTCTGCTGGAATCAAAATTCAATATGCACATATTTAGATAAATGTATGTAGCATGTTATGTATGTTCAAGTAATCTAAATCTGGTGCATTTTTATGGAATATAGATATTAAGAAAGTCGCAATGAAGTTGTCATTGGCCGTTGGATTTAAATATCTTCTGGCAATTGTTTTGGCAAAAGATTACAAGAAGGAAAATATAAGGTTGGCACTGGTTTTGGGATAGATTTAAAAACTATTTATTCATGAGTGTATATAAAAATGGTCAAGTTGAAATTATTGCCAACGACCAAGGTAACCGCATCACCCGTTCATACATGGTGTTTACGGCCAAAGGTAAGCGTCGCATTGGGGATGCCACCAGAATTACTACAAGACAAAATATTAGCACCTGAGAAAATTTGGCAATAGTCTTGGTTAAAATTAAGAAGAGAGTTTGTGGGAGAACTCTGCTAGCCGAAATCGAGCAAATAAAAACTCAGATCTGCAAACACGAAAACTACATACCCATGTAGCAACCCCGGTATCGAAGCCGCTCACTTAGTAGGACCAGGAATCAATACATGTCGGTTCCACTTTAAATACGGTAACGAAACACGGAACTGATGACCTCCTTGCAAGTATGAGCTTAAGGGAAACGATGGGGTCGGTCAGTAGAGGCGGAAACTGACCATTCAATTAATGCATCGCACCGCCTGCACGTTACCGATCAGCAATTGAAAATTCAATTCCTAGTGGATACAGGAGCAGACGTCTATGTTTTTGAGCCACATTTAGTAAAACAAACATGCCATAGGTCCGCATACAACATGTATGCCACGAAAGGGTCTATCATACACACCTGAGACGACATTTTACATGGCGATATATAATAGCTGGGCAATTATAGACGCTGATTTCTTGTCCTAATACGGATTATTTCTGGACATCAGGAGTAAAAACTACGCGACGGTACGGCAAACTTTATGTCGATGGGCTAGGTGAAAAAGACTAAAAAAACCGGAGTGAGCATTCTCAGCAGCAATTGAACTCACCATCAAATATTACGCTGGTTTCTACGGATTTGCAAACCATCCGGGTTACCGATTTTTACACGCCATAACACGAAGCATCACCTCCAAACCATCGTCGGTCCGCCGAGACGACTTGTCTGGTGCAAGTCATTTTAATAAGTTGGCGATTGCAAAAAAAGAATTCAAGGCCATGTGCCGGATGGGAATAACACGACCACCTTAAAGCGCATGGGCTTCATCGTTGCACCTGGTGGCGAAGAAATACGCCTAGTGGAGACCGTGTAAAGATTACAGAGCGCTTAACGCGAGAACAGTGCCGGATTCCACACATCGAGGACTTTTTACATCATCTACACGGCCGAAAGATCTTATCAACCATCGATCTGGTTAGAGCGCACCATCAGATACCGTTAACCGAAGAAGACATCCCGAAAGCAGCCACTACGACACAGTTCTGACTCTTTGAATTCGTATATATGACGTTTGGTTTACGCAACGCCGCACATACCAATGATTCATGGACGCAATACTGCGAGATTTGGATTTTTTTTACGTATATATAGATAATATTCTGGTATCATTGAAGTCTGAGGAAAAACAAACCGAGCACATCAGACGACTTTTCCAACAATTGTATTGAAAACGGAATCGCGATAAGTACGTATTTAGCGCAGGCAAAATCTCTTTTCTGGGATACAGAATATCTGGAGAAGGAACGAAACCACTGGATAGCAAAGTGAAAGCTATCTAAGATTTCCCACCGCTACAAACAGAAAAGAAATTACGGCAAGTGCTTGGAATGATAAGTAATTATCGACGCTTCATTTCGAACGCAGCCAGTGCACAAACACCGCTTAACGAGTTGTTATAAGGGAAGAAGAAGGACAACCAACCCATCGTATGGACTGCAGAAGCGTTTAACAAATGCAAGAATCAAATCACCGAAGCAGCATTGCTAACGCACCCGCGACTCAACGCCAGACTCTCAGTCACGACAGATGCATCACATTACGCGCTATGAGGCGTAATCCAGCAAAAAAAGCCGCTACTTCTGCAGCTATTAGTTATATTAACTTGAAAAGATGAAAAGAATAATGTCTTGGTCTGTGGATTGAGGTACATTTGATGTATTCTTAGTCATTATTGATAATGGAATATTTGAGGTCGTCGCAACAGATGGTGATAATCATTTGGGTGGTAAAGATAACTTTATCAAACTGTAAAAGAAAAATAAGGGCGACGCTATTGTAAGGAGTCAAAAGCGCAATTGTCGTAATTTAAGGGCAAATAGAATTATAAAATTTAAATTAGGAGACAAAGTGTTAAACAAAGTTCATAATTTTTCATGTTATAGTCACATTTAAACAATCTAAAATACACTTTATTCATTTATTAGTTTATTCAACAGAAATAATTTCATTCAAATTAGTGTTGCTTTGATAGTTTTTCTATCCGTAACACGCAAATTAATTTTGTTTTATTCAATGTCTGTCGAGGTTTTAGCTAGAGAAATAGTTGTTTCAAAATTAATTTGTTTTGTAGTCTTAGTAAGACTCATTGTTGTAGATTCACGAAATGTTTTCGTATTTTTAAATTATTATTAAACAAAAATTATCGTTCGAAAAAATCAAAATTTCTAGATGAGTTCAATGTAATTCGTGAATGACGTGAGGAATACTCTTTGGATTAACGAAAACTTTTTCAAATTGTGGTATTGATTATTATTTATTAAATGCAACCAAAACTATTCACAATGAATTGGTAATAACAGCTAAAAATAAACCTAGATTCATGTTAAGCTGCTATTTGTAGATCATATGGCATAGTCTGATCATAATTTCTTTTCCGAATTATGTTGATCCATCTAATGAATTTAAGAAACTTAACAATATTCGATAATTGGTCACCTTTTTAAGAATCCTGGAGGGCTCAGCTAAAAGTGGCCAAATATAATTTAAGAATATTTATAGAGAAAATCAATTAACTTTGGATGAATTATATTTCTATCAATTTTATTGGAGCTATATATTTGTTACAATCGAATAAACAACAAAATATTGTCTAAATTGCCATATGCTAGTGTACGATGGTATTTCATACATTTTAGGTCTTTATATCTTAGAATACTATTAGATGGTGTAGGGAAAACGGCCAAAAATAATTTAAGAAGAATTAAGGTGGAAACTAAATTATTTATTCATGAATTTTATACTTTATTAGTAGAAATTGAGCTAATTCAGAATTCATGACCTAAAATATTTACTTCAAGTGATCCAAATGGTGTCACCAACTAACTACTGACTATTGCTGTCAATGCTTGAGCAGCATATATTGGATCTAAATATTCTAAACAAATGTAACAACAAAACATCATATTTGGTATTATTTTTTTCTAGAATATCCTAAAACCTTGCAGTAGAGAGCAGAACGAGTGAAAGAAGAAGCTAGAACATAATTCAAAGTTGATGCCTATACGAGAAGGCAGTTTACTACTTTTAAGATGAGCAACCGATTGTATCTATCTAGCGGATCTGGTGGTATAATAAAAGTAGTTCTATTTAGACTGTTATGATACCACTAAAATGAGTAGTATCTATATTAGTTATCTTTGCTGATAGTCGCTATTCCAAGGAGTAGTATGTTTGTGTGTGACGTCAAACACTATTCGAAGCAATTCTTGCCTACTGCCGGATCTACCATTAAGGGTTTGAATAGTAAAACTAAATCAAGTAATTGGAACAAATAATTTTATATACTCACCCATCAACAAATGTTCGCTTGCATTCACATATTTTGCAATTACTCGTCCCATTTACCCTATCTCCCAGTTTATAATATTTTCCACCGAACATACAGCCATCTTCACCGGTAACAAACTCCGGACATTTATAATAATCAGCACAGACGTGATGATCCTTAACAATGGCTTCACACCCCAATTCCTCGTAAATATGTACACCCATTTCATCACAGCACGCACACCCTAATACAAATTTATAATTATTCAATGTTGAGTATACGTTATAAAATTATACCTGGATCCGATTGCGTCTCTTTCAATAATAATAATATGAGAAGAGATACTAAGAAGAACATTTTAACTAGGTAGGAACCTGTCGATACGTGTCGTTGAATATATGCTTTAAAACAAGTTAGCCAGAGCAAATTTTTATCGTATATAACTCAAACGTCAAACACGAAAAAGCAATTTTTATCATTGGGCAGAACCGTGTTGGATTTTTGCGTGTTTCTTACAACAAATTAAGAATTTACCGCTTGTTAATCGAAGTAATTTTATCATTTAAGTAGTTAAAATTATACTGAGCAAAATACTTAGAAAATGATATAATTGAAATTGTATTTCAAATCGCAACTAGAAAAATAAATCGAATTTTCTATAATAATAATAATTCAGATTTTTAATTAATAGTAAGATTTAATAAAAAACTTAATAAAAATTCCTTAATTTACTTATTATTTTTAATTATTATAGTAGATATATATTTCGAGAAACATGTACTTAAATTTCATGGTACTCAAAATGCACATCTAGTACTAATAAAAATAATAAGTATAGCAAGATTTTTTTATTTAATTCACCATAATTTAAAACACTTTACATGATTAAACACGAAATTTAGTGAAACTATATATTTTGGGAGGTCATTTGCATATTTAATTTGAATTTTAATACAATTACTATTGTGATGGGTCAAAACCTGTATTTAATATAAAACCTGGTGTATATTGATGAAAACACTATTAAAATATACATTACATCGCCGAGATAACCTAAATTACCTTTCAACAGTTTCATAACTCCACGGCATCGAGTAATCGAGAATTAAAAAGTTATTCCGATCGTGATAAGACGTGGTGTCACCCAAGATGGTACCATTCCAGTCAGTCAAGATTATGCAGTAAATTAGATTCGATCATCGAATTTCATTCAATTAAGTTCCATTCCATTTCTCTCACAGATATATTTCAATTTCTAGACGACTATTGAATTACAATCGATGAAATTCCAATCATCTCGAATTACCCGAAAACCGAAAACATCTCAATCAAACATTGATCGTTTTGTGCGTTAAGGCTTAACTATACGGTTCCGTAATTTCTACGTAAAGAACACCTTGAAATATTACTGCTCATATGTTTATTCAATCGGTGATCAGTAATGGTCGTTTATATCTTTTTACCGTCCTCGCGTGATGTTTTAATTTAGAGGGTTTCACGTGTGGTCATTTGAATGACAAAGGATTAAGATATCCGTGCGCCTGTTTAGTAATCACCATTCCTAGTTCCTAGGGTCTTTAACATTGGATTGAAATCAAGAGATTAAGGCTAATTACAATCGACTTTATCTCTTCTCATTAGTCTGGATAAGATAAGATATGGCCGGTTTAATTGTGTCCAACCGAGAATGGTCGCTCAGGCACACTCTATTTTACCTTTTCTGGAGCTTAATTGTCGCGCTCGTTTCTTCAAATTTATGTATACAACCACAATCAAATGCAAATAGTTAGTCGTTAACGGCAATCAGAAACAATCCGCTCGATTAATTATTCATTTAGCCATCCCGCTGCTGGCCGCGCAATAAATACATCATCTCCTCTTGTTGTCTTGTTGATACTACGCTAAAAAATCTATAAAGAATAAAATATTATGTTAAGTTTTCACTCGAAGATATACATTTATTCTCAATTCAAAATGATAACTGTGTTGCCGAGGGGTACACAAAGAAAAGATAATTCAATTTATGAGGTTTATTTTATTAATTTGGTGATAATAACTAAGTATTTGCTATTATTTATTCAGTTAAGTAAAATAAATAAATTAAATTGACAGATCTAACTTGAAATTAAAAATACTAATTAAAAATTAATAAACAAACTCAGAAGTAAAAGTCCAAACTAATGTATCGCATGATATTATCAAATTAATTACTGAATATTAATAGCAGAGGATAAGTTGTACTAATGATAATAATAAGTTTATTGCCCACCAGATAATTAACAACCTAGTTTCAGGGATTATTTACTATATAAAACATAAAAGATACCAAAGGCACTCGACGCTGAAATTCATAATTTGAAATCATCAGGTGTGAGTGAAATCAATGTTATCAGCGAAATTGACAATCAAAATTAGAGGGAAGATAATATTTACCATTTAATTTACTGAACCTAGTGGAACATTCCTCTGTAATAGTGATTATTATTAAGGAAATGCTTGTTGTACTACATTCTTTAGGGAACCGAATAAATACATTTGATGACATTTCCTGACACGTGGTTATACCTTGTAGAATTACCTTTGATAATGAACTGCAAATATCGAACACATGTCAGAAAACTGAAAATAAAAATACGGAACATAACAAGTGCTTTTCTTGATCAAATGTAATTATTTATTGCGTGATAAAAGTATTGCAATTTATATCTTAACTAATTCTAACTTAACCTAACCTTTGTTTATTTTCACATGATGACTCCCCTTAGTATTATCCATAAGCTTTCAACAGCAACTCCATCCACCGTTGCCCGTTCTTCCAATTTCTTTTCTTACTCTCCTGTAATCCTACTTATGGTATCGAATACGCCAATAGTAACTGCACAATCTACCACTAGTATTTTTTCTGCTTCTTCTTTATTCCTCCTTCTTCCATGTACATGTTATGGATAGCTAGTCAATATACCACAGTTGTTTTGGTTTGCCGGTTTATTCTTCCTGTTTTCTTCATTATCACCGGATTCTACTCAATCTCTACCCAATGTTCTTTGCATCTTTGGTTGATTGCTACCAATGGCTACTCAATCGATCATCAGTTTACCTACTATAATTATTTACACATTTATTCTTCAGCTCTGCCACTCTGCCGGTGCCTTGATTCTTATCTATTACCGATTTCTATTTGAAGAGCGTTCCTTTATGCAGCAAGACAATATAATTTAGCGGGGTTTACGTATACCTTGAAACGATTTGAAATATTGCTAAAATGTATGTTACCTTCTTAAATTTATCAACTCATCATAATTATCTTGCTACTTCAATCCAGTAATAACTATAGCCTTATTCAGTTGTTTCTGTGTAAATGAGAACATTACACGTTTTCCTTTCTTCCACATACACAATTCCCTGTTTATGATATTCCTAACTAATTAAAAAATTTATTAAAATATCCGTGTACTGTCAATAACCATGCTATTTCCGCGGTTATTATAACATTAATCTATTGCCTTTCGTAGACTATCTTTAAAAAACTTGAATATAGTCTGTACCTTAACCGAGTTTATCAACTCAACATTCCACCTATTGTTTTCAATAAATGTTTCTCGTAGGTAAATGACACTTTTTCATTAAGTACTTAACCTATTTCTACCATCAATTCAGTTAGTTTATTATATTTGATTTAAGTTATAGTAGACGTGATAGCCGTACATGACTGAATAAGGTGACAACAGTGGAATTATAATTAAACTTCACCCATTGCCCCATATTATCGTCCTCTTGTTCTTTTTCGTTCTTATTACTTTACTTCTTTATTGTAGTCCTTGCAGCATTCAATTCACTATAGTATCATTACAAGTTACAATTACGATTTATAATTTTGGTTACATTCAATACACATTAAACAAATAAATACAATTTAGTGCAATTATAAATTCCATACAAACAGCTATGCAATATTCTATTGATTTGATAACTGGACCTCCTTGGCCTCCTCCAGGAATGCTCTCTTCCAGCCTAGAATTGAGGCGCAGGCTGCAGCAACTTTCCTCCAAACAGTCTCGTCGTCGATCAATCCTCCTGAGGCTAAAGGACGTCTCAGACGCTCCACCCTCTTTTTTCTTACTGCTTTTTTTCGCATTAAAATAAGCTGTAGAATGCTGAAACCTAAACCTAAAGCTCGCATCTTCCATTTTACTGATTTGGCATACTCAGATGATGAAATATCCATGTCCGGATACAGACTGGGTAATGTAGTAACCCAGTTTCCCGTGCTTTATCTCATTCTATGTCCCCATCTCCTGGGTGAGGGTGCGGATTCAGCCTCCTTTGCTGCCGTCGCAATATTTACTATACCAGATGCGTTTTAGTCGTTGCCTGTCTTCGCCCTTCGCCACCCTGCGCGACACCACTTTTATCACTGTAATATGTCCGGAGTATGAGAAGACTCGCAAGGCGTTAGGGTTCTATGCCTCTCGTAGCAGGTCCACATTTCGCTGCTCTCCGGTGCAGGCGACCCAGGCCTGGACGGCGTACAACAGCTTTGACTTCGCTGGGTCCAATAAAAGACTCCTCTTCCGCTTGGAACGATCACATTATTTGCCCGTAAAATTTGTTCTCAGATTTTAAGAAATTAAAAATAGTCAATCAGAACCCCTTACCTCCTGGCTCTATGGTCTCATTAAAATCCATAGAGCTGATTATCTTATTAGACCTGTAAAGGTTTAGCAACGAAATACAATCAGCTCTTCAAGAATGAAACGAAGTTTGGTCTATAAAATTAAGGGAAAATTCATTCCTTTTGTTGGCTATCAACCAAGAGAGAGCTTATATCATATTCGCTACTTCCATTACTGCCTCCTGTACCTCGCTGCTAAAGTTTGGATTATGTTTGATCTGGACCCCTAGGTAGTTCATCATGGGGGCTACTGCTATATCTTGGCCTAGGAGTCAGACGTTGTTCTTCACATGGAAAGGTGGGTGGCCCCCGTTTTTTGTACCGCCATCTCTAGGCCCATTGATCTCGTCCATCAAGCTACCATGACAGTTGCTTCCTTGGCGGCGGCTTCCACATCCTTCATCTTTCTTCTCTAGATGATGAGGATATCATCCGCGAAGACAACTACGTCTACACTTTCAAGCATCTCGAGTATCAGAACGTCGTCGTAGGAGATGTTTCACAGGAGCGGACCGATTACAATAGACGAAAGATGTAACTATTAGATTCATCAATAAAAATTCTAGAACAAATAATACCAAATATTCTGAAGTAAACATTGTTTTAAAAATGACGTAAAATAAAAACTAAATTTATCATTTTTAAATAGTATATATCTGAATTTTTATTCTGGATTCGTTATGGTAAAAATATGGTTTTGCTTTGATATGCAATATTTCGTCTCAAAAGTTTCAAAATTTTCAGAGTAGATAGTCATTGGGAGAAGGATTAAAAACAGTTTTTATGCCCGTTGCTTATTATACCTTCAAGACAACGTAGAGTATAACTTTATTTCATGCAAAATATTCATAAAAAAATAAGTGATTGTGGAGGTTTTCACTTCCTAATACATTTTGATAATTCAAAATAAATGAAACAATTAAGTTTGTTAGTAACACATCTGACACTGATACTAATACTAAGCTAGGAAGTGATTTTGTCTATTATAATTTAACTTTGAAATAAAACAACAGATTTGGGAGAGTATTTTGATTAAATAAGTAATTGTGGCTTTCAATTCGTGATACATTTTGATAATTCAAAATAAGTAAAACAATTAACTTTGTTGGTATCACTTTTTATTTACTATTATAAATGTAAGTATAGTTTCGACAACTTCAGCTTGTCATTATCAAACAATAGTATACTAGTGTGTAAGCTGAAGTTTTCGAAACTATAGTTACAAGTATAAATAAAAAGTGATACAAACAAAGTTAATTTTGTTTTACTTATTTTGAGAACTTTTATTGTTGATCACTGCATTATGTTTTCAATCATATAGTAACCTTATCAGACAGATGAAGCCAATGTGTGTTAAAACATATTGCAGTAATAGTGTCCATGTTAATTTGGCCAACGGACTTTTGTATAAAAATGTATAACATCATGTTACATATGACAATGATGAGATGTGTGAAAAACAATACTAAATGTAGTAATCAAAAATTTTTACAAATTTCAACTAAGTATGACAAACTTGAATATGTGTGCTACTCACAGGGTACAACCTTTTTTTTATGATGTGCTCCATGTTTCCATAGTATCAGGAAAAAGTTAGTTTAGCTATTATCCTCTCTCCAAATGTGTTCTTAGGAAATAATAGGCATTCATTTCAAAATTACAATATCAAATTATCTTTGGATCACAAATATACTGGGCATATATGAGATACATTCAGCAAGAGACATTTTCAGATTTATAGTTTCGAATCTATGTCCTTTTCCAGTGATTAGTACTATTTTTCCGTATCTAATTGAAAGTATAGCGGGATCAAATCTAGAGAAATTTAACTCAAAATATATCATAGCTATTAAAATTTGTTCTTGAGTTACGTGAAGATTTATTTTATACACTTGGAAAATAAAAACACTAACACTTTCTTCACAATTTAATTTAATTTTTCTAGATGTACATTTCAAGTACTATGTACTCATTATCAATAGCTTATAACTGAGTTATAATATATCATAGCTATTACAGAAAATGGACTTGAAGTAACTGAGAACAATTTGCACATATGTTACAATTTATGAAGACTGATAAACTAAAGAAATTAAAATTCCCATTGCTCTTTATTATTCTAAAAATGATATTCTAGTGCTACAAGAGTATGTTGAAAAATAGTCCAAAATCCTGCCGAATCTAAAAGATTTATATAAGGTAAATAACAAGAAATTTACTTACCTGGATTTTATAATTGCCAATGATATTGTTATAATAGAGTGTTAAATTTAATGGATACATATAAAGTTTAAAGTAAATGTTTTCTCTAATATTTTGAATCATGTTATCAACTTATACGACTGATTAAAATTGCATTTATTACGCTACTAAAAATATAGCTTTTATAATATTAAAGAAATGAATGTACTGAAAATATATAGAAACAAATAATTATGACGATTATCTTAAATTTCAATAGTAACAATAATCAGAATACTGCAAATTTGTTTACTGAATCATTTTTAACAGTCTATAATATCAGCAGTGTTAATGAAGCATTACTATAAGCAAAATCCCCAATGGTTATAAATTTCTTGAAAGATCGGTCACTCAACCTAAATATGAAACTTAGGCGATTCTTTAGAGAAAATCACTGCTGCAATTACTCGCAACTTCGTTTCGCTTCAGAATTGATTAGAAAGTATAGACTGACCAATTCCAGACTCATCACGATGGCGAAACTTAGACCCAGTTTACACATAAAACAATAAGATCGACTTCATAATGCAGGAAGTCATCGATAGAAAAAAACTTATACTAGAAGTTGCAATCTGCATTGCTCAAGATTGTAGAAAGACGAGGCCGAAAACCTCGAAAATTATAGAAAGAAATAACCTTAATCAACTTCCTTATGACAACTCGAAGTCTGGATAAAGGTCCCCACGATAACTATAAACAAAAGCGAGCTTAATTTTCACGATGTACTAAAAGTAGAGTTTAAAGGACTATTAAAAGATTACACCATAGAAGCGAGTAATGATGATTTCCAAGCTAAAAGGAAAAACTTAGCTCTACATTGATTAATCATAGAGTATTAAAACCATTATCAAGCCTTGCATCTACCCGCTGCCACAAATTGATGAATTTAGGTGCCTAGCGAAAAGCATCTCTATAATATCTACATTGGATCTAAATTTTTGATCACTTTGTAGCTATTAGATACAAATGTTACCCTAGACAAATACAATATATTACATGTATACACTTTTTATGGTAGGTTTTACAGTAGTAAAGTCGGGTGGGTGGCATTTTATTATAGTTAAATATATTTAATACTGGTCAGTTAAAGATTTTGAAGTATTTGGTCATGAAATAGATATTTTTCTTATTTATTTCCTCGCTTTCTAAAATGTCCAATTTGTTCCCTATTTCCTCCATATATTAAGTTATTGGGGTATGTTGAATTTTTTTTTCATTTTCATAGCTTGAACGATCTTCTGGTGTGACCCACGTATAATAAATAATAATATTGGGCAGTCGTTCGATATCACTAGATTAAATTATGTGGGATAGAAACAACACCGCTTTAATCATACTTTTTGATTAAAATCGACACAGAAAAATGTCATTCGGGCATCTATCCGTTCTGATGGTTTAACATCTGACTGCCAGAATTAAACTGACTCAATTATTAGTATAATTATTATCTCTAACTCTACTGGAGAACACTCAGTTATTAATATAACTAGATGACCTAACCATTATCTCTAACTCTACTAGGGAAAAGGTATTTCAAACCGTAACAAAGTTCTAATTCAAAATCAATGGGTTTTACCATTTTAATTGTCGATCCTGAATTGGAACTTTGTTACATAATACTTTGTCTTTCGTAATAAATTTTTGGGCACATCATGAATTCAAAAGGTTACAAGGAACTATTAGAAAAATCAAGCATCCTTTGCTTAAACAAAAAATGAATATTCGTCGCGGATTCTACAAAAACCGTAAAACTATTATCGGAGTTAGCAATTAGGTTATGAAAAAATTTGAGGGTTGAGTTTAAGGTATGTTGTAAACAATTGTAAGGTATGTTGTAAACATAGTCACCTAGCACATTTAAGCATTTGTAGTAACTTTTGAGGAGTTTTTAGTATCCCAGTTTCTTATTCCTCCTCTGCCAGGGTATTGAGTTACTTATAGTTTCTTTCATGCCAAAAACTTCTTGCGTTTTGTAAACGAATGATAATCTGAAGGAGAAGTCTGGACTATAGGGTAGATGGTTGAAAATTAGTCCGTAATGACTGAAGGCAACCATAGGTGTTCTCTCTTCCCAAACAGAATACCCAACCATAACATTTTTTTCATACACATCCATTGACGATGAACATTGTAATGTCTCACAATTCTTGAATTGAAAAATCAAACGACAGCCCTATCTTCACAACTGTTGGCGTTATTTATTTTCATGAAAATTATAAATACATAGTCAGATGAAATACAACTGCACATATTCGCATATTATCCTATTATATTTGATAGCGCTCCCCACGGTGGTGCAAATTAGTATTACTTTTCTACTATATTTCGTAAATACATAATAAAATTATTTCTTTGTGGTTAATTCAATTTGAGATCATACAGTGATTCCATTTCTTCTGTACTCAACTGTCATTATATATATATATATATATATATTTATAACAAAAATAATGAATAATAAATGATGTTTTAGTGTGTTAGTTAGGCTATCGACCAAAGGGTTTTCTGCCTTATTATTTAAATTTTACTTAAAATTAATCATAACGATTGTGGCAACCGTTACTACGTGGTAGTTCATGATGAACATTTTTGTTTAATTATAATCTACACTAGATACATCAGTATACAATAGACTTAAAATTAATATAACTAAAATTGTAAAAATTTACTCGCTTGATTTATTAATTAATTTTAAAGGCTCTTATTTTCTCTACACGAATTATAAAGTGTATTGTATAATTTGAATATAATGATAAATAAATAGGTCAACTATTGTACTATCACTGTACAACCAATAATTACAAAGCCGCATAAACGGTTCCCTATTAATATTCCGATTCTAACAGGTTGTTGGGGGGAAAAAAGAAGGAAAGAGGTCTAAATCTAGTTCGCCGTAGGAGGTAATAGGCCATTACAAAGTCAATCAAGACAAATGAAATATTAATTCAATCCGACACAGAACACCGCACTAATTACAACTCGAACGGAATTATTTACTACTGGAAATGAAGAGATTATAATCTCAAATGAAAAGTAAGAAATAAGTAAATATACAGGATGTTACCGAACGAATGAATTGATAGATTTTTTAAATGTGTTTGAATAAATAACTATTTAAACATTATAGTTTTATTTTTATGATTACCTACTTTACCTATTTTTAAAGCAATTAATTTGTATTTTATTCGTTTGCAGCTTAATTTAGTTCAATTTTGATTCTGTTGCAAGAGGGTATGCTGGAAAGCTGAAAAAAATTTCTGGTTTATGATATCCACCAATTAATTGCTTTATAAAATTTATTTAAAATTCTCTTACTGTATGTTTATTTTATGTTATTTATATTACAGTACAGATGCATTTAAAACTCCTAAATTAAATAAATGGGAAATAGTTTTTAATACCATTATATTGTCTTTCTCACTGTCTCAAACTTAGTATCGGATCACTTTTATCAACACAGCCCAATGTTTTGATTGTAATCTAGAATAACGACTGGCTTAAGAACATTTCCACTGCTATTAGATTGATAATAAAAGACGCAAATTCGTTGATGTGCATTATAGACAACATCCTAACAGTTTGCTTGTCCTGTCATTTGATTGTCAATAGATTTTTGCTTGTTTTGCTTTCATAAAATATTTTATTATTAACTGAAATGTATTTTTTGAATGGTTAGCAATAGTGGTGAATTTGTGCGAAGAATTTCCCTTGATGGGATTGAATATCAATTATTAATTAAAGGCACTCATGGGATCAATAATCGTTCAAACATGTTTTTTGCCTTCAATATTAGAAGATTGATAGCTAAGAAATAATATAGTTCTTTGAAGTTCGTATCCTTTCAATGCTTCAGTCCAGATGAAGATGGAAAAGCAAACCGAGGCATATCGATATGTTTTACTGTTTTACTTCAGAAACGGGAAAACGTGTCGCAGGCTCACATAAAATTATGTGCTTTGTACAGTAAAGATTACTTAACAGAATGATAGTGCCAGAATTGGTTAGCCAAAATCCGTTCCGGTAATTTTAATGTTAAAGATCTGCCACGTTCAAGAATGTCATTCGAATTCGAACTTAGTGAACTCAATAATTGGGTTCCATATAACCTCAAGAAAATTCATTAAACATAGCGCATAAACGTCTACGATAAGCTCTTGAAAACCAACGAAAATTTCTCAAACATATAGTCACTGAAAATGAGAAATGGATAGGATAACATCCCGTTAAATCGATAGTGGTTCAAGCCTGGTACAAGCTGTAACCACTTTCAAAGCAAATATACATTAAAAGAAGGTTTTGCTCTTAATCAATTTGGTGCGATTACAACTATGTACTGTCGCCAATTAGAAAAATTGAATGAAGCCATCAACGAAAAGCGGCCAGAATTGCCAAATCGTAAGGTCGTTGTATTGCCGGAGCTAGGATGGTTTGATAAACCATCCACCAAACTCACCAGATCTTGCGCTGTCCGACTACTATTTGTTTAGATATTTTCAAAACTGTTTGAATGGTAAATAATTCAATTTAGACAATGGCGTCAAGCAACACTTGCTTCATTTTAGAGAAGGTCAGAAGTGAGCATGGCATCATGATGCTACCGGAAAGAAAGCAAAAAGTCATCAAAGAAATGGTCAATACAAAATTGAATGAAACTATTTTTTTAATAAAAAATCGCCTTTTATTATTATAGTAAAAAATCGAAATAACTTAAGACTCAACCCATTATTATTGTCCCACCAATCCCTTTACCTACTAAAATATATTACTCATTACTCTAGCGTGCTTTTGACACAAGTTAACAAATATTCATTACCAGAATATAACCTTGATCTATCCCAAATATTAGTAACTAGTACTGTATAATCTATGCTAATAAAGTATTTATTATGCTGGCGTACTTTTGACCTGATCCTATAAATTATTCATTGGTCTAGTATATTCTTGTCATAGGTTAATGAAATACTTTCAGACCACTTTAATAATGCATTTCATCAAAGATATATTTTAACTTCAACAAATAAGTCAAATCAGTACAATGGTTTACGTCAAAATTCAAGGGTTTGAGGGAAACTCTTCAGATAGTAGATTAAGGATGCAGAAAATATGGTAATCGGGACATCTTAAAACACTGAAAGCAACTAAAACAAGAATATAGAAATGCCACTAAACAGTCTAATTTCTATGCAAATGCTTATTTTGTACGTTTATCTAGTAAAAAGAATTTTAGTTGCTGTATGTAATTCATCCAATCTAACAACTAATGAAGTTTTTAATCTAATAAGAGTACCGGTATTTTTGGCTTATTAATGAATGCAATCAAACCAGTATTAGATACCATAATTGTCCCACGAACCAGATAAATATTATTATTAGATAGCGAAAATTATACCTATTTATAAAAATGGTGATATGAATAACCACATACCCATAGCTTTACTTCCCTTACTTCCCATAAAATTTTAAATATTTGATCAAATTATAGCTTTCTTTGAGGCCAAAAATCTCATCAGCACCGGTTTATAAAAGGAATGTTTCCACGGCAAATGCCATTTAATATCTGACATAAAATTATTTAATGTTATAAAAAAAGGTGAATTTGCTATTGCAGCATTGATTAATCTCATGAAGGCTTTTGACTGTGTCTTGTATGAAAATCTATAAATAAAGAAAACACTTAACTTTTTATACCACTTATATTATATTATATAAGTGGTATAAAAATTTAAGTGTTTTCATTATTTAAAAATAGAAAATATACAAATTTAAGAATTGTGAAAATTTAACTAAAATTTAAAACTATATAATTTCGATGACAAAAGCTGTTTATTAATTCTAAGTTACTTGGAGAACAAAACTGAAATAGTTCAATTTAATAATACTCTATTTGACCTTTTGCCAATAATACATTATGGTCCGCAAAGGTTCTCATTCGGTCCGTTATTATTTCCAATATTCCTTAACAATTTCCCAACTTATATTAAAAAGGTGATGTCAAATTTTCTGTGTCTCGGAAAAACTTTAATGAAGCCGAGATCTTAAATAATGTAGCGATAGTTATAGCATTAAAGCAGAACATTGGTTTGCTAAATAATAAATTAAGCTTAAATGTGGAAAAAGCTGTTACCATCGAAAATATTTTTATTAAATAAGTCAAAAGATATTAGTCACTCGTCTAATGTAAAATTTATGGGGCTGGTCATTAATAATGCACTTTAATGGGATGGTCATGCTGTTGAGTTAGACAGGAAGTTAAACAAAACTTTATACCTTCTTAGAAACTTTAGAGAAAACTTGTCTTTTCTCTACTCTACTGTAATATGTTTACAGTTTCAAAAAATATATTATTAGCACAAAAATCTTATTCAATGTTAGGTAAATAGTAGAAATTTTTTTATTTAGCTTTTGCAACTGGCAACACTGGTATTGCCAGGTGAAATATTGGCATTGTAAATTTTAAGATCTTTGACATTATACATACTCAGAAAGTTTGACATGCGAGCACTATTTGTGTTGTTTACAGTAGGATGCAAATTTCATCACAGCCAAAAGATGGAATTCGCGAAAATTTTCGAGCTATGATTTATTATGGCTTCTACCTCGTCTAATGGCAATGAAGCGCCATTCATAGCCACTGTATATCGCTGATACTCTTAATTCAAACGTGGACGTAGTTCGCTCACGGGCAAAATTGAAGAAGTTCATGAAAAATCGGTCGTTGTGCCGGAAAATATAATTCATATGCGCGTTGGTTACACATTTGTTGACGGAGGTTAAAAAAATGGTCATGTTGACTGATGCCGTAAAATGATATAAATATGGGGCAACCAAAGACGTATACATGATGAGTTAGAAAGAAAAGACCAATCGGCAGTTTGGGTGTTTCATTGTGAACAAACCCAACAAAAGTTGGTTAAGAAAAAAATGATTGCGTTTTTCTTCACGAAAACCGGTCATGTGATAACTGTGGCTCTCGAAAATCAAAACATCGTTAATTCAGCGTGATATACGACCATTTGTTTGCCTGAAGTTTTCGGTAAATTGAGAGAAACCAACCCAAAAAACACACAACAATGCGAGCTGACATATATCACATACAACAAACGAGTATTTGGACACACAAAAGATCGAATTGATGGGTCATCCACCTTACAGACCTGACTTTGCACCAAATAACTTTTTTCTTGTTTGCAGTAATTAAAGATAAACTGCGTGGATAACGATTTTCATCGCCCGAAGAAGCGGTTTTCAAAACGTAAGTTTTAGAGCTACCATCCTCTTCCTGGACAAAATGCATTCAAGGGTGATTCAATCGCCTGCAAAAGTGTATATATCTTAAAGGTGATAAGGGTAGTAAAATTACTTTTTATAAAATTCATTTTTTAATTCTCCATACATAAATAGCAACTCTTGTATTCCTTAAGATGACTATAAAATACCTCAGGTTTTCATTATTAAAATGAAAATAAAAACGAGGTGTTTGTATTTAATTAAATTATTAACATAATTTACGTATCTGTAACAACGTAGCAAATCTAAGGATTTGAAACAATTACGCAAGTCGGATGTGGTGCAGCTAAACACTCACAACTAGCAGTCCTGTTGACGGTTACGTAAGTGAAATCAACAATAAAGGTACTGTGAAGTGAAAGCTTCATTTCTCTAAATTTACAGTTGATGCCTGAAATTAAGGTATTTATATTAATTTATCTATTAAATTAACGAATTTGAAATTTCGCATTCAAAAAAAATTCAAGAAAATCAAAAGTTGTTTCTAAAAACTGATGAAAAGTTGCAAACTACCTCCAATTAAAATACACAACTTTTGACTGTAATTCATAATAAATCATATATATTATTAATTTCTTTTAAAAATTTTCTCTTTTTCTTTAATTATATTTATGATAAGGCAGAAAGCTCACAGGTCAATAGCCCAGATTTACCAAAACCACATTGTCTATGTATGTATATTTTAATGTAACTGTTATGTTAAAATATTGGGGTCTAAATAAATATTATTGTTATTAAGACTTCAGTTAGAAAATATTTACTAAAATAAAGTAATGAGCATTATATGCAATCATCAACTATTCAGAATGATTATAATAATAAAGATTGAGGCAAAGAGCTTAAATTGAATACACACCTGGTGATGGAGGTCCTCTACTAAGTTTTCTTATAGTTATTACGGAAGAATCTAAAATTCAATTATATTATATATAAATTATGTTAAATATTAAAACGAAGATAAACTATCTAAATATTGATTGCGGTAATGAAATCTCCTTGAATGTTCAAGTATCTTTAAATGTTGAATGTAATTTTTTGCAGTTCTGTGTCGTACATTTGTTAATAATAGAAAATTCTAAATATTTTCTAATTGTAAATTTTATTAGTTAACATATAGATTTTATAATTATCACTTGGTTTGTTTCACTATTAATATCTTTATTTATTTTTAATTAAACTTAAGGACATTCAAGTTTAATTAAAATTGAGTGCATACGAGTAATGATTTGTAATACTTTAGTGGCCTAAGCAATGTTAATAAGCATGACTTATTTTTTACCTTGTCATACAAAATTAAAAAATCTGACATATTAAAATTTTTGTTATCCTTATTAATAATTTAAAGACTATACCATTTGGATTATTATCTAAAAATTTAATTTATATTAAACACTAAAGTAAACAGATTGAGGTTGTAGGCACTTACTTTGTGATACATTTTAATTAAATGAAAAAAATAAAAAATACTTTTACTTAGTTAATATTACTTATAGTTTAATAATGATCATTGTTTCATAGAAATTGCAGTCACTTTTTAATAAAATTTGTGATAATAACTAAGTAAAAGTATTTTTATGCCGAATTATAAATAATATTGTGTGAAATCAACTTCGGTATAAACATTTTTTAAATGATGAAGTAACAAATACTGTTCTAATACTAAACAAAATTTAACTAACGCATTTCTTTCTTTCCTTTTCACTTTATGATTTATGATGATATTCAGAAAAACAAAAATATAAACAAAAAACGTGAGATACTTAAGATAAATTAAATTTCTTAGATATTATACGCTTGATGAGTACAGTCCAGTTTCTTTACTTTACTTCACTATTAAAATAAATAAAAATCAATTTTGAAATATTTCTTACCACATATAAAACCTGAAGGACAACATAGAGCATCATCATCCACTCTTTTTGTGTAATACGGCGTGCAATTATCCGCAAGATATGCGTAATTCCACACCTCCATATCGCATTGAGTTCTTCTACAAAACGGTTCTTCAAAGAGTTTAAAACCTTTATTGCAGATGCACTTCCAACACGTGTCTTTGGGATAGATCAGTTGGTGTTCGGTATAAACGTGCTCATCCACAACACATTTGAAGGTGGATTCGTCAGCTAAAAAGTATAAAACCTAACTCCAAAAAGTAAAAAATGAGGGCAGTAACGTACGGCAGTATAACTCCTGAGGACAGCATGTGACAAGGTCTCGCTTTAAATAACATCCATTCTCTTCTCTTGGTGACATGCATGTTGGAATTCTACACGGACCTAAACCTGCACCACTAGACATAAAAAAAGATGTTGATTACACATCACGCATGTTGGATTATAAGAAGAATAATATTGGCCAAAGATGTTAGCAAACGCTTATAGAAACAACTTAATAAACACAAACGAGCTTTTAGATTAAAATATAACAATTCTACTATTGCTAATCATTTACTGGACAAAAATCAAATTTTCTGTAATCCACTTTACGGATAAATGTCGTAAGATGGATTTACTGGAAGCGCTAGAGATTCACAAAGCAAAAATTAATTCTGGTTTTTCCCTTATTAATGACCAGACTGACATAATGTATTCTCCTCTTTTTGAAGGTATATAAATAACACCTGTTAAATTTTTTAAGCACTTTACGTTTGATAATGATCAGTTTATGATCGAAAATATAGTCGTAGTCAAAAAATAACTATTGTGGTAAATCAAAATAAAAAGTGTTTTATTTGTACTTATAGAAATGTTCAAAGCCAAAATATTTACAACCCGGTCTTCTGTAGATGGATAAACAAACGTTTTGTAAGGATTCCTCATCGTAAATGTTGTGCAAGTTTATTACTAGAGCTTTTTACTTAGTTGGATCGTCACTATTTCCTAAGATATGGTAGGTGTGATATCGATTTGGGTTCTATTAAATATCCCCAATTTTTATAATTTTCTAGAAAATTTATGTAACGGCAGAAAAAACAGAAGAAATATATTGACAAATATTTTTCTTCTGGGTGCTGTAGCACTTTTATTCTCAGATTTAATAGTCCGTTAAGTCAAAAAATAATTAATCAATTGTGAAAAACCACTAAATGCGTTTTCGAAAATATCTAATAATTGATATCCTACTAAATATTTAATTTGTACTTACAAATTTTCATCACACATGCAAAACATACAGTTACTGGTTCCTCTGATACTTTCACCATATTGATATGATTTGCCGGCTACTAAGCAAGTACCATTTCCGATTTCGTATTTTGGACATTTGTAATTAACATCACAACAGTGGTCAGATTTTTCGGCTTCACATCCGAGGTTTTGATAGTAAAGTATACCTGATTTTTCGCACTTTTTCCTATAGCCTAAAACATCGTTATAAAGTGAAGAAATAAAATGATTAAATAATTAAATATTTTATCGAAATTTACGAATTAACAAACTTCATTAAAACAACAAAATAAATAAATAATGTTGTTTGATGAGTTGCGTGAAGATGATCCAATATAAAATAACTTTTAGAAATTTGTTGTCGAGTTACGTGAAGATATGATTAAAACTTGGTTAAAACACTAACAGTTTCTTCACAAATAATATTATTCGTATTAGTGTTTTAATCAAATTATAAAATAACTTCTAAACTATAGAGAAGGTGATTACAAGTTATTTTATTTTATAAAATAAGTAAACATTAATTATTGCTTCCTGTCAATAACAACTACGGATCAGTTTCGATTTATTTTGAATCTCATCAGCGTAGATGGCACATTTATGATATTATCTTGATTTAGAAAATAAGTAGTTTTTTGCTAAATTTAGCCTAATTCATGCTTCTAATATTAACAGGCATTAAAAAGTTTTTCTGTATGTAAATTCTTTAGGAATATTGATGTTTTTCTCTGAAACTATTAATAATAACTAATGGAGAAAAGCTTTTACACTAGATTATATATAATTTAATAAAATTATTACATACATACTTTCAGAGAATGGTAGAATTAATACCAGAAACAACTGAAATGATTGTAATTTAAACATTATTTTGATGAAAGTCTGCTTGCTTGCTTACTGATCACACGAGTATAGCAAAATACCTACCTTTTATGTTGGATGTGTTTACTTAAATATGATAAGCATATACATACATGCATATATTACTTGGATACTATCAGTTAACTGTGTGAAAATACAAGGCTATATAAAAATAGCTTATCGTACTTTTTATTTATTTATTCTTTGTTATTGTTATCAAGACGTAGAAACGTGTAGATACAATTGATCTGTATTATTAAAAAAATAAACAATAACGTTTCATGTGATTTAAAGCATGTTTAATAAGGTAAAATCATATTTCGCTTACTTAAGGAACCTTGAACTACCCCACGATTTACGTGATATAGTATGCTATAATATATATCTAACATAAAATGTTGTAGATTTTACGAAATATTTTCGTGTTTTTTTCTAATTATTAGTTAATTTTCTACAACGTAAAGGACTTATATATTTTATTATAAATATATTACTTCAAATATGTTCAGATTTAGATTGATTTTTAGATAGATCTACAGAAATACATACTGTGATTTTAGATTCTGGATTTGTTGACAACGGTCCAGATGTCTGTAGTTTTGCCAGCTTTACGTAATGTAGAAATAAACAATATCACTGATAATGAAACACATATAGGTGAGAATATATTTAAGCTACAAAAAAGCCTAGATAAATTCGACTCATCCAACTCTTGTGATAAGGACGAGTCTGAACCACCGATACCAGTACTTTCTGGCACAAAACAAAAACATAATCAGCGCATTATCATTGGAACAAATATAATGGCTAACAAATCAAATTCCTTATATGGATTTCATGCGAGTTCTGTCCAAAAAAATGGCTTCAGATTTATAGAGTGCATCCAGATATTGAGCCAAAGACTATTACTAATCATGTTCAAAGGATTTAAAATGTCAATACTGATGTTAAATGTTTCAGACTGGTAAATTATGATCAATCATCAATCATCATAATTTTAAATTGGAGTTGATGAGTCTCATTTCGATACTTTATTTGATCCCAAAGTATAGCAATAGCATAATTCATTCCTTCTCGTAAACACCATTTTTATACAACAATATTTATTTATTTACTTATTATATATTTACAACCAACAGAATAAAAAAATCAAATAACAAATTGACATTTCTTGTAAATGACGTAAATTTTTGTTTTCCAGCATTTAACGAAAGTTTATTATCAGTAAACTAATTAAATACTGAGTCAATGTTTTCTTGCAAATGAACACAATCCGCATTATAATAGATTGGCTTCATAATTTTCAGATCGTCGGCAAACATAAGAACTTCAACATTTAATCTCGAACTCAGGTCATTAATGAAAAAATTAAAAAGCGCGGGACCCAGATTAGAGCCTTGTGGTACATCAGAAGTAACAATGAATGTTTTAACCTTAAATCCTTTATATTCTACGTATAACGATCGTTGGTCAAGGTAAATTCTAATAAATTCACACAGTAATGAGGAGAATCCAATTGAATATAATTTAGGTAATAACTTTATCGAATGCCTTCGATATATCTGTATGGATAACATCGACTTGAGCTTTGAGATCTAAATAGTTAGATAGAAATTGAGTCTGAATAAATAGATTAGTAACTGTAGAACGATTTGGTCTAAATACATGCTGTTGAGACGATAATTTTGAGTTAATTAAGGCATTGATAAAGGTACATAATGAATTTTCAAAATATTTTGCCACGTTGGATTATATTGCTACAGACTGATAGTTAGATATCAGCTTCTTATCACCTAATTTAAATATCGGAATATACCCCGTTAGTTTCCAGATGACCAGAAATACGTTTTGTTACAAACAGAGATTAAATATGTGTTAAAGTGGTGTTAATAGAAGAAATCTTCAGTCTTTAAGTACTAATGCTTGTATTCTATCTGGGCCAGAACTTAATTTAGATCCCAATTTGTTTGATATAGCGTTTGCTTTATCTGCCTCCTCGAATGCCCTTATATTTAAAAAGTTGGTAGTATTTCTGTGCTCAAATTGAGGATTATAATCAGAAGGTGCTTGATATGATGATACAAAGTGAGAAGCAAAGGTTTTGTTGTTGTAGAAATATATTTCTCGAGTAACTCGAGAAGCAAAGGCCTCGACTATATGTAATGGTAACGATGATTAATTATCATCCAGAAACATTTTTGGTAGGATAGAACTATCATTATTAAGACATTAATAAAATTCCAGAAATTCTTGGGATCATTACATACGTTTTTTTCGGATTCAGAAATAAACCGTGAATAGTCAGTGCAAGATAATCTTACTGCGCAACTTTAGCTCATAGGAAAACTATTAAGGATATTTAATATTGGATCGATGAGTGTAAAGAACACAATCTTCAAATGTAATGTATAGTTTGTCGTAGAATAATTTGCAAACAGGGTTTACACAACAACAAAATAGTAAATCAGTCCAGGTAATGTTAGTGATTGAATCATATAATTTTATAAAGTCATCTTTTTTTAAGTTAAAAGCAATGCAATTCGGATTATTAGAGAATCTATTATTTGTTTTCTTAGGTGTGGGCACACGAACTTCAATGTAGACTGCAGGATGATATTTACCTTCATTAATGAGAGGATCTTGTACATCATGGATAGAACATATTGTATTAGTAAAGACCAAATCTAGAATCCTACCGTAAATATCAAATCTAGAATCATACCGTAATGATCCTTTATAGCATTTAGTTTTTCTAATCCAAAAAACTCCACACAATTCAATAAGCATCTGCAACAGTTATTTGCATTGGGACCAATAAAGTACTCGTTAATATTAAAATCACCCGCAATAATGTTCAATAAACTAGTCAAACAAGCAAGTACAATAGAAAATTGCATTATCTGATCGAAGCGTATTGGTGGACTAAAATAGACATTAATAATATTAAATTCGATTTTATCAATAATCACTTTTACAAGCAAACCATTTATACAAAGGCGAGACAAATTGATTGTATCAATAGGATAGCAAGGAGGAATGGGCAGCTAATAGAACTCTGCCAACAGACTTTTTATTTGATAGAACTTGATCGCGTTCTAAAAAAGTTCACTATGAGCAATACTCTTGTAAGCCATGTTTCAGTAAAAGTTAAAATTAAATAATCACTGACTGTACTATGACAATAAAGCGTATTGCATTTAGAATTTAAGTCTCTGACGTTCTGATAATATATTATTAAGGCTTCAAAATCGTCTTCGAAATGGCTGGTTCACCATTTTATTGGTTTCCTTTGAAGCTTGTCTCCTAGTGATGTATCGAGGATTGTAGGATGCGATGACTGGTGAACTATCAAGGCCAGTATCATGAATATTCCCCGCATTGTCCATTTCGTTGTTTATTAGGGTTAGTCCAGTAGGTGATACAAACAAAGACCGGATTAAGACAGATCATAATGAGATTTAAATTTTCACCAGGCTTTCTGGAATACCCAAAATAATTAGATTTCTTGATATGTGTTGTTTAACGATGCGTTCCATTGCTGAGCGAATTGTTTCATTTTCTTTATTAATTACTGCAAGTTGATTTCGTAAATCAATATTTTCCACCCTCAAGGGCTTCATTAAATTTCCGATAAGATTAGTAAAGTGAGCGGATGTACTCATTGAGTACATCACCTTTCAATTTCTCAAATTGAGATGTCAGCTTATATAGGAGTTCGATATTACTGATATCCGACATGATTTGAGAGTACAAAGGTTTGCAAAAAACGACAAGGACACAATGTAAATATCACAAACAAATCAAATGTGATCAATAATATCGAATGTAACCTACCTGTAATATATCAAAATGTTAGAGGCTTGAGAACTAAATTATTTATTATTCTATAATTCTGTATTGGCTAATGACTATGATGTTAGATGTGTTTCCAAATCTTGGCTAAATTCTGATATCATAAACAATGAAGTTATTGATGATCGATATAATTTGTGCCGCTGTGATCGTATACAGTCGACGACTACTAACTCCGGAGGAAGGGGCGTTTTTATCGCCGTAAAAATAATTCTCAGGTCTCCCCTGATTGCCGTGAACTCTGATAGACTAGAAAAATTTGGATATATTTCAATGGTAATAGTACAATTGGCCGTATCTATATTCCTGGATCCTCCCTTACCTATTACCATACATTTTAATCAGTCTCCCAAGGATGGTTCTTTCCATCTCTTTGGAAGCCATGTTTTATTGTTTCAGTTTTTAAACCTCACATAAAGAAACTCGTCACGAATTACCGAGTGGTTGCCATCCAATCATGTATTCCTAAAATATTGGATACATTGCTTGTTAAGTACATTATGCTTAGTTTTAGATCCGAGCAACAATATGGCTGAAAGGTCAACGAAATCTTTCTTATTTTTGTATACTAACTTTATTAATGATACATTTCAGGAAGGAGCAATGATTAAATGATTAAATTTTTGCAGATTTCAATTTGCGTTTGATAGAGTCAGCCATTGCAGACTTCTGTAGAAACTGCAAAAGTATGGAGTGAATGATTGTATGTTAGAATGGCATAGATCTTTTATAAGTGGCCGACATCGCTTAGTAAAGATTAACGATATAGTTTTCAGTACTGAAGTACATGCGACCTCAGGGTTACCCCAAGCTTCACACCTGGGTCAATTACTATTAATTTTTATCATTGATATTGGTTCTAATATTAAGTCAAATTTCGTACTTGATAAATGACAACATGAAACTATATCGTTGCTATTATAGCTACTTGTGAGGATTGTTGTATCTTGAATGAAGACCTGAACCATATTATGATTTGGTGTTGGCGCAATGATCTTTATTTAAATGCTACAAAATGTAAACATATACGGTTCTCTAGAAAGCATAGCACTTTTTTTCCCTTTATATATTATATATATTTAACATTGTAAAACAACTTCAAAAATATTAATAAAAAAAACAAAAGTAGCCATTTGTTTTACAATATGAAAAAGAAAAACTTTTCAAATGTCTTCCGTTGATATTTTAACATTCTTGGAGTTGAGAGTTTTTCATAACCTTTCCCTGCACAAAGATTGCTGCAATCTCGACTATTAAGGATTTGAGTTTGATTTTTAAAAACAAACTAAATTTCAAAGATCATATTAGCTTAATTATAGCAAAATCATCAAGTGATTGGCTTTATACGAAGGATCACCTTATAATTTTAATATATTCATACCTACATAACCCTATATGGTGCTCCAGTAAGGTCAATTATTGATCATTGCTGTATAATTTGGTCTCCCTACTACCAGTACCATATTGATAGAATTATAGGTATACAAAGTAGTATTCTCAAAAAGATTTGTTTTAGTATAAACGAAGGGTCCAATGCAAGAACTAGCCAAGTCAACTTTTTGGAAAAAATAGTTGGGGGTTGATTGTTGCACAGTTTCAAATGCTCTATCATCCCATCCAAGAATTTAGTCTCTAAGTTATGCACTACGCATTACAGTAGTCATTAATAGATGGCCTACTTTTTCATACTATGCAATAACAAGCCAAGTCCTGGACTTAACCTGTTCTTGCACTAAAAAGTTGGTTTGCTTATTCTGTTAACATTATTACTGTACTTTTACAAGTTGTGTGTACCTAACTTTGTTAAAAAAAAAGTACGGTTCCCACTATGTCATCTAGTTCAGAAGAAAATGTATTTCAGTCTGGTGGCGATGAGTTTTTTCTAGAAAATTATAAACATAACCTCAATACTGAAACTCAAGAAGATAATTTGTCCGAGGAAGGTTTTACGGAGTTTGGAACTAATGAGGATTCAGAGCATTCTGAACATTTGGAAGAAGCTGGCACTTCTGCTGGTTCAACAAAACTGGCACAACCAGGTAAAAAGCGCCTCATACGTAAGTCATCCTGGAAAAGAAACATTCGTAAGCAAAAGCGAACCAGGGGCGAAAGTTATATAAATACGGCTGGAAAATTAGCAAAAGAGAAAGTTCTTGGAGATAGCTGCAACTGTAAAATGCTGTGCGATAGGCTGTGCTAAAATTTTCAGAGATTTTTATGCCCTATCAATAAGACATTTAGATTGCTCATTTGTATGGCCTTCTTCATAGTAAACCTGTAGAACGAAAAAGGCCTCGTTCAGGAGAAAAGCATGACAAACATTTTTTGTATATTTATCAGGTAAATAATTTATTACTTCTGCTTCTTAATCTGTTTAATTAAGTTTAACAATAAATTGTAGGTTCGTCATGGAGGCACGACTCTGAAAGTTTGCAAGACAGCATTTTTAGCTTTACATGCAATTACCAAGAGCCGGCTTGATCGCTTACAGCAACACATACATTTTAGACAGGGAACTCCACCGGAAGACAAAAGAGGCAAACACAATAATAGACGAAACAAACTGCCTGAACATATTGAAGACAGGATTCGTCAACACATTTTGAGTTTTCCAAAATATAAGTCACATTATAGCAGGAAGGATAATATGCACCATTATATTATTATAATTTTGCAAAAATGCATCAACTATATAATGAGAAACATGAGCCAGAGCAGTCTCAACTGCATCTTCAATACAAACTATGCAATCCCGTGGTAAAATACGAGTACTTCAGAAATTTTTTTACTGAAAATTATAAGATATCCTTTGGAAACTCGAAATCCGACACCTGTTAAAAGTGTGATAAGTTGGAGAAGAAAATCAATGCTGCTGAGTCTTACGAAGAACTAGGAACACTACAACGCGATAAAAATCTGCATGTAACAAAAGCAGATACATTTATGCTGATATAAATGTTAAGACAGCATTATCAAAACGTGATCTCAATATTGAAGTTATATCTTTTGATTTTCACAGAACCTGCCGTTACCAGTATCACCGAGTGGGGACGTGTTCTATAAAATTTAGCTATGGATATACAATGTTTGTATTCATATTGGGAGTGTTTATGACGAAACGTTAGGAGGTAAAGGATGAGATAAGGTGGCAAGTATCTTACTGCATTTTATTAACACACACTTGGCATCAAATATCACTGATTTGAACATTTTCTCTGACAACTGCTACTCGCACAATAAAAACTATGTCCTCACTCAGTTTTTCTGTACTCTAGTTGAAAGTAAAAGATTACGAATAATACAGCACAGGTACCCTGAACCGGGGCACATTGAAATACAAAAAAGAAAATATGATAAAATTTTATAATATTTATCTTCCTCGGGATTATGTCAAAATTATCAAGACATCCAGCAAAAAGTTTCATGTAGTTCAAACCACGCAAGATTTTTTTACAACTTCTATGAACACTTCAAAAAGTTCTTTGTTAAAAATCCTTGAAGAAAAAATACTTTATGATATCGAAATACAGAATAATGTGTTACGTACAACAAAAAACTATAACAGAAATGAAACACACTAATAACTTTGTTTGTATAACACGAAATTTATTTCTGTGACTTAAGTTTCGGTAACTGCACGTACCATTTTCAAACAAGAACTTCTTGTTTGAAAATGGTACGTGCAGTTACCGAAACTTAAGTCACAGAAATAAATTTCGTGTTATACAAACAAAGTTATTAGTGTGTTTCATTTCTATTTCAACATGTATAACGAAGTAGAACATCAACAACATAAAAACTATAACAGTACTACAACGTAGTGAAAGTGTATCATTTCCAGTATTTCAAGATTTTAGTATCCTGGACAGGAGGGTTTCGGAGCCACTAACATTACCAAGTAGCGACGAAAAGCTATACTCAAGGACACGACAATTAAAAAAGAAAAAATTTGAACATGTTATGAATTTAGGCCGTAACTACGTACCAAAGGCTGATATATGGTTCTATGATGACATCGAGGTGTACCACAGAGCTTTTCAATAGGAGGAGCATCAATCGTCTGTATCTGAATACAGCGATGACGACTGAACCATAAAACTAAAATATGCAACTAAAATATTTTATAACTTTGTATATCCATGTTAATTTTATCCTGTTCTGATAAATTAAATGTTCTTGTAGACTTCCATTTTGTGTGACTTTTTAAATTTTTGTTATTAAAAAACTGTGCAAGAACAGGTTAAGTCCATCAATTTTTTTTAAATATCTCTAAAACTATAAATTCAAAATTAACTAAAATTGATATATAAGTTATATGTGGCTGTGTCTATAACTTGCTATATTCAAATTTATTTATTAATTGTTATACAAAGTTTTAAACGTTCTTTTCATTTTCTGTAAATTTTATAACAGTGTACTTGGCTATTTCTTGCATTGGACCCTTCAAAGGTTTTCAAAATCCTAACAACTATATTTTAGTATGAAATAACTATATACCTTGGTCTATACCCGCTCTACAAACGTAGAATATATTCTTACTTGTGTTTTGCATATTAATTGGACTCATTAAATGTTCTTTAATTATATGTTGTATCTCTCTGAGGGTCCCGAAACGAACGACGAGATGCCAAAAACTACTTCAAAATAAATATCATAAGAACTGGTGCTGCTTCAATTGCCCACGTAATAATATGATTATGCATATTAATTCTTATTGGGAATTTATTGAAGTTTTTGGCAGCTCATTAAACACTTTTTAAAGAATGGGAGTAAATCTGTTAAAGACAAGGCTACTTAATTATTTTAATTATTATTTAACTCGTATACCTATTTTAATATATTTTATCTTCGTATTTCGTTGTTTTGACCATTTTCCTGGTTCAGAAGTTAGGTCATGAATTTTGGCGATTGTTTCTTAGGAAACTGTTTCACCTGTCTCTGTCCTGGTAAGTTCGTCCACCAGGTTTGGGCCTGTATCTCCAGCCATTATTTTATCGATCGTTTGACTGCGGTTTTGGAGATGCCACAGGAGGGTTCCGGGCCAATTACTGCTTTTAACGAACCTTGCTTGGCCAGTTCGTCTGATTTGTTATTCCCCGAATTCCTCCGTGTCCTGGTACCCATGTGATTGTTACTTTTTTGTGACTGCCAAGTTCACTATCTTATATTCGACCTGTGTGAAGCTTAGTGCTTTTAGTAGCGCATGGCTGTCGGAGAATATAGATATTGACCTACTTTTAGAGTCTTGTCTTGCTATTCCTCTTGTGCTGTGGTGAAGAGCTTGGAACAGTATGGTGTCCTTGGTGAGACTGACAGAAATTTTAGTCTCGGGTGTTTTACCCCTTTAGAAGTAGTAAGTCTATGCTGTGAGTCCGATTATTTAAATTCAGATTGTACTGTTGTATATGATTTTAAACGGGCTCCTTATTCTGCTATTAACAACTATTTATTATCGATTAACTTGTGTAGGGCATTTCAAGATGTAACTGACATTAATGCGACAACTGACATATTTTACACAATATTATTTGACTGTTTTGATAAATTTATTCCGAAAAAACTTTTGAAAGAATCCAATTTTCCGCACTGGTTTAGTTATGAACTTCGCCAACTAATAAAACAAAAACGTATTGCTCATAAACAATTCAAATTATCAAACCAAGAAATAGAATACATTAAATTTTCTGACCATAGGAAATAATGTAAAATAAAAACGAAAGTTTGTTATGACAGTTATGTTGCTCACGCAGAAAAATCGGTAATTGAGAATCCAGCATATTTTTGGAAATTTGTAAAAACTGAATCGGACTCGAGTAAAATTCCGTCTAGTATGCACTTGGATGGTGTTCATGCAGATGACGGCAGAAGTATAGCTAATGCATTCGCTAAACAATTTGCAACTGTGTATAATGACCAACGTTCGCTGCAATGCGATATGGAATTGGAATCTAATATGAATTTGTCTGAAATAAACCTAACGCCATCCGATGTTTAGACAGCATTGCAAAATCTTGATGTCAAAGGCTGCATTGGTCCGGACTAAATTCCACCATTGTTGCTTAATATGTGTCACTCAACGCTTTATATTCCTTTGTATAAATTATTTTCTATATCGTTGACTCAAGGTGATTTTCCTGTTATTTGGAAATCGTCTTGTGTACAACCCATTTTCAAATCAGGTCATAAAAATGATGTTAAAAATTACCGACCGATATGCATTCTGTCAGCGATTCCAAAGTTGTTCGAGACACATATTATTAAATATTTATCCAATACCTTCAAAAATATTATAATTCCTCAACAACATGGATTTATGAGACGTTCTGCAGAAACCAATCTCTTCTTATATAGTAACTATATTTTACAATCTTTTGAGGCTGGCTCTGAAGTCCACTCCATTTACATGGACTTCAGTAAGGCCTTTGATAAAGTCAATATTAATCTTCTATTAGATAAACTAAAGAAGTATGGTATTTGTGGACCTATTCTTAAATGGCTGTCTTTATATTTAACTAATCGTACGCAGCAAGTCCGTGTAAATAATTTTTTATCCGATGTTGTTCATGCTCCATCTGGGGTCCCCCAGGAATCCCATTTGGGCCCTCTTTTTTTCAATATATACATAAACGATATACACGTTGGGATAGAATCTGATATATTACTCTTTGCCGATGATTTGAAACTGTACAGACGAGTTTCCTCGGATAATAATGCAGTGATATTACAATCAGATCTTTCAAGAATAAATAATTGGTGTGTTAAAAACAATATGACCCTTAATTTGAACAAGTGTAATGTAATATTATTCAGTCATACAAGTAATAACAATAAACCTGTTTACCGCTTAAATAATAATATTTTGGAATATGTAGAGGTAGTTAGAGACCTGGGACTTTTCTTAGACAGAAAACTTACATTTTCTCATCATATTGAAACTGTTGTTGCCAAAGCAAACAAAATGCTCGGATTTATTAAACGTACTACTAGTATGTTTAAAAATGTACAAAGTCTAACTATGCTATTTACATCTTTAGTTCGGTCTGTACTTGAATATTGTAATGTGATTTGGTCACCGCATTTTAACTGCTATATAGACAGATTGGAACATGTACAAATAAAATTTTTGAAATATTTAAGATACAAATTATATTCTCAAAATATAATTTTAGATTTTAACAATATTAGATTGTATGTCAATTTACCAGCTTTATTGAAAAGGCGAGAATATTTTGATGTTTGTTTTTCGTATAAATTACTCAATAATGTAATTAATTCTTCCGAGTGTTTACAATGTTTTGCACTGAATGTTCCAGCATATACAACTAGGCAGTCTCAATTATTACATATTCCATTTTGTCGCACATCATATCTTATGAATAGTCCATTAGTAAGAATGTGTACTACTGTAAATAAATATTGTGATAAACTTAGAATTCTGTATTCTTCTTTCGCTAAGTTTAAAAATGATGCTATGTATTTTATTTGCTTGTCTTAGTTTAATATCTAAATGTGTGTAATATATATTTGTAATTTATCTTTGTAAAATGTTTATTTATGACGTCAATAAATAAATAAATAAATACCTGCTCCTATCCCTTTGTTGGTCTTTGAGCCATCTGTAAACCAATTTGATTCTGCTTTGGTGGGTTGGCCGTTGGCCCAGTCATCTCTCTGTGGGATCATTACATTATATTTCCTTTCGAAGAAGCTGATGGTGAGTTTTTTCGTGTCATCGGATTATGGGAGTCTTTCCTAGAATCAGTATATATGATACGAAGCTGGCCTCTCCTTGTATAAAGATGTTCAGTTGTGGTATATTCAAGATAACTTCTAGGGCTGCTGTTGGCATGGTACGTAGGGCTCCTGTGGTAATGAGACATGCTGGTCTTTGTGTACTGCTCCGGGGTCATATCGCCCCCTTTTGCTTTGGCCTAGTCCACCACATTACTACTCAATTGGCTATCATCCTAGTGTATAGTCATAGAGTCATTTTAGGCTTCAATACCCAGTTTTTTCCGCATAATCTACGATGCCTGCCCAATGCTATTTATGCTTTTTGTTGACTTTTGTGATGTGTGGCCTCCACGTCATTTTGGCGTTGATGGTTACTCCTAGGTACTTAGCCTCCTCTACGAAGGGGAGTTCCATACCCCTGAGCATCAGTGGCTTTAGACCTTGCAGTGCGCATCTTTTTGTGAAGTTGACAATTTGTGTTTTTTGGAGATTGATCGCCAGTCGCTTCTGTTTGCACCAATTGTTTACTATGTTTAGGGCCCTATTGTCAATATATATTTTACTCCAATGACTTATAGTTATTATATAAGTGCCAAATTAAGCCAGGTAACTAAAATTAAAGATGTGAGTATGCTATTTAGAGGTGATCTGTGCTTCTCTAAACATATATCTATCATTGCATCAAAAGCCATGCAGTTAGTGAGTTTTATTAAAAGGCATTCATATCAGTCTAGGGACATTAAGTACTTCAATCTGATTAACTCTCGGCAAACCCCAAATGGAATACTGCATACTATAGTCTCCTCATACTTTAAAGGACATGCTTGAACGAGCCCAGAAGAAATTTACCCACCACGTTTCTTATAAATACAATTTGCCTTCGATTTACGAAACCACACTTTATAATATTGGGTTATTCCCTCTAGGGAACGTTCTACATTTGTTTTAATATGTTATGTATCGTCCGTAAATTGCTTAATTTTATTTAATATATGGTTGTAATGTGTGTATTTTATAATATATTTTTATTTTCTTGTGAACACTGTACACTTATATTACCCGTATATAAATAAATTTAAATATTCATATTCATGCCCATAACAACAAGTCATGTTTATTCCTCTTCCGCTTAATTTAAAGTCTGACGATTATTTTTCGCTGTCAGTCGAAATGTGCGACAGGTCGATAATTGGTTCGGCGGTCACCCTTAAACGTTCAAAGAAAGCCAAACGAAGAAAAAGCGCGTAAAATAAAACCATAATGGCGAGCGAAGAAGAGGAGCCAATTACCGAAATTTTCGAAAGCACTCTCACGGCATACTTCAGCCCATGTTAATGTTTCAATTCGATATTCCATTTAGACACGCAAACAATCTCTTCACACCAATTTATCATAAAAAGTATACAAAAGGAAGACGAAACTGATGTCTCAATTACGACGAGATTTACACGTCTTGTTAGCGGTTTTACGGCTCGGAAATTAATTTACAAGAAATTAATTTATCGCTTAAATTAACTAGAATACTAATGTTTGGTTACAATTTATTTCATTTAATTTAAATTAAGATATTTTTTTAAACATACGGAAAAAAATCAAGAGGTTAATTCTTGGGCTATTCTAAGAATATTTTGTCATTTGATGATTTTTGCAAACATAAATTTTCGTTGATAATTTTGAAATTATAATTGTAATCAAATAAAACTATAGCGTACTGTACTAAACAAATTAGTCAGGTTGTAATAATGTATAACGGTTTAATTTAATATTTATGGTAAAAATTTAAATAATCGAAACAAATCACGCGCATGAATAAATGAAGATAACACTTGTATAATGGCCGTTTGATTTGTTACTGTTTTATGAGTGTTTTTTAAAAATGAAACTTACTTTTCTAATATTGACCATTACCAACGCTAGACTTATAAAAAGTTGGTACTTAATTATTCTGATAAAATCAAACAATTCAATAACAGATAATTTGTTTATTATTATCAGTAATTGATATCAAAACTTTTAATTTAATTATTGATATAATTTAAAAAGTGTACATATATTGAAATTTTTAATTTCAGGTACCAAATATGATGATACTAGGGGTGTGCTATTATATGAAGAATTAGGGTGTAAACTTGAGAAAAGCCGATGTCCTTTCAAACCCACGAAATATGTTTGTCCAAAATATCGATTTGCTAAAGGAATATGTATTACCAAAGAGGGCAGGTATCAAGATGGGGAGATTATCAATGAAACCAGTCGCTGCACTTCCTGTTATTGTTCAGCACCACAGTAACTGATTTGCCTCGTGTAATTTTCTAATTTAATCATGTTAAATTTTGAAGGAGTAGAGTCGGAAAGATTATATGCTCGAGGCCCAGATGTTCACACCTTGTTATAAAGAACCCGTGTTGGGAACATTATGATTTGGATGATTGTTGCCCTAAAAAAAGTTTCTGCCGTAAGTAAACTATCATAATTCAAACTTTATTAAAGTCTATTTAATAAATGCCTTCCACTAAACGGGTATACATATAGATCAGAGAAAGGCTTATCTTAAATACTGGCATTACTAATATTGAAAGGCCGTAAGCGTTTCCTGCATAATCTATCAGTTGAATCGTTTGTTGTTCCATAAAACATTGATGCTATAAGAAAACTGATTTTATAAGATCGCTATGTGACTTATCATGAGATTGGAGAACACTTAGACATCTTTTGATACATTGGATTTTTATGAATATACAATTTTAAACTAATGAGATAAAATAAATACATTTTTCATATAGCTCTTCTTGAATATTTTTAGCCCATGCATTGATGCATACGTGCAACGTCGACAACATTATCTACAACGAAGGCCAATATCTACGCCCGAAGAATACTTGCTGGGAATGTGTCTGTGAAAAAGGCTTTGCGTCAAATATCAGGAAGTTTTGTAGAAGAATAAGGTGCGATTTGGAGATCAACCATTACCAGAAGCTGGCCGATCGTTGCATACCTCTGTACAAAAACAGCAGAAAAGACAAAGCCTTGTGCTGCCCGAAAGATTTCATTTGTGGTATGAGTAAACACGCAATATTCATCAAATAATCATTAATACTTTATTTTTAAGTGTAATACATTTGAACAAACATTACAATTGTAACACAATTCACAAACATTGAAAGAAAAATATTTTAACAAGTATGTAATTTTAAAAATTATACGCTTACTTATAGTATTATAAATATGCAGAGAGATTTATATTTAAATTATAATATGTATATGTTAGGTCAAGAAAGTTTATGTTGATTATTTAGTATTTCTTTTTTCAGCTGATGAAGTTTCGAGTTTAGAAATGGCAGAAAAGTCCATTCTCGAACAGTTTAAGAAATTCCTGTTGAAACTATTCCGCCTCGCAGAATATTGTGAATTTGGTGATAATAATATCATTGTTGGAGACGAATTTAAGCTGAACCTACAAGATACTAAATTTCGACGTATCTTTTGCACTTGCTTAATACCTCCCTTTCCTATATGCATAGAGGATTGAGAACGAGAAACATGTGTTTATGATATCTTCTGTATCCATATTAAGACTAAAATGATGTGTTTTAGATTTTATTTATAATTTATAATAAATATTTATTTTTATATTGTAATTTATAAGTATCTTTAGCTATATTTTTATGATGACATGTTTGTGGTCATTAACAGCTTTTTATCTACTTTTATCTCATCAGAAATGTTGGAAAAAATTCAATGGTCTTAATATATTATTGTTATTATTGTCACTGTTGACAGCAAATGTCGAAATTTAAGAAGAAAAAAATAGAATATAACTTGTTAGCGCATGTATATGATAGTTTTTAAAGCCGAGAGATTAGGAAAGAATAATAAAAAAATAAAGAGGTTAAAATATATAACACAAAGAAAGTGAAGTGTTTGAGATGAAGGAATAAAGGAAGATTTTAAAACGTGAAGAACTAGGAATTGGAAAGAGAAATGTATCCAAGTATTTTGAATTTATTTTTAAATGTACGGGTGAATTCGTAGTCAAGATAAAAGTGACGTTAATGATTGGCGTCTAATTTTTTGAATGGCTTGTAAATTGTATGATGTATCATATGTTTAAGGCTGATTTTAATGTGTGACAAGTTTCTCCAAAATTGTTCTCCATACATTAAAATCACCCAAGTGCGTACGAGTATACAGAGGATGAGAGTACATATAATTCTTGGGAGTTTCTGCTCTCCACGTATCAAGTGTGAATGCTTGGACTGTTGCTTCTGACGTTTACTTGTGCAATAAGTAAAGTAGCAGGAATTCTTTACTAGCAGCCATATTTTGGACATAGTGCCTTAAATGTGTTTTGGATCATGCACCACTTAGTAACAAGGCTAGGGTATATTATAATCATGGATTTAGTTCTTTTTTTGTGTCACGTTTGTATGTGTCCTATCCGCCATCCGAATTTCGTTATTTTGGAAATCCGCGATCATCGAGGCTAAACTTAGTCTGAAAATTGGAAGCGATACAAGACCGCCTATATTTTTACCTACCCAGTGTCAAGCATTAGTTTTTAGCCCTTTTTTAACTAAGGCCAAGAGAAGTCTCCTCTTCGGAGTGGCTCGCTACCACTTGACACTTGCTTGTGCTATGAGTAAAATTCTAGTCGAGGTATTAGCCAGAGAAGTAGTTGTTTCAATAAGTAATTTGTTTTGTAGTAAAACTTATTGTTGTAGATTCACGAAATTTTTTCGTATTTTTAAGTTATTAAAATTCTAGTCGTAAATCTAGAAAAATTGGCAAGGATCCTTTACTAGTAACCCTCTATTAGACACAGTGCGATAAATGCACAAGTCAGAGTGAGTGACTTTTACGTTCGTGTGAGTCCTGTTTGAACACCGAAATTTTGTTTACATCTGGTATTTTGGACTGACCACGTAGCTATCTAGTTTTCCGAAGATTTTGGGACTATCTGATAGCCGATTGCCTGAATGTTGGAAGCTCTATTCGCACCGTCGTCTATATTTTTACCTATCCAGTATCAAGTATCAGTTTTCAGCCGGTGGGAAACCGTATATGATGGCTTTCCTACGGGCGATCTGCGTATAGCTGAGTAGGGACCTCCCTCTCTCTGCTGCACATACGATACTACCGATATTTTTCTGACCATTATCATTTATCTGTCATTTGCCGTTGGATTTCTACAAAACTTGGCAGGGACCCTCCTCTAGTCTCTACACTGTCGAACTTGGCCCAAGATACCCAATAAATAGTAGGTAATGATGATAACTACTTGTACGAAAAACCGAATACTACAAGTACTAAATTATGCAAAAGTGTGAAACTTTCTTCTATCGTGGAAGTGTCAAGAGATACAACAAGGTACACATTATTGATAATAATAGAATAATTTGTTGTAGCCTCAACGATTCCAAACAATGTGAATGCTATTGGGAGAAAATCAAGCTCTGAAGAAAGAAATATAACTTCTAAAGATTATTATACAAGAAAAGGATGAAATGGACTTGCTGCAAAAGATAAATATTGATTTACTAACAGAAAAATTATAGGCCGAACATAAGCCATCTAGCGCGAATACAAGGAACAAATTATTATTAAGTGGGACAGTCAATGACATCTCTACTGGATGAACAAAAATTCAATAAAAATATAAATTACGATCACTATCACTCAATGATTTAGAAAAAGAAAAAATCATGAATTAAATACAGAAAGATAAACGCGGAGACGAGAGACTAGACAAATCGGTAAATACAGATAAAAAACTCCAGAAATTACAATTCACGATAGTATTAATAGCACAAAGGGAATAAGTGATGTTAACTGCACTAAATTAATCCGAAAAATACCATCAGAATACTTAAGCTGTAAAGTTTCAGCGCCAATTCAACAATTAGAAGTATTAAGAGATCCGAATAATTGGCCTAAAGGGGCAAGAGTTACACGTATTTTTCAACGTCTACTGAAATAATCGATGTCAACCTAACACAAAATTCAATGAAAATTATAAATAGTAAAACAATTTCTTTAATACACCTAAACACAAGGTATATTTATAATAAAAAATTAAATTAAATCAAATATTACACCACCATTATGACTTCAATGAACTTACGTTTTCTGAACATTTGCAAACTAAAGAAATACTGGTAAAATTTAATATTGAAAACTATTAATTAACATCATTGTTTTCGCGACAAGAACATCAAACCCGTGATACAGTATATGATGGCACCGTAGTATATGTGCGTTCAATGGCGAGCCAGAGAGAACATCAACAACTTAGCAATAATAGGATCGTTTGTATGTACTGCAGTCGAAGTGACAGTGAAATAGAAACAAAAGTATGTGTGCGAATCGCTCTCCGGGTGAAAATAATATTAGGCACTTCTTTGAAAACATGTAGTTGCTCTTAAACAAATTACTAAAAGAAAAAGCAATGTTTATCATTAGCGGAGATTTTAACATTGATATTATTGAATGTTCTCCAAGGTCTTCTAAACTGGTATCAATACTACAGTCATTTAATGCAACAGCAACAATACAAACACCAACACGAATTACAAGTCATAGTGAATATGTAATTGATAACATTATTACCAATATATAGCAAGATTATCGGAACAGTGTATTTGAAACACATATGTCCAAACATTTTGCTCGACAATTACCGTGGACTATTTATTCCAAGACTGACAAATCAAAAAACTTCAAAAAACGAAATTATAGTGAAAAAAATATTAAAGATTTTGTAAATAAATTAAAATTTGTACAAAACTATAAATTTAATAAAAATAACGTAAATATAGTTTGGAATAACTTTCTCAGTATTATAAATACATATCTAGATAGTGCTTGTCCAAAACTAGTAATAATTAACAGGTGTATTGTTTTTCTGATGCTGTTCATCTTAAATAAGTACTGGATAATTTCTCAGTCGAAAAAAAAACTATAATGAAGAAGTGAAAATTATTTACCGCAATTTAAATAAAGACAATAAAAGTAAATCGGCATGGTAAGCAGTAAATAATTGCTTAGGTAAGAAAAATAATGTCAACAATATAAAACTATTAGAGGGAAAAATAAGGAGTAAATAACTATTTTGCAAATATTTCAGAATCATTTAATAAAATTTCTTTTAAATACCAATGCAATATAAATTATAATGTAAATAAAAACACTGTTTTCTTTCTGCACGTTGGTGAACACCGTCCCAACTTATCGAACGTACTATCCTGTGCTCTGGTAGACCTAAAGCTAAGGGCAAAGCAGGAGGCGTACAAAGCATTGCGGATAGCACCCCTACCCCAACAAGTACCGCGAAGTAGGAAGCGAAGAAACGTCTTCTGAGGAGATGACAAAATGGACCCGTCGCCGCCTTATTCCGGTTCTGGGGTCCTGGGTAAGTAGGCATAAAGGATAACTATTCTACCAGCTGATGCAGTTCTTCTCAGAGCACTGCTGTTTCATGGACTAAAAGTAAGTAAGGGGCACTAAGCAAGTACTGTAATGAATTCCACTGGTGTCTCCGCATTTAGGAAGGTCACTGCTAGTCATATGCAGCTAATTCGTTCAACAATTAAAAATATATGATTCCTGAAGAATATTTTATAGATTGGTAAATTTAACTCCAGGTTACTCTTGTTTCAAAAACCATACTTTTGACTCTGCAGAGGACGGAAATGAATAGAGTCGCGATACGTATGTGTAAACTAAGGAAAAAAATATGTGAAAAGAAGGCATAAGTAGAGAAAAATCTAAATAGAAAATAAAGATATTAGAATGAATGAATGAATGAATGTTTAAAGCATGTGGTGAATGTGGCGGTTTGGGTGAAAGGCAAGGAGAATGTGGTAGAAATTCGTGAAATATAGTGAAAAAAGTGAATATAATTATACGTTTTATGCGGTTAGATGTTATATAGGTTGATAAGTAACAGTAAACATATAACCACAAACTTATAAACGGCACTTTCGCTATAGGTGTAGAACAGGAGAAAGAGAGCCATAAAGTTGGATCGGAGAATGGTATAAAAATATTATTGATTTTTGCGGCTTCTACTTCGTTATACATGTTGAGTATAAATAATAAACACTTTGTAACTTTGTTTGTATAACACAATTTATTTACTGCTGACTATAGTTTCGGCATCTCAACGTGCCATTATCAAAACATACAATGATTAAAAACTACAATTACAGGTATATATATGGAAACAAAATTTAACAAACAGCTGTGAAAATTGGAGTGTACATCAGGTCAACCTGGTCCTTAATTAGGGGTATTCCCGGATTAGCGCGAGTCTTATGAATTTCGATCGATTCTAGGAGGTCCATTTTTCGACCCTTTTCTACGTAATGGATTATGGATAGTACATCCTCGCCAAAAGAATGATTCTCCTCGATTATATGCTTCGCAAACGTTGATTTTTCAATTTGTTTTAGGCGGACAGAGCGTAGATGTTCTTTTAATCTAATACTAAAATTCCGACCAGATTGTCCTATGTACACACCTTGACATTGTTGACATGTTAATTTATAAATACCGGATTTGCTAAAATTATCTACTGAGGTTTTCGGATTGAAAATTAAATTTCTGATTTTTGAACTGGGTTTTAATGCTGCTGTGATGTTGTGTTTTTTTAAAATATTCTTAATTTTAAGGCAAGCATTTCCAAAAAAGGTTAAAGGTATATATTTTTTGTTTTCTGGTGGTAAGTCACCTCCAAATAGGATTTTCTTAATTTTTCCCAGTTCGTGTTTTTTTAATAATGTATCAATTATGTTGGCATTGTATCCATTATTTATTGCTATGTTCTTTATTAAGGAAATTTCGTTTTTTCTTGCAATGTCCGATAAGGGCAAACTCAATGCTCTGTGAATCATTGAATTGAACGCAGCCATTTTATGCTTTTGAGGATGTCTGGAATGGTTAGGGATAACGGTGTCAGTAAAGGATGGTTTTCTATAAATGTCAAATAAGAGATTGGTATTAGTCTTAGTGATGGATAAATCTAAATATTTTATATTGTTATTGGTTTCTGACTCTACGGTGAATTTAATTTTAGGGTGCAGGTTATTAAGTCCGAAAAGGTTTCTTTCTTGCACGAACTGACGTTTAAAACTCTAGCGGGGAATAAGCGAGTGTTTTTAAATCCAGAAGTGCAATAAAGAAAAACTTTTTACAAGTGTGCTTTACAAAATTTTATCTTCGATCGTGCAACAATTTTCAAAGAAATTAAGTAGTGTATTGACGAAAAAGTTACTTAGCAACTAGTTAATAATTTACACAAATTCGTTTAAAATTGACATTTTTGTGCAATAAAATGTTTAAAAAACAATAGTGTTATAAAAAGCCACTTTTATAACGAAACATGATGCAAAAACGTCTACATTCTATAGGAGAGTAGATAAAATATCTTAATATTTGTAACCTTCATTTAGTTTAATGTCTGCATCTTATATTTGGTTGTATGTGTACGGTAAGCAAACTGTTTGTATTTTTGGTTGAAATATTAATATAAATTCCTCTGCTAAAGTTCTTTTGAGGTCGCTATCAAAATCAAGTGTTGTTATTATTATTGGGCTATTCGATCAAACGCGATATTTAGCAAAATTTGGCCCTGAAGTTAAAGCATTTGAACAAGCTTTGAAAGCTTCATGCAAAATTAAATTACTAAAATTGTTTCGTATGGCAATCTAGGAATTATTAAACAAATCTCTGCAAAGTTCTACTAACGTAACCAAAATTCTAACAATATTATTCATGTAATGTGTGTGATTATATTTTCCTCGGCTAGCTGCTATAAACTAGATTCTTGTTACGATTAATTGCTTGAGGAATCGAGGTATCTAAGGACTATTTTTAAAAATATTGTCTAAATAAACTAACAATGAATAATGCATTTATCCTTGACGCTCTTAGAAATTTTCCGAATTGCTTTCAGGTTTTCAATGATTTCCTTTTCGGTGGTTTCGATAATTTCTGGTTAGGCTTGATTGTGCAATTGTTTTATGCTTGGATTCTAGAAAGTTTATTTGTTTTCTTTATTTTACTGTCTTAACGACCCAAATCTTAATAATTACCAATTGTTATTTTCGACTAAATTAAAGATGATCTACATTATGTGTCTTATCCTGAGACCGATGACTTGCTTTAATCTCTATGTACTATGTAGCTATTTATTTTTCTGCAAATATGCTATTTATAATCTGACCCAGTGACAGTTCTTTTCTTTCTAACACAATGGCTCGGTTTCATCTCTCTTCACTGTGAAGCCAAAAATGTTGTCTGTCATGATGGTAGGTTTTATAAATAATTTCTCTTTTAGAGATTGTAAAGATAGCCTATGCAATTTTTTTTGTTTTATATTTTCAGAATGAAAGATCATGTCCCAGTTTTTTGAATAGAGAAAATAATCAAAAGATCATTTGTTTTATTTTTAACAAGGTCGAACGATTGAATGAAGACAGTTATATTTTCAAGTTTTCCTATTAAAATACCCCCAATATTTTTTTGTATGTACTCAATGTTGGTTCCTGCTAGTGCACGATGATGATTGACAGTGTTTCTTAAGCCCCCGATATCCATTCTAACTGCAAAAAGAACTTTTTTGGGTTACAACTTGGTACGTATTTTTATACCTTAGCAGTTCTACCAGTTATTTCATAGAATGCAGATTTATGGAAGGCATTATTTCGTTTGAGGATGGCATCTTCATCGTTGTTAGGTAACAAAGCAGAATGGTAGAAGACGCGTTGACATCGACTAGAATTTGGAATTGGTTGATATCTCTTGAAACTGACCATAGTTATTGGAGATTAATTACTTTTGAAGATTTAGAAAATACACAATATTATACAGGTTTAAATTTAAATCAATTATAACACATTAATTGCAAAGTAGCTCGTAACTGGTTATTGACTTATATAAGGGAAAACGCTTCACCATTGATATTTAAAAAAAATATCTTTAGGCCCCGTTTTATTATTGAAATTAAACACCGCTGTTGTGAAAACCGTTTTTTATTTCTCTAAATATTTGGTGTGTACGTGTAAGACCGGTTTTCGGTTTGTGATTAGCAGCGCTAATTGCTAGTTTTTAATGAATTCCGAAACCGCGGGGCGCCTTCGCGTCCTCCTCCCACGAACTAATTGCTCTTCGGCTACTGAAGAAGTAAAGCCTTCCTTTTTCGACCACTAATGTCTCAATTAATTACCTGCCAGTAGAATATTGGGCAACCTCTCCACTAAGACACTAATGCGTCCGATACATCTAGATACGTCTGAGAGCTTTGTCTTATCACTAGTGGCTGCGACTTTATTAGTGGCCAACGGTAATGCTTTCAGCGCACAGATAGAACCCATGAATGAATTAATTCGTGAAGGAGATTAATAACAGGCAACATTTAAATTTTTAATATAAACGTTAAGTAAAACATTTGAATTTATTATATAGCTCAAGTTTTACTATATTAATATCTTATACTAGTAACATATAGATATACAATTAATTTAAAATATTAAAAACTTACCTTGACATAAATAAAATTATTTACACACTTTCAAATGCCTGAAAAAAGTTTTTATATAGGTTTATTTATATTTCATTTATCATTCCTATCAATTAATTCATTATAATCGTAGTTGTTTAATTGTATGATCCAAGGCCGAAAGAAGAGTAGGTAGCCAAAGAAAGTGTATGTCAAAAAATTATATATTCTATTGCACTAAATAAAGCTAAATATATGTATCGCCTATGTTTATTGTTTTTTGTCCCTTAATATTGTGAATGTCTCATTAATTTATTTCTATATATTGTAAACATGTTTGGTAGAGTTTAAATAAGGATAATGGAAGGATTAATTAAGCACTTAATAATCCTTCTATTAACATAAAAATGTTTTACTACGGGTTAAGTGAGAAGTTAATTAATTGTAAATAAGGATATGTTAAAATATTAAGATATTTTATTCAAGTTAAACATTTTTGGGCATCTAACAAAATGTATTAAATGATTTACAGTTTACAAACAACATGGGAGGTTAGTTATATAATACGTCTTTTAATACTAATTGTTCCATCCCCTATCTAATTCTATTTACGAGCATTGCGTCGGAAATTACCCGGCGATTTACAAATAGTGCGGTTAGCGTTTCTGATTGAAAATTACACACAAGAGGATTAATTAACGTTCGTGCCAATTAATTTCCAGTTTGAATCGTCTGATTTCCAGTTTCCTCGTATCCATTGAAATTATCTGCAACATCTAAAGTTAAATCGCTCCATTCTGTGCTTATGAATTAGTGGAATTCGTTGGAAAATTTATGCGCTTGGATGCCATCCGTCAATATAACTGCACTCGGGAAAATCGACGGCAACATCCACGTTGGCTTGTGAAATTATTTCATCGGGATATCGAATTTAAAGGCTCGATCGCGTGCTAAACGATAATTAAATTTAATTGTACGGTTTGTTTGGTCTTGAAAAGGTGATATTTTCTTTTATATTGCGTTGGATAATTATAAATTTGATTTCGTCGTGAAATTAGGGTTCGTAATTATACAATTAAAAAAAATTAATTCCTTTAACCCATTTTATATTTACTCAAAATTAAATAGCAATATCTTCTCATATTTTTCTAGTGTCTTTATTTGTGTAGAGAATATTTTTAGATTTGTTCAACTTTTCTTGTTCTGGTTTCCAAAAATTGTTCTGCCAATTTTTAATAATTTCTTTCTTGTTAATGACAATGAAGAGATCAGCACTTCCTCTATACTTAAATCAACTATTACCTGAATATAAAAACCTGCCAATTTCTTCAATAACCACTCTTGATAATGCTGCAACAGGCGAGTTGAGTAAATATAAAAATCTGTGAAACAAACCAAGTGTTTATCAATCATTCAATTCTTAACCTTTCTTTCTCGTTTACTTTTCGATGATCTTCTATTTTTCTAGCAATATATTTAGGTATAATTTTGAAGGACATTAATTTACAAATCGAATCTTTACGAGTTTAATTTAATAATTCTGGAGAAAAAAAATATGATTGCGATGTCATTAGTCGACGTGGATGAGGAAACGCATACGTCGGGGCACGGGTATGGGCATGTCTGACCCTAGACCCGCGGACCCGTGGTGCTTGACCCGTGACCCGGCCGGACGCGTGATTCCGCGGTAGTCATGATCGTGTCCCGAGGAGGGAGTGCTCATTACCAATTTTATCTTCTTTCTATGATCAAAATCACCGTAATTTCCAATCGGAATTCCATACCATCATAATTTCTATCCTCAAACAGTAACACACCGGACACGGAAAGATAACTATCGACCACACACGCGCGCTCGCGCTCATGCACATGTTGTTTCCTGTTAATCTGGACACTGCTGATGGGTCCTGCGACAAAACCAACAATTCATTCGGTCCGAGTGGGGCGCATGAATGAATTTATCACCACTTTTTCCATTTAGGTTCATTAGCGCTTTCACATAAAATTCGGCGTAATTTTATATTTAAAAATACATACGTCTAATTCCCGTCCTCATTATCCAGCCGAGGATTAAATTAGATTTTAGTTATTTTCATGTTTTATGATACTTCATGGTTTTATAGACCCACGTGTCCAATACTGTAAGAGATAAAGAGGAATATCGAGAGAATACAGTTTTGATTTTTTATTTTATTATATGGTATTACTAAAACGTATAGTAATTGTTTCGTCGCACAATGGCTTCTTTAGTCCGCCTTTAATTCGGTATTATATACAGGGTGAGTTTTTTCGATGTTCTCTATGGGGATCTCGGAAACTATAAGAGATAGAGAAACGGTTAAATGGGGAAAGAAGTGTAGATTTACGAGACGAATAAAATTCCACTTTCAAAGTTTTCAAAAAAGTCAAGGGTAACTAGATATTTTGAAAAAAGTAAAAAGGGTCAATTTTTTCAAATCAATATATCTCGGTTATTATAACAGATAGAAAAAAACTGTAAAGGACAAAGTTTTAGATAATTTTACGTAGATTAATAAAAAATAATCAGAAAATTTTTATCACCATTATTTTCCGAGATATGATGCAAACTTACATTTTTTTAAATGGAAACCATAGTTGGCTATGGCCTCATTCAAAAGGTAATTTTTTTCTCTTTAATCCAATATGACATATGACATAGTTATTTCTAAAAATAAGTGAGTTATAGTGATTTTAAATTTTATTATAAATAAAAAATGGGTAGCCATGAAAAAGATGAAAGTAAAACAATTGCTGTTGTTTATAATAATAGCAATATTAATATAAACAACTGCATTACCTTTGAAAATGATCGTAACGCACCGAAACACATGTCAGGCAACTGAGAATAAAAATATGGAACAAAAAAAGTGTTTTACTATACCCAATCTGACAATTAACTTATATGGCAGTAAGAATAAGTGATTTTAATACCAGTAGATTAGATAGAGTTGACTGTCTAGCGCAGAATCCATCTTGTTCCGGTATTATTATGTATAACTACTAAACCATCTAACAACTTCGTAATGTATAGTTGTATTAAGAATCCACTTTAGTTCTTTATATTATTACGGTTTCCAGATTTAAAAAGCAGTGCAATAAAACTCGATATTTTTAATACTGGAAATATTCCAGTTCATAGTGACTTAATAAACAAAGTGGTAATAGGTATTGTAATAGTTTAAATGCATTTCTTCGGGAGAAAGATTGAATCCCATCATGTCCAGAGCTAAATTATTTGTGGCATTAAAAACGTCCTTTGATGAATGATATAGATAAAGGATTAGGTTTTACTGACTGAATATTCTGCAAAGTAGGAATAGCACTAGAATCAATATTAGAATACACAAAATAAAAACATTCAGCAAATAAATTGGGAGTTCTCTCAGAATTCTCCGATTTTCTATCATCATAAAACTTAGAGAAACCGTTTGTTTTTCGCCCGTCATTTACGAAAGACCAAACTCTTTTTAAATTGTATTTCAACTGATTTTTAATTCTACTTAAATATGTCTTTCGTAGCAATTTGCTGATTGCACACATTGTGACCTTAAATAAACACATTAATTATAATCAACTTGTCTTAAATTTTGCTTATATGGAATATGTGCAAGTTTTTTTTTTTTATCTCGAATTAGATATTTTAAAACGGAATTAAAACAAGGTGGGTATTGATTAGCCTTTATCTTCACTTTGGGAACACACAATATAAAACATAGATACAGCTTCATTAATGTCGTTAAATTAGGTACCAATCGATACTAGTAATGAAGTAATTTATAGCAGTGAAATCACTTCTCTTAAAATTATAAGTAAAATAATAGTACGATAAATGTTAATCAATTGTAAGAGGGGTTACAATACAATAGGCAGTGTGATGCATAATATTATGAAAGAATAAATGATTTGCTTTGTGATAAAATTGGCGATATTAGAGAAAACTAAGTCTAACAGAACACCATGCAAATTTTATATCCTGTTTCTTTGGAAAGTATCATGAAAAATAAAGCACTAACCAAAAATATCAGCGACGCAAGAATAACAAGATAAAGTTACCAAATCAAGACATTTTGCAGATTATAATCTCCACAGATTATGAGCTTATTATTATTGAATAATGTTAATAAATTATGCACAGTAGAACAGTGGTCTTCATTAGAAGCTGGTTTGATGAATTCAATCTCTTTCTGACAGCAATGAGAGCACCACCACCTTTTGATTCTTCAATCCGATTTCCGAATTATTTACAAAGAAATCCAACCAGGTTTCAATTGGAATTATACTGTCATAGGACAAACAATAAACACCATTTGAAATATCTACAAGTTTAGATTTCATGCTACCAACCTATGTGGCCATACTTTCTTCATATAAAGGCAATACTTTCTTTATTTTTTATTTCATGTTAGGATATAGTAAGATTTTATGATATACTACTAGATCTAAAGAGGAAACAGTAACAAGAGAGGACGTTAAGAAAACGATATCAAGACTATAAAAAAATACTTCTCAAAATTAGGGTATTTAAGAAGGTAAAGTTTAGTGGACTGGTATACTTGCTGTACTCGACTAACACCACGTCAAAATAGTAAATCGATGCGTTAGTAACTTCAGATAAGTGCTATGAGGACTTTAAGTTTGGACTTTAAGTTGGCCACAATAAGCTGATGTCTCATCTTTATGAGGAGAATCGTAAAGTATTGTAGATAATATATTCAAATTACCGCAATGCGGCTATTAAGATAATACAATAATACTAATAAATTTACAATTTTAATAGGCATATTGTGAGAGTAAAGTAGACCTAAAGGTCATTGGATCAACTTATTAAGCTGTTAAAAAACCATCAAAGGAGATATTCGGTTATAAAAATTCACTAACGGTAAATCTGCCAAAGGTTTTAGATGACTAAAAACCGAGGAGAGACTGTTAAGTTAAATTTCTAAGAAAACACGGTCGGCTGTCAAATGGACGCTCGACAATCCTCATTTTCAATTTATGTAAATAAATGAATGCTATGTACCATTTCTACCATTCTCCAGTTTTATTCTTTTTGAGTCAGTTGTATCTTTGCGTTAACTCGTTTCAACAAGAATAATGAATATGTGCCTTTGAACTCGCCATCTGTGCTTTTAGATGTTATGTACTGACTTTTCAAAACAGTGTAGTTTTTCTTTTGTGGTGTAAGCACTAATTTTGAATTGAATTATTTGTTCAATTTAGATGATACACACTAACCTTTCACAGCTACTACTATTTTAAGGATTTTATTATAGTAGTAGAATATTTGTTCACACTGTTTAAGCTATATTTCGAATAAAACTAAAGATAAAACAAAAATAAAACCTTCAAAATAACTTTAGTAGGTAAAGGAACTATTCTAATTTTATTATGATTATTTCCGTTCAATAATAGAGATACAAACTGAAAATGAAAATTTTACATGGGAATTCCCTATGATGCGTCTTGACACGGGACAGACGGAATAAATCGAGAGTAAAACTGAAGAAGAAGATTACAAAACTTAGAAGCTCTCTAAAATGGTTTGAATAGAGGATATAACTAAAGGTTAATAAACAGAGAAAAACTTAAGAAAAATATTTCTGTTTCATGTTGCAATTTCTATTAAAATGTTTAAGTACTGGTCAAACGAGTTTAATACATTTTTCCAAAAATAAATACAATGAAGATAGGGATATTTAAGTTTTAATATGAAGAAAAATATATAAAAAAACTCTCTCTATAAAGAAGACATAATCATATTAGGTTTTATAAATAACATAAGAGCTGGTACACGGATGAATGTGGGTAGTTAGAATATCAAGTTAGAACTGGTTAGATAAAGACAATGGGATAAAAAAGATCGAAGATAGAGGATGAGCTGATATGGCAGGACAAAATGCGATAGATTTAGTCGCTAAGATTAGATAAAACTCGACACTCGAATAGAAGATATATCCAGACAAAAGTATTATAAGAAATACTGGATTGATGAGGCTTGATTTGATTGATTACTTGTTGAAACTCCATATCATTTAATAAAATACTGGCAGGTATATGGTTTCAAAAACATTTTAGAAGCATATACTGTGTCAGTATTTTATTAAGTATTACAAGAAAGCTTAGTTATGTAAAAAGCAATTGACAGGAACCCCAGGGAAATTATAAAGCTTCTCGAAATAAAAAACTCATTCGAAGCTAAAATAATCTATGATATTATGTGCGTCCGCTGAAAGATCCAAATTACAGCAACTTTGTAATATAAGATGGATTATCGTAATTTTTATAAGGCCACACAAAAAATTATTCATTAGAAATAGATACAGTTTAACCACATGAAAACAACCAGCGAAATAATAATAACAAGATATAGCATAACCAAGACAAAATTATTATTACTATATTCTTTGGAATTGTCGAGGACTATCATAAACATAAACTAATCGCATTTGTAGGATATAATTTTGAAGGAATAATATTAGCTTAGAACTAATAAAATAGTCAGAGTAGTAATACCATAGACAAGAGCAGAATAGCTATAAAAGCAAGGACGATGAATATTAGATAGCACAACAAACAGTAGAAGAGAAAATAATTATATTAGTGGATTATACAAAATCTATGAAAATTAGAAATATACTTAATTTAAAACTAAATCTGTGGCATTTATAATATTCAGTGAATTAATTATTGTTTAAATATGGATGAAAAAACTAAGAAGGTTGTTTAATTCCTAGTCAAACTTGGGTAAAACTTTGATACATGTTGTAGATTTACTCAAACATTCTTTTTTCAAATAATCTATAATAAAAACCATTGGTAAAATTTAAAGTTTATTTGTTAGTTAATAAATTCAATGAAGCAACCTATATAAAAAAATATTAAAATATAAACCTCTAGGTTTCCAGAAAATTAGAAATATCCACCTAAACGTTCAATAGTTTAATTTCCAGAAAATTTAATCAATGTTTCCAAAAATTCTATATATAAACTAATGATGGATTATTAATTAATTTTAAATCAATTTATATATAAAATGCAAACATTCAAAATCATCTGGGATACACTAACATTTTTATAGAAATTGCAAAATCCAACTGATTTAAATTTCAGTAAATTTGATTGATCTTTTTAAAATTCTAATTCATAATTCAATAATGAATTATTATCTATTATTAAAGCTACTGCTATTTAGAAAATTTGGTTTAAGAAACATTCAGGCTAAACCTATTGTTTTTTTAGAAAATTAAATAAATCCAACCGAACCTGATTTGATTGCCGTTTCCAAACGACTATATATAATTTAATGGTGGTTATTTATTTTAAATATAAGTAAAACAATTCAAAATCATCAACGGTGAACCCGAAAATCAAAACATAAAAAATAAAAACAACAGAAAATTCATTATTTTGAAATTTAAAAAAAAGTTAATATGTTCCCAAAAATCTATACATATTTTTATGATCAGACCTTATTATTACTACAACAGACAGGGTCAAATAAGGTTTTTGATTAGTAAATCTGTATTTCTGTTAATAATTTTGATCTATTTTCCAACAGTCATATCAAAAACTTTGAAGAATATTGCCTACAACTATATTAAACCTTACTTTTTTGAGTTAAGTCTTAGGTTTTCAAAATTAAAATGAGTTAATATACAACATTTAATTGCAAAATAATGAACTTTTACAATCAACTGTATACATTTCGGAAATTGCTTACTTTCAAACCCTATTTTTTATTTAGGTTTTTCCAAACCATTTAACACCATCCATTGTTTTGATGCTAAAAAGGAAAACAAGATAGTGATTTAAGGAATCCGCAAGCTAGATTGAATTAAGAACGTTACACGGTTTTTTTAAATTTGGTATAAAATAAGAATAATATTGCTTCATTGTGAAAAAATCACGTCATCGATAACCAACTATAGTTACTACTACTATTGCTAAAATATATAGCAGTGTATTTGCATTAACTATAGAATAAATAATTAAGAACTTCATACGCGAATAATAAATTCGCCCTTTATCATGAATCAACACCTGCCCGTAATAGATAATTTGAATGACAACTGCTATAATCTGCAAAAGAAAGATTGGCAACACCATCTAACTCATAATCGTCTTCAGTAGGCTCATTTTAATTAAAACTGGATTCTTTTTGACTCTTATACAACTCATGTTCTTCTTTCTAGTAGGCAATTTACTTAAATTATGCCCTTCGAATTAAACGTAATGTTCAAGAACTTTAGACTGTCCTTATAATTGACAGTAGGTAATTTACTGACATCTTATCCAATTTTTTCGAAGCTTCTTAACATTCTAATAGCTTATCAATGTCCAATAATATATTGCATTACGTCTCATCATGTCTTTTACCTTTATTCTGAATATGTACTGAATTTATGATGTATCTAATGTTTAAACGTTGAACAATTTCCCTAATTTAGTGAACAAACTAACAATAATTAGGGAACTGTTAAAAATAACAATTAACAAAAACAATATTAATTATTAAGTTTAGGAATCCCTGTTAACAACAGCTACGGACTGATTATTAACTCAAGAAAAGTGTTATGAATGCTTTAATCTTGGGCATCGGTTCAATGAATGGAAGAAGAGAGGAACATAAGCCAATCTCCTGTATTTATATGTCGGATAGTAAACCATAGAAGTAGGTCCAAATTATTGAAATGCGGTTATGGTGATTGCAAGAAAGAAAGAGGAGTGAGGTCAACACAAAAAATGTAATAATAAATCTAAATTGATCATCAGAACCAAATGATACAGGTGTTAAAAAAACCACCAGAAAACAGATGCAGCTATAAATGTTCTATAAAGATAAATCTGACGAAGGCTTTAAATAGCTAGAAACCGGTAACTGGTAAGCAATGAATATTACACCATTAAACTAGTATCAAATTTCTGTTGACTTATTTGTGGAGTTACGTAAAGATATTAAGTAATATAAGTTTCATTCTATCTCACAATATAAACTTTTTGTGAATTAGTTGATTGTCGTAGAAATAGATCATAAAAATAATAAAAATGCAACAAATTTTATTGGTGCTTGAAATCAATCACATAAATTGAGTGAACTTCAGAAGTTAACTCTAAAAAGCTAATATACAGGGTGAGTTTTTTTAGATGTTCTCTATGGGGATCTCGGAAACTATAAGAGATAGAGAAAAGGTTAAATGGGGAAAGAAGTGTAGATTTACGAGACGAATAAAATTCCACTTTCAAAGTTTTCAAGAAAGTCAAGGGTAACTAGATATTTTGAAAAAAGTAAAAACTGTCAATTTTTTCAAATCAATATACCTCGGTTATTATAACAGATAGAAAAAAAACTCTAAAGGACAAAGTTTTAGCTAATTTTATGTAGATTAATAAAAAATTATCAGAAAATTTTTATCGCCCTTATTTTTCGAGATATGACGCAAACTTACATTTTTTTAAATGGAAACTATAGTTAGCTATAGCCTCATTCAAAATGTATTTTTTTTTCTCTTTAATCCAATATGATATACGACATAGTTATTTTTTAAAATAAGTGAGTTATAGTCATTTTAAGTTTTATTATAAATAAAAAATGGGTAGCCATGAAAAAAATGAAAGTAAAACAATTGCAGTTGTTTATAATAATAGCAATATTGTAATTATTAGTTTTACAGAGATAAATCAAAATCAAACAACTGCAATTGTTTTACTTTTACCTTTTTCATGGCTACCCATTTTTTTATTTATAAAAAATTTAAAATGACTATAACTCACTTATTTTTAGAAATAACTATGTCGTATGCCATATTGGATTAAAGAGAAAAAAAAATACCTTTTGAATGAGGTCATAGCCAAGTATGGTTTCCATTCCAAAAAATGTAAGTTTGCGTCATATCGCAGAAAAAGGGCGAAAAATGGACCTCCTAGAATCAATTGAAATTCACAAGGCACGCGCTAATCCGGGAATACCCCTAATTAACGACCAGATTGACCTGATGTACACTCCAATTTTCACAGCTGTTTGTTAAATTTGGTTCTATATATATACCTGTAATTGTAGTTTAACTCATTGTATGTTTTGATAATGGCACGTTGAGATGCCGAAACTATAGTAAACAGAAAATAAATAGTGTTATACAAACAAAGTTACAAAGTGTTTTATTTATACACTAAATAAAATACTGACACAGTATATCGTTTCAAAAATATCTGAACATCATTTCCTAGTATTGATCTAATGAGTAATTTCTAAGAATATTTTAGCAGACGTAGAACGGTTTGTAGAAATTAGCTATCCAAACCATATTATGAGTAAAGAACAAATAAAAATTTGTGATTTTGAAAACTACACAATCTTACCTCCTAGTCAATTCTAGCCCACTATATTTGGACGTAAAATATATTTTTTTAATCTGGAGCGAACCTACAATGATTGTGTAAGGTATTTATGCTCAACCTCTTATCGAATTTCGCCTAAATAATTGTCTAAAAAATCAGAAATATCCATAAAAGGTGCTGTAGGATTGTCTCGTCAAAGAAATATCTAATAACTAGGTTATGCATATATATTGCACATATAATTATAAGAAACATTGTTTACTATATCATGTTGGTCAAGGGTGAGAGCGTGGATAAAAGTGGAAGAACTCAAAAGTAAGCCTAAGCTAAATGTGGATATACAGAGAGTGAAATTGAAGAAGAAGATTATAAAACTTTTAATCTCTCTAAAATGGTTTAAATAGAGGACATCATAAGCTATAAGTGTAGGTTAACTAACAGAGAGAAAAGCTGAAACATAATATCTCTGTTGGATAGTACGTGAAGACCAAACTTAATATTAAAAATTAAATATCCGTTCGCTTAGATAAACACTGATAAAGTGTAAGGTTTTAAAAATTGATTTTTGTTCTACAGCCATTATTTCGCCACACAGTAGCTTCATCAATAAACAATAAAAACATTTTTTTAAACCTTACATCTTATCAGTGTTTTTTATCGATCCAATATTTTAAATATCCCTTTCTTCACTGTGTTTATTTTCGGAAAAAATACAGAGTTTAATTAATTTTTCGGAATCAGGAAGCCATGTTGCAATTTCTGTTAGAATTTTTAAGTCCTTCTAAAGTTAAATAATTTTTTTCAAAAATAAATGCAGTGAAGAAAGGGATATTTAACTTTTGATATGAAGAAGATTATTATGAAATTTGATAGAGGCAATGAGATAAAAAAGATCGAAGATACAAGAGAAGCCGATGTAGCCGGACGAAATGCGAAAGATTTAGTCGCTAAGATCAGTTAAAAATCGACACTCTAAAAAAAGATATATCCAGACAAAAGTATTATAAGAAATACTGGATTGATGAGGCGGTTATTGGTTGAAACTCCATATCACTTAATAAAATACTGATACAGTATTTCATTTCAAAAACGTTTTTGAAAGCATATACAGTGTCAGTATTTTATTAAGTATTAGAAGAGAGCTTAGATATGGATAAATCAATTGACAGGAACCCCAGAAAGGTTATAAAGCTTTTCGAAATAAAGAACTCATTCGAAGTTAAAATAATATGTTGTGTTCTGTACGGCCGCTGACGAATCCAAATCACAGCAACTTTTTTAATATAAGATGGATTATCACTTAATTGAAACACAGTTATATTCCTTTCTTCACTTTTTATTTTTTAATTGTTAAATGTACATTTCGGGCACGATGTACTCATTATCAATAGCTAATGATAATGATAAGGGGTACTTAGTGCCCAAAATTTACATTTAGCAATAAAAAAATAAAAATGAAGAAAGGAATATAACTGTGTTTTGATTAAGTGATATAAGAAATACTAGAAACCTGGTACATATTGTAGATATACTCAAGCATTCCTTTTCTAAATCCTCTATAATGAAGATCTGATTTAGAAAACCATTGTTAAAATTTAAACTTACTTGTCTAAAATATCAAAATATAAACCACTTTATTTGCAGAAAATTTGAATTAACCAGCTAAACGTTTAATACTTTAAATTCCAGAAAATTTGATTAATGTTTTCAAAAAATCTATACATAATCTAGTGATGGATTATTAATTAATTTTACACCCACAATTTTCCAGACATTTAGCAAAATCCAACTCATCGTTCAATAATTTAAATTATCTTCGATAATTTAAAAATCATTAAGGTACCAAATGTTCTTAAAATAGTCCAGGGAATAACCTTTTGAATTTTCAGTGTATATTTACAAAGCACCCAGACAATTCATGTCATTTTCTCACTCTCAACACGATTGTAAGTAAACCGCCCTGCAAAAGGTTATTTGAATGTAATTTTTCTGAAATGTATCCTAAGGGTTAAACATTTAACAGTTTTTTTCGAGACGTTTGCATGAGGACGAATTAGTATCTTATATGACTTATTAGCTTGCAATCCGTTTTCTTCATAAGAAGTTGAAGCATTAATAGGGTTTATAAAATTTACAGTGCGCTAATAACTCCAAATATGTGCTATGAGGATTTTAAGTTTAGACATCGGGTAGGTGAATGTAAGGATAGAGAAAAATAATGCCAAATAATGCTAAATAATGCCAAATAATGCCAAAATAAGCCGAAGTCTTATAAGGAGAATCATAAAACATTATAGATTGTATTACCGTAATTTGGCTACTAAGATAGGAAAGAAAATAATAATAAAACTACAATATTTTTAATAGTTATCTTGCGAGAGTAAACTAGACCTCAAGGTCATCATCAGCATCAAATTATCAAAGTGTTAAAAACCATCAGAGGAGAGATTCGGTTACAAAAATTCATTAAAGGTAAATCTGACAAAGGTTTCAGATGGTTTAAACCCGAGAAGAGACTGTTAGTCAGATGTCAAATGGATCCTCGATAATCCTCATTTTCAATTTATGTAAATGACTATGCTTCCATTGTATATATACCATTTTTGAGGTCTGATGTTGACTATTGCGGCTTTTTTTTATTTAAACAAGGAGTATATATGCCAGTTTGTGTATACAAAAAAAGAAAGTACCATTGAAATAGTATCAAATTTAATGACACAATACCTTTTTGATATTATTTGTCGCTTAGTCGCGAGTCGTAGATATGAGTCAGAAAAATAATGGCAATGCAACAAACTTTAGTGGTGGTATATGGTAAATTAAGTGAACTTCTGAACAACTCTAAGGAGCCTTAAGTGATTGCAAAATACATAAGTGATAGATATGTGAAATTTCTTCCTTAGTCACAATACCTCTAAGATGCCACTGTAAACAATATTAAGCAACATATACTGTGTATAATTGAACTTTTTCTTGAAGTTTCAAGAATCTCTACTTAGAGAAGTTTGAAGAAGCGTTGACTTTGTGGATTCCACCTATGAAATAATAGAATTACCTAATGGAAACTTCTCCAAAAAAAAGGTTACGTACTTTAAAAACAGAATCTGAAGAGTACTTATTCGAATATTTCTCATCGCAGTAAAGGCAGCTTTAAGGAAGCACAACCGAAGAGACCATTTGGTTATCCTCAAGGGGGGCAATGTAACAGGGGCTCAGTAGTTGTATCCATATAAGAAAAGATGACATGGCCAGAAGTGCTAAACTAAAAATCATTTAACAAGAGAGAGCTCCAGTTTTTTTTTAAATTTTGCCCTCTTTAAATAAATATAATGAAAAGGTGAATAATATTTCAATGCAAGTTAATAATAAAAGTCCTTTAGATCTTTGTAGAAAATTAACTAATAAATTAAAGATACGGTAACATTTCTTGAATTTTCTTTTTTTCAAACTATTGCATGAAATGAAACGGACTAATTAAAGATACAGACCTCATTAATCGCCACTCAAAATTTTAAAGAGGAATAATATTAAAATATACTTATTATTAATCTTATTGATTCATAAATTATTAACAGGTAATTTTGTGGCCATTAATCACAAAATTTTAAACTTAAAACTTTACCTTACATTTTTATTCACTTATAAAATATGTTTATACGTAAATTCATTATATATTAACTATTTTTCCATTTAATGTTTTTATTTTATACTATTAAAAAAACTAACGTACCGAGATTCTCTCGCCCGTACATATATTTGATACAATTGACAAATCGCTCCATCTATTTCTCTTTTTTTTTCTACAAGAACTCCAAGAAACTTTATTACAGGTAAACAGATCGATTCATCAGATCTGTATCAATAAATCCCTCCGCGAAGACATTTAATCCAATCATTTGTAGTCGCATAATGATATTTAATCGATTCTAAAACTATTTTCTTCATCCAGCTTAAAAATCGTACATTTTCCTTCCGTATCACCATTAGATCTCTCAAACGGTCGAATGCCGTATCCGCCGTAAAAGGTATTATTGCACAAATTTTCTTCTAAATCAAATGTACACACTACGGAGATACATATCTGAGCAACACAATGTGAACAGTAAATAATTTGCTTTTTAAATAAAACTGGTTCAAATGGAGATACCTATCTCATTGCTTCACACCTTCTGTGCAGCTACTGCGCCGCAAATCTTCTTGCATTTCGAAAAAAAAAAATACGCGGATAAAAGGAGGAGGAGAGAGAGAGAGAAAGAGGAAAAAAGGAACGGGTTTGATTTATGTGTTCGTGTAAGGTTGTTTATTAGGTTTCTCTTTTTTTTTTCTTCGTTTCGGTTAGAAATCTGGATAAAATACGGTAGCGAAGCGTGTTTGTAATCTGTGAGCTCTGTCATAAATTAGGAAATGAAATTGTGTGTTCTAATGCCATTATCGAGAAATGTGGATTAAATTAATTTTGTCTCCAACGTCGATTACCAATTAGAAATTATAACTATGATAAATGGTAAATAGATAGATAGGACGCAATCTATTTGCCATTTATCATTTGTGTTTATAAAATGTATAAGAATGTTAACAGGACAGGTAATGGATGTAATGTGGATAGAGAAAAGTTTAATAATAATTTTAAATTAATTAATAAAGAAAAAGAAAAGTTTCTTTTTAAATTTTAATTCATTAAGTATTTATATGGTAACTGGCTGTTTATCCGAAACACTTTTAAGTAAAACTCCTTTTCTGTTTCTTAAATAGATCGAAACTAGTCCGTAATTGGTATGATTTATATTTTTTATGTTATATAATTAAGACATTTACGAACTTTATCTGAATAATAATACACATTTTTATTGACAAACTATATATATTTACATTTAAATAATAAATAATGGATGATGTATTAGTGAGTTAGTTCGTTAAAAGGCTATCGACCAGAGATCTTTCTGCCTTGTTTTGTCCAGTCATATGGCGTCAGTCGTTAATGCGTAGATGGATGAAACGATGAGATGAAATCAAATATGGTTGAATTAGGATTTTTAAATTTGGGGTTTACACTAGGATTTCTATCAATATAATATAAGGATAATATGTGAAAGTGGAAAGGATTTTTGGAGAATTTTTCTGATAGGAATCGAAGACGTTCTAGGATGGGGATAACTAAAGTGGTATCATAGAGGAGCTGGTTAGAAGGATTGTGTAAGGGATTAAGAGGATGACGGAGTTTTCTTAGGGTACGGAGGGATGCTCGCTCGCTAACTTCGATATTGTGGGAGGGTGGATTGTTGGGATTGGGATAGAGGGCACAACCATAGTCCAATAATGGGCGACAAATCATTTTATGTATTTTGACTGCTGTTTTGATAGTAATACCATAATTTCTGTATGTTAAGCATCGAAAATATTTTGCTCTAGATGTTATTTTGCTTTTAATTATAGCTGTGTGCTTTTTAAAATTGATTTTGGGGTCTATGGTTATGCCTAGGTATTTAACGGAAGTTGAAGGAGGGATAATAGTTTGGGAAATTGAAACATTGTAAGGGGAATTATTGGTGCGATGGTATGGAATTAGGAGCTGTGATTTGTGGGGATTAATTTTAATACGCCATTTTGCAAACCAGTGTTGGAGGGAGTCAATAAGCTCTTGAAGGAATTGGAGGGCTTTTGGTAACGTGGGAGCATGGAAAATTAGGGCAGTTTCGGCGATTCAATTTTCAGACATTTCAAAAAACACTAATTTTCGATCTTCAAATACAAGCCTTAGTGTACAATATGGTCCCGGAACTCTACTCCAAGAAGATGCAGCAGCGGGAGGACTTCTATAGAAGTACAGGCGTAAGAACCAACAGTTCCTGTATGGAATGAAGTGTACTCGGTGATCTCAGGTTAGACAAGGAGAATTGAGTAAGTGTTTCTAAATATTTTCTTTTGTTAGTCCTATGTATGTAAATTACTTAATTAAATTTTCTATCAAGTTGTTAGTTAAAGTCAAAAGTCATTAGCGTTATTTTTCCTTAATTTCAACGATGAAATTAATATAGTATTATCTGATTTAGATATGGGCGATAACTTTTGTTTAATTTGAAGGCAAATTCATAATTTGGGATTAAAGAAGTCCTCGTACCTATTAGTAAAAAAATTGAATTGACGAGACAGATGCATACTGAAACGCCTTAAAATTGAAATAAAACAACACAGTTGAGGACAAACCTTATATTATTAATGAGATAAATATTCATCTGCCTGAAAATATGTTGCAGTATTCAACAATAAATATGAAACCCTCTCAACTGTGCAGTTTTATTTCAGTAAAAAAATTTATGAAACAACAATACAATTACGATTGGCCAATTTCGGTCGCTTCTGGTCCATCTCCTGGTTTAATTTGGTCAGTTGTTGATAGCAGAGATTCGAATTTATTGTTTCGCTCTATGGAAACAACTCATAAGGGCTAAATCCTTTTCCAATCCCAACAAATACACAGCAAAACCTTCTTGGTCGTTAATTCAGATTTGGCGATGGTTTTTGACTGCTGTTCTCGAAAGCAACCCATTTTTCATCACCAGCCACCATCTCCTTCAAAAATGGATCTATTTTGACACGTTTCAGCAATGAATGGCGGGCATGAATTCGGTTCAAATGGTACTTCTTAGGATCAACTTTATGGAAATCGTTTTAAACAGTAAATGATCACATGTTACACTGACTCAAAGATTATAATGATTTTATCGACATACTGAAGAATTTTCCTATCCAATGGAATCTTTGGTAACACCATTTTGTTGCTGCATTCGAAATTGTGTGGATCATACAGATCACATTCTTTGACTGTTAACTATTTTTACTGCAATTTTGGAATGCTAGTTTGTTCAAAGAATTATTTTTAAAGCGTAATTTAACATTTTAATCATAATATAGTATGACTCCATGCGGTGTACACGTAATGAGATTTAGCTAACCAAAGACATCTAGCGGAGAACGCCCAGAACGTTTTACTTCAAGTAATACAAAGACATAAATTAACATATCTATGTAATGTTTCTTTTTCAATAAATTAAAGATATTGATGAATATGGATTACACGAAGCAGTTCTTCAGGGCTCCATGTCGCTGTTGGAGTATCAGTTCAGTACCACTTGGACAATTCAAGCACCGGTGCAAGTACAAAAAAAAAACTCTCGTGTCCTGAAACTAGTGCAATCAGTGAACAAAGTGCGGTGAAAGTGGATGCTGAGAGTAATTGTAGTACCGTAGCCAGTGATGAAAACAATAGTGATGACCACGTTCCCGACAGTAGGTACCTGCAATATCCCGCCGTTGTCTCCATGTCGAAACTTCAGAAGTTCCTCCGTATGAAGTAAGCATTATCTCCAGAACATAAGGTAAAAACAACAAATTCTAAATTCCATTCGCTAAGAAATCTATTTGAATAAACCTAAATTAAGAACAAAAAAATAAATTGCTTTAAATACATTAAGGTGTCATCAATTGTATAAAACCTTGCAATAGATTTCTCTAGTTTGACGCTTTAGACAATAGATATCACTTTAATGGTTTATTTATATTTACAGAAACCAGGAGTTATAAAACTCAGTTTTATATCTTCAACTGTGCTACGTTGATGAGATCCAAAGTATACCAAAACCTGTCCGTGGCTGTTGTTGGCAGGAAAACAATAACTCAATAATTTCAACTACTACACGATGGCCCAAAAGTCGCGAAGTGGTTTAAATCAGTCACTAAATGTTTGACTTATAATTTTTTTTATTAATTCAAAGCATAATTATATTAAGCACGAAATAGAACATCCTTTAAATGTCTTCTATTTTCCACTTCACACCCTTAATTTCGGTAGGAATACTTTCCTCAAGTTGTGAAGAATTGTCCGAGGTTTATTTGCAAAACCTTTTCCATTCAGGTATCCCCATAAAAAAATCAGGGGCCGGGAGGTCCGGATATCGCGGCGGATAATCCACATAATCTTATTATCGATATTATTCTGTCGCCAAAATGGCCTTTACATATTCCAATATGGCTTCAGCTGTATGACAGGTGGCGCCATTTTGCTGAAACCATATTTCTGGTCTACGTTCCACTGCACAAAATTCTGCAGCATGGCCCTATATCGTTTCCATTTACTCTAGCTGCTTTACTATCATCATTTTGAAAAAACGGTCCGATTATGTCTCGTCATGTTAACACCCACACCAAACTGTGCATTTAATAGGGTACAATTAATGCTGGGATACCACGCTAGGATTTTTAATTGCCCAGAACCTGCAGTTTTGCTAATTAACCATTCCATTTAGGTGAAAATGACCTTCGTCCTTCGTTCCTCTCTTGCCAATTGTTAAAGTCTGAGTGCATAGTTCAGCTATCGTGTGTATTGTAAACTGTGTAAATTCCGCTGTAGTGAGGTTCGACAGATGTTAAATTGAGTAGTTTGCCACCGGGTCTTCTTCGGTAGTACCCCTCAAAATATCCACATTTTCTTCTGCCCTAGCTGCTCATGGTACGTGGAAGGTCACCTATCGAACCTTCCATTAAGCGACAAATCATTGCTTCTAACGTTAAAGATGTGGTCGCTGCATTCTCACAATTGAATGTTGGTTCTCAAAATAAAACTGAACGATTTTGGTGCGTTGTAGAGTGCTGTATTTTTCCATGGTAAAATTTCAATTTCTGAAAAAAGAAAAAGGAAAGTTTATTAGTAAAAAAGTTATACGAAGTTCAAACACCTTTGTGATTTTTGGGCCACCCTGTACAACTGATACTTCATTAGAAAACTTGTTTTTTCTAAAACAGGTTGATATAATCTATGAAGGAGATGTACTGCCACCGCAGTTCAACAGTCCATTAGGAACGTCGCTTACATATTTAACTAGATATTTTTAAAACTATTTTCTTTTACATCATAAGTTAAAAGGAGGTATTATTTACTTAATAAATAATTTAATAAAAGATATACATGACGTTTCTATCTAATTTACTAATTTTTACTACATGCTTAGGTGATTTTTCTACCATTGTAGTTGTAAACTTCTTGATGGTCTCAAAACACTTTTAAGTCAAACAATGCATTGAGTTGTTATTGATACCTTTTGTTTTGGTAACAAGTATATCTTGATCTATTTAGTAAAGCAATGCATTACTTTAATGATGTATTTATTTCTATGATAAGACTCGTGATAAGGCCATGAATATTGATTCTAATGCATTTGTATAAGCGGTAAAAGTTTTTCTCACCTGTAGCTTTTTTATTATAAAACTGCACTCGATATTTGAAAGCAGGTTATTTTTATTACAGCATTTGCATATTTGCTTATATTCGAAAAAATGTAACATCCTATTTTACTCACTCATATAAACATTGGCATGATACTAGGAACAAAAATAATATCTGTCCACAAAATCTCTGTGTAACCAAATGGAGAAACGGTACAAATTATTTTGGGCCTATTATATTTAATTTAGTCCCACAGCATATAAAAAATATGAACATTAAGCAATTTAAATGAAATTAAAAATGTTTTTCAGCAAATATGCATTTTACATCAGTTCTTAAATAATGATTTTAAACCTCTTGAAAATAATACTGAAAACATCTATACATTCCAATTTTGTATTAAACTCTGTGGTTGTATTTTATATTTTAACATATGTTTATTTTACTTGTATACTTATACTAAGTTTTTAACATATCAATCTTAGTGAAATCCATGCTGGGTTTTGTTGAGAATGTATACTTCTCGAGGTAGCTTTGCAATTTCAGTATTAGTATTTTTTTTTAATATTTTTGAAAACGCGTTCGGAGGGGCTATAGGCCTGAAGTTTTCTTACCTACTTTTTATAAATGGGGATTATTTTTAACGTTTTCAAATTTGTTGGGAAAATTCCATAGTTGAACAACAAGATGATTAAATACTCCAATGGTTTTAAGATATATATTGCCACTGCTTTTAGAATATTAATGTGAATTCAATCTTGCCCTGTACTTGAGTTAATTTTGAGATTTTGGATTACGCGGTATATTTTGACATGGGCTGGATGGTGTTGATTGAGGTGGAGCAGGCATTTAATATTTTGCATCCAAAATGTTTTTTTTTAAATTTAATATCAGTTACTGCTGAGTAACACTGAACAAATATGTCGGCAACCTCACGGATATTAGTTCTTACGTGTCTAGAACTATTTTGGATAGCTATAAGTTCGGTTTGCTTTGTATGGTTGAATTCATCTCGAACCAACATTCATATTTGCTATTGTTTGTTGGATTTTCTGATATTATTCTGGTATGATGTCCGTTTTTAGTCTCAATGAGCTTTCTTTCTTTTTTTAATTCCTATATTCGAGTGTCATGTTAGATGTCTGATTCTTAGACAGTAGAGAGTGTATCATTTTTAGATTTTGGCTGGAAGCTTTAATCTCGTTGTTGATCCACTTATGAATACGTTTGGATTGTTTTATTCTATTTATAAGGCATGATAGAAGTAAAATATGCTTAAGGAACGAATTGTATGCCGTATTGGGATTATCTTTTTTTTTATGAAATCCTAGTTTGTTCTACTTAGGTGTTTTTTGGTTGATTGAGTTACTTGGAGATAATAATAACTTTGATTAAAACACTTAGAACCTTTTTTCAATATTTTATTTTTATCCAGATGCACATTTCTTACACAAAGTCAATGGTTTGGTATCAAACCATTGATAATGGACACTTTGGTATCAAACCATTGATAATGGACACTCTGAATCCGAAATGTGCATCTGGATAAAAATAAAATATTGAAGAAAGGTTCTAAGTGTTTTAATCAAAGCTACTTAGGTGTAGTTTAGGTTCGTACAGGATGTGTTTTTTTTTTCGTTTTTATCGTTTTCATCGTTTTCATCGTGGTTAGACGGATTTAGGTTTATACTTTTGCTGGACCATTGGCCGATACGGAGGATCTATACCATGTAATCGAGGTTCTATACTATTGGATGTTCCTCTATAGGCGGTTTGATTAAGCTGTATTTCTTGAATGACTTTCTCCTTTATCACTTGGTGAAACATTTTAAACTATTACTGATTGTGGTTTAAATTCACATTTGGTTTCTTTTACAATTTTTCTCTATTTACTTGACTAGTTTCGCTTTTAAAGGCAAGAGGGAGAGAGGGTAAATTTATTTAAGAAAAGTGTGATTTAAACCTCCATCAGTAATTGGTTAAGCTGATTAATTATTTTAAATGATAAGATTACGACGTTTAAGATTTGCTGTTGTTGATCGTGTTTTAGGAAATCTACATTTAGGTCACCATATAAAATGGTGTTTCCATGTATTTTGTCAACTTCTGTCATGTATATTAAAAAAACATGGGTTGACATTACCATCTGTGCATTCAATTTCAGATTATATGCAGAATCGTGTTGAATGTTTTAGTGTTTTGTATATAAATTTCTTGTTCGAAAGAATCATGCACCCTCCATGTTTCTGATATAGTCAGCTACTTTTGTGTATCCTGGAATTTTTTTATATTTGATATTGTTTTGGTTGGTCCATGTTTCAGTTTGTCAACATATGTTTGGTTAAAGTTCATCAATTGCAATTGCAATTTCGTCGGTTTCATTAAGTAAATGTTCTGGTGTAGAATTTTTAATTAGTAATCTGTTTCGTTTGTAAGAGTGACGTTTCATCCAATTGTCTAAGGTCTAAGACATAATATGCATCATATAGAACGATTTCGCCGAGATGGTTGTTATTACTAGTTCCGAACAATTGCACCTTTCTAGTTGGAAATTATTATAAATTATCGCTGTTTTGGAGATCTAGTTATCCAAGTGATGTTATTATCTAAACTAAAGGATTTGTGAGGAAAAATTGGGTGCCAATTAGTATACTTTGATTATTGCTAGCAGCAGTCTGACATTATACCGTATCTTATTAAGCACTTAGAATATAGCGGAATTATTTGTTAATGTATGGTTATATTTAGCGACGTAGGTACTTCAGAATTGAATTAGTTATTTTTGTAATTCCTTTGAGAATGGTCGTCATTGACCGAAACACGTGTCAGGAAACTGAATATAACAATATTAAACTAAACAAGTGTTTTAATTTAAAATTACCTAATATTCAGAATTGACGTCGAAGTTTTGTCTCGGGTTTTGCTACCCTAACAAGAAGCAGATATACTAGGATATTCGTACCTTGAATCGGGGGGATTTATTAATAGACTTAAACAACAAAGTTCCCAACAATTATTTCGTATTGGATTGTTGAGGATGTAACTCCAGTTTAAATGAATTATTCCATAAATTCCATTTGTCTCTCACTTTAGAAGCTAGATTATGATACGCGTATGAAAGAATGGATTTCGTGTGCTCTGTCGCTTGTGGAGGGTGATTTTCTGGATTTTGATAAGACTGTAATTTGGGTGAAATGAATTCTACTCGTTACACTTAATAAGAGCTTCAAGCAAAAGGTGCTTAGAGGTCTGCTTTAGATTCGATGATCTGTAAATGAGAGATGAGATTATTAACATTCCTCACGTATTTATGCCAGTTTGTGGACTTTACCTCTATTAATGGTTTCTTAGCACCGATCACAAATTCCAAAATAACTGGGTTTTCGGTGGACCAGATGTAATGGTCTGAGTTGAGATTGCAGAAGTCGACTATATGATTAGAGTTCGAGAGATAGAACGTAGTATTGTTAGATTCAACTGCTCTTATGTACCTCCAGCTATTAAAGAACTCAATAAGTTCTTTACCCTTTTGTTAATGATTCTAGTATTCTAGTGAGTGACCAATCGTTGGAATGGTGTTATTTACAAGAAGGTTCAGATTGCCTTTGGCAATTAGAGGGAGATTGGTAAGCCAAACCATCATTGGGCAGTTTGCTTTTCTCAAATCATACATTTCTTGCTCTCGTTGTACATCTCGACGGAGGTACTGACTTCAAATTTGACGTCGACTTTTTCGTTTGGATTGAAGGCAAATTGGCTTTCTAACGAGTCGGCAGATGCTTTAACCTTATATCGTTATATATTATTCATTCGTAACTTGAATCGAAATCGGAGGAATTTATTAATAAAATCAAATAACAATTATTTCGTATTGGATTGGTGAGGCTGTTACTCTAGTTTAAATGAATTATTCCACAGATTTTGCAGTATGTTTCTGACTTTAGGATTATGATACCCGATGCAAGAATGGATTTAGTGTGACTTGCCATCTGTGGCGGGTGTTTACGATCAGGAAATTGTCAAAAGAACAAATTTTGAAGTAATTCCACTAGTGGAAAGTTGGTAAGTCCAAGGCTAGTGGAATTAATTGAGGCATAACTTAGACAAGTATTTAATAAGTGCTTAGAGCTCTGCTTTAGATTTGATAATCTACAAAAAATAGATGAGATCCTTAACCTCTCTCAGTGGATTTTTAATACCCATCGTTAAACGTCTATATCGACATCAAGACTGTGATTAGAGTTCGAGGGATAAAAGGAAAGGACTGTTAGGTCACAGAAACATAAGGACAACATGAAGCGCATTCTACAAGGAAATGGTAAATAAAACCCTTATAGGAGGATAAATAAAGCATTCCCCGTTCTTTACAGATAAAATGAGATACGTTCCTTAGGAAACAGTCAACGAAGCATTTACATGAAAATAAGAAAACTTCCCGACTTCACGAGGATGATGATAAAGATGTCCGCTCTATATGGAAACAGCTAACAAAACCTTCGCCAAAGCAGAATTAAAATGCCAACGTCACAGGAAAACGAACCACAGTACAATCGATTAGTCGCTGTATGTTTATTAGTTTATTTCATTACCTCAACTATCTAGGTATCTTAGATCAAATATTAATTAAGGTAGATTTATCAATGTATATATTCTTGTAAGCGTTCAACTGCTCTAATGTTGTGCCTCTAGCTGTTAACATCTTAAAAAGTGATTTACCGTTTCTATTAGTGACTCTGGTATTTAGGCATCAGTTTACTGGGAGATTGGTAAGCCGATATAATCTCTAGCAGACCAATTGGTGTTAAGAACAATCGCATTTGAGACAGGACAAAGAAATTTTAATTAGAGGTTTAAAGCTTCAGGCATCCATAAGTAAAGGTTTACTATTAAAACATCACCTAGATTTTAAGAGTCTGATATGTATTTAGCATAATCAATAACTTTTATAAGATATCTATCAATTTGTATTTAATTCTATGCTGATATTAAGGATGCGGATTATTAAATGAGATTTAATACTAGAAATTTTTGATCTCTGATTTCTCAGCTATAATTCCAAAATCAAAAAACTAATATTCGATGATTATTCAGTGCAAGCCGAAATAAAATTAAAATTTACTGTAACTAAATTTTTAAACATTATGAAATTCAAGAATGTACCCATAGAAGCTAAATGAAGATACCAAATTTAAATGAAAACGATATTTCTAAAATGGAATACAATGTTGTAGCGCCGATGTGAAATTAATTAAGTAACTTAGAACCTCTAACAGTCAATCCGCCGGATAGCCGAAATGGAACTTTTAAAGTGCGCTTTTAATTTGGTTAATGCCCGGCGTCCATTTCGGTGGCAGTTATCAATCGATTAACATTCATTCCGGGCGAGGATTCCCTCTTAATCCTTTCTCACGGCACGTCCTCCTCGCATCGAGTCGTTAAGTCATTAGTAATGTCCATTTAGATAAACGCGACATTAACAAATTCGGACCCACGGAATGAAGATGTTTACGATCTTTCACGAGTGCGCTGTAATTGTGTAATTGGTTTTGCGGAGGTCCGCTCTTATCTCTTGAAACGAGAAAAAAACTACAATTATTAATTATTGTAGGAACTCTATTACAACAGCAGTATACGAGGTATATCAGTACATATTATTGCATTACTTAGTAACTCAAGATTAGTAAGAGATGTATTTGGCATCATTTGCGTAAGGCTGAACTCAATAAGAAGCTTGATATGTGGGTCTCACCTAATTTAATCTAATTGATGCCTACCATTATTTGCTGAAACATAAGGAAATATATCTATTTTGGAAGGGGATGCTAAAAAATGGGTCACAATAGATGACCAACCTTAAAAGATCGTCTTCCAATTTTGGTGACTCGGCCCAAACGATCACAAAGCTGATAATAACGAGCAATACAGTTTTTCTTAGTGTTTAGTAGAATTGGAATAAATCCTCCACTATGAGCTGCTCTAATCAAACCAAATACTCAAATCGTATTTTACTATCAACAACTAACCTGATTGAAGCAGCCGATTGAGAGTAAGTGGCTGAACTGTATTCAACATCGTAATAAAATGAAAAACGGTCTGAACTCTTACTTGATCTAATCTAGGTATATCATAGGAAATAATTTTTATTTGAGATCTATATACAAAACTTGATTTCGTCATTTTATAAAAGTTATCTATAATTTTTTTTGATTTTTTTCTATTCACTCAGTTTGTACAAAACCGTCATCTACTCACAAGCCATTAATTATTAATTAACTGAATTCCCGCGTACGCGCATTTTGAAATATCATCGGTTCGTCGAAACTATAAGCGATCAATTCTGAATTCAACTAGCGCATCCTTACCGAGAAACCATAACTTATTGATGGCGGCCGCTCTATTTAAATGAATATTAATAAGACCCCGATTATTTGTCGGAATTAATTCGTGCGTTTGTGCGCGGACATGTTACGAAATAACAATTAGTTATTTTCTTGGGCCACACGCGCGCTCGCCGCTCTTTTTCGGAGGCGATCTTCCTCTCCTCCCCGTCCATATTCCTCATCTTCACGGCTTAATTTATAGCCGTCTCCGCTCGTTCTGCCCTTGCACCTTGCTTTATGGCGAACTCTCGACATGTTAATCGACTTAATTACCCAACATTTAATTATGCACGTTGACGTCGCTGTGATTTATTAGACTGCTAAAACGGTATGTACCGTTTTGCTATGCTTTGTTTTAATCGTTTCCAAAAAAAAAACCGTATGGTTTTATAGAGACAATGTTCTTTTTTGGGATAGTGGTGTGTAATAAAATAAAGATCAACATGTGTTAGAATTTTCAATTTGTTATGTTCAACTGTTCCTAAAAAAGGAACATCGACCGTAAAATATTAAACATTTTGAGGATTTAGAAATTTTAGCTTGTATAATCTTTTTGCCATTAATGATGCTTTATGTTTCATTACATAAACCTGAATTAACTTTGTACCATTTAGGATATTATCTTTATTTCTGTCTTAGACTTTTTTGTTAAACATTTTATTTAAATATTTGGCCTTTAGTTTAATAAAACTAGATTATTTTTTATTGGTGGTATAATCATAATTGAGGCTCTTAGACGCATAGCACCAATATGCACATCGGAGAAGACGAGTTTCGCGGTCTTAATCTTTCTGACAGAGAGAAGAACCGACGCACCTTAGCATGCATGGACATGAAAATGCGGATCTAACTTTTAAAAGGAGACTGCTTTTGGCCGAGGCAAGTATATTATATGCAACGCAGTCGTCCTAAACAGTTTCAAATTCACGATACGACAAGGAGACACAACAGCAGGAAAAAGACTTCTCCTGCACAAATACGGACAAGACTCGAGTAAGAATACAAGTTACTTTTTCTTTGGTGATTATCATTGCACAGCAGAGTCGAAGAATTTTTACATAGATCTATTCGGTCAACGCTATCTAGAAATATCCCGTCTATGACTTCATGTAATATTTTTCCGAAGCCTCGACATTCAGGAGCTTAATAACACGTGTGAGATATTAACAAAGTACAGTTTTATTTATCATCTAATAAAGTTACTCATTCAAAATGTATAAAGTTATGGCTTCAAGCATTCAAGATATCATCGAAATTCATTTAGAGATAGTTGAACAACGCCTGCACCAAATAAACTGTAGCAATGACGTTCTTCTCGAAATTATACTTCCATAGTATAGAGTTACGGATGGAGCCGGAAGAATCAATGTTATACAGAGATTAGGCAAATCTTAGATTAACGACAGCAAAAACTAGGTAATGAAAGCCTCTCGTAATCGTGTCAATATTAAGTTCAACAGAGGAAACTAAAAGGAACTTAAACCAGCAGGATTCTACAATGCAGGCCATCCTCAGCGTTCTAAAACGTACAACAATGCACATAGTTATTAACAGCAGCCATCTACAATATATATGGAGCCACTACAATGCAAGTTAGGGAAATCATTGGTACAAAGTTTGCCCACAACGGTCAGCATCAAATTTGCAAGACATCCGTAGTGTCCGAAATACTCAACGGAAATACTTTGGCCATTTTGAAAGGACCCCGAAATATTGAAAAATTTTAAAATTGCTACATCACAATCCGCAGAATCCAGTATCTTCTTCCCTTTCCCTGTACATTGACAAAATGACGAAAACACATTGACTGCCCTTGCAATCATTTCTCATAGTGCCTATCCTCGTGATAATCTTCCCCAAGTTTAGTAGGCGTTTATAACCAGCTTGTGTTAGAGTCACGATTCATAGTGCCCAGCATCGGTATACTCTCATCTCCCATCTTACCTTTGCGTGGGTATTATTTAGTTATTTCCACAGCCAGCGAAACTTAAGGAACTTTATGTAAATATGTAAATATTTTATATGAATTACAATCCTGTAACAAAACTAATACGCAATATGGTGTAGTGTACAGAGTACGCTGACCTGAGCAGACTCAAAGATTATCAGGCAACTGCTAGATATTATAAATAGTAAATATGCTAAATTCAAGGCGTAGGACAACTGGAAATTCAGCGTTATGATAGAAACTCGTTGTGGCGCCTACAAAAGTAACAATTTTCCCAGCTTCATAGGAAGAAAATTAAAAAAATGGAATGTTATCAAGAAAACCCTCATGGGAGAAGAAGAATGTTTACCAAATTAAAAATCTTTTAACGATGTTTGTACACCGTCTGCCTACACTGTTAACAAAATATTTACTGCCTGTACAGGGAGACGTGGATTACAGAGTAACGATCTACAAAACACGTACAGGAAGATTAAGTAATGAAAAATGTTTCCCATCTTCACAGGAAAACTAGGCCCAACAAGGACCATTCCACAGGGACGTTATTAACAAAACTCTCACAGGAATATTAGTAAATATCCCGTCGTCATAGGAGGATGACAAACAAGAAGCACATACATACGGGAAACGATAAGTAAAACCCTTATAGGAGGATAAATAAAACATTTCCCGTTCTTTACACAAAAATAGAGGCATGAGCCATATGTAATCAGACAACGAAACCTTCACAGGAGAATGAAAAAACTTCCCATCTTCACAAGGATCATGAGAAAGAAGATGTCCACTTCATATGGGAACAGCTAACAAAACCTTCGCTAAAGTAGCACAAAAATATCAGAGTCACTTAAAAATGAACCACAGTGTAATTTACCAGTGGCTATAAGTTTATTAGTTTATTTCAGTGCCTCTCAATATGTACGTATCTTATATCAAATGTTAATATAGGTAGATTTATCAATGTATATAATTTTGTAAATGAAAGTCACCTCTTTTGACGGTGCCCTTATCAGCAATATACCATGATCCACGAAACTAGCCAAATTTGGGCTGTAACATAACTCGGACGCATATAATTTTTTAGAGTAATTTGTCGGAAAAACAGTCCCAAAATTTTTATATGTGTTAACGCCAAAAATGTTTGGCATATTTTATTATTGATCGTAAATTTTGTACGTAATCTTTTAATACCAAATGCGTAAAGTGCGTAAACAAAATTTATAATGTAATAGTTCGGTAGTATATGTATACTCTGTTCGTTGGATCTTCCGTCGTACGTCACAAACTATCGCTCAAAAAACGACGAAAGTTTTACAGTGCGTTCTTTTTCCAATGCCTTTGGTTTACTTTATCAGACTGAATGTTTTTGCGTCGTTTCTCGAAGCAATAGGTTGTGACGTACGACGGAAGATCCAACGAACATAGTTGACCGTCGAGCTTGGGTTTCCCAGAATATGACTTATATTAAAATAAGCGAATCATCAATGAAAATGGCGAGAGTGAACTAAGGGTGTTCAAAATTAAATTACGCATCGATTGATACCACACTCCCCATAATTCTAACAGTCCAGAAGTCAAGAAAATCATCTGGACAAATTGTTGTTATTTGTTTTTCTTGCAATATATGTATATAATGTTTGAAAATCATCGTTACTGAACGAAATACTTGTCAGACAATTGTAAATAAAAATCAAACTATGAAACATAACAATTGTTTTTCTTCACCTAATTTGCATATCTGGTTCCATCAAGAGTGTAGCGTAATAAGTAACAATTGTAAGTTTTCTGTTTCTTCTATGATATTTTTAAAGTTACTTGTATGTTTTGCACCTTTTTAAACCTTAGTAAACACAATTGTAAAAAGCTCAGATATTTCAGAGGTTTTTGTTCTTATGATGCTTTAGACGTACTTCCCAATTTGTTGAAATGCAAGGTAGATTCGTTTATCGCTGAGGTATATTGTTGTCTCGATTTAGGTTGAGATTCTATTTAAAGCCGTCATGTTTTTTCTTAATATCTGTTAAGTGTTTGTTTCTTCTGTTCCTTTATATTGTGTATTTTTCATTTCCAATAAAGTAAATTGTTTCTTCTAGAATAAAATTTATTTTGAGAATGCTTTTGTTGGCTGCGTAGAGAATCTGGTTTATTATATTGGTTGTATATTTAACTATCACACTCTTGACTTAGGTCAATAATAAAAACATTAGTCCAGTATATCCTTGACCACTTTTTATTCCTAAATATCGTCAGGTGCAATATTTCCAAGACAATGTATACTATATTGGAATAGGTTAGGAATTTATTTAAAAATTGTTGATATAGGTCAAGAGTATGTTAGACTAAATGATACTTATTACATCTTTTTGAAACTTAAGAAAATTTATTTTATCTGGTGAAAAAAAGAGAGAAAATTTTTAAACTATGAAAATTTACCTAATCAAATTTTTGCAATCAACAAAATATTTCACTAGGCGATCACTTAATTTAGGACCCAAATGACTTTTACGATTGATTTTTAAATTGTAGTGACACAAAAATTGATGATATCAAAATATTTTCATGGTCATTTAGTCTGGGAGAATAATTCATATATTTCTTTAAATACAAGTATTTATTTAGATGAAAATAGCTAGAATTTCAGTAGGATGATATACATTTTTTAATTATTTCAGTATTATCGTATTTGGTGGTCATAACTCTAACGTTTCATTAGTTTATGCTTTTATATTCCTTTACGATGTTCATTTTAATGTTTTAGGTTATTATTGTATTCTGTGCATAGGTTGTATCTGTCAAGGTTTTTCGTAGTTTTATTTATGCAAGTTAACCTATTATAAAATCTTGGTCATTCTTATTTTTAGGTTACTCATCTTCATCAATTGGGCCACTTTTATTATGTGAGTGGTCCTAGATTTGGTATGTCTTATAGCTTAAAAGCTTATTATTACACAGCGGATAGTTAGATTCTCGTAATTCTGGTTTTATCAGCGGTCTTTGGATTGATATTGCTTCTTGCTTGATGAGTGAAGGTTTTATCTTTCTTAATAAATTATTTATTGGGTACTATTTGCCTTGCTTCTTTAGAAGTAATTTCATGTTGGGATTTAACTTTACAAATGCATTTTTATTGTTTATTTTCGAGATTATTTTAAATTCAATGCATAAATAACGAAAACAAACATGAAGGTGTTTCAATCAATCAATTATATATGGATATGTCATATTTCTTCCTGTATCGTCCGATGTGCTTGTATCTAGCTTTCTCCACCAATTTCATATTCTACTCCTCCTTCTTCGAAACATCGAAGTTCCCCTTAACCACATCTCCATTTTCAAGTACATCTTTATCATCCTCGGGCGAATCAAACTGGTGATCTTTAAGAACTTCCTCACTATATATAATTTCTCATCATCAAAGTAAGGCTGCTTGAGTATGGTGTGCCTCCAAAAAAACGGCGTATGCCAATAAATATATTTTGAGATTGTGTACGGGGAAATTATTAATTGAACCCAGAGCACATCATACAGCATATGCATATAAATATCCATTTTTCTTCAATTCTACTCTGTATTATCATCTCGTCTTCTTTATTCTGCTCTGTTTTACTCTTCTTACTTAATTTATCGTTGTTGATTAAACCCTCATCCTAAACAATGTCTAATGCTCGATTTCGGTATTTAGGAAAAGACATGAGTACTTTATGGCCTCATTATAAAGCTGCTTTGTGCTAATGAATTGTATGGTCAATATTACAGTCCGGGTAACAAATATGACTATCTGGACATATACCCTAGGGGTTCCTCTTTTTCTTGTCATCTTTCTGTACCTCATAAGGATTCGCAATCATCTTGAAGTTCATCTGGGCCTTCGGTTGTGCAAGTCTGGGTAACGTATAGGCCTTCGCGATCTCTTGCTTGCTGGCCTCTCTCGTAACGCCTAGCACACTATAGCAGTTGTGTCTGTCGCAGTAGATGCTTTTGAATAGCTGTGACTTAGTTGAGTGCACCAGGAGGAAAACTTGAATGGAAACCCAGAGTAATCTAAACGAAATTTTTGCACTTTTTTATAAACTTTAGAGTTCTTTAGAGCGTAATCGTTTTCGCAGTCATATTATTAGCTACTGGGAACCGACACATAATCTTCACTTCATTTTTTCGTGCTGGAATATCTAAAATTGAGAAGAGGAAGAAGTATAATCTACAGTTCATACATTTAGGCGGAGTGATATACAAGTGTTTGCCAATGTTGTGTTTTTTTTACCACATTTTTACATGTCTGTGACTTTATTGCGGTATATCCGAATTGCAGTGGTCTTCAGATGTAAAGCAGTACTTTGAGATAATTGTCAGGATGTTTAATTTTGTTATATGTATGTTTGATTAATTATGTTTCTGAAATATATTTACCATTTTTTCCGACAAACGTTTTACTTCGATTTTACCTTAATATCTTAAACCTCTTCCAAATTACTTCCAAAACAAATATCGGTATCGCTAATAACAAACACAAATCTCCTATTTTTTCTCTTAGATTATTTTTGTTTCTTTGTCACTTATTTTTACTAAAACTCAAATTTTGTCTACTAAGTCTTGCGATTTCATTTTATTTTGCAAAGATTTGAACTTCCTCGATGCATTTAAAAGTTTTTCGCCAAAAAAAAAAAAGATTCCGATTATATTTGCATCATCATCCTTTGTAGAATAATGCAACTACAGGCTGGGCCATCTCTTGGAATCTTTTTGAACTACCACTTTATTTTTACTGTCATGATATTTGACATCTGATGTATGACAGTTCTTCAGTATACCACACCCGGTTAACGAAATGGCACGCTATATGCTTGATGAACGTTGGGAAATGTTAAAAATTTACTTTGAATGTAATTCGTGTATTGTAGAATAAGTGCGAAAATTGCGTACAAAATTCGGTCGCGAATATGCTAGAAATTTGTGCACCAAGTTCATGAAACTGGTATGCTGGTGGACCGTACTAAAGTTCCACACACTCATCCGGTTCGTACACCCGAGAATATTGCCGCTGTAGTCCATAGTTTACAAGCCAACCCGAGAACATCGATTCGTCATCGCTCTCAGCAATTGAACAATTGTCGCACTTCCATGAGGCGTATTTTGCACAAAGATATCTATTTATTCATCTATAAGGTCCAATTAACACAGCAGTTGAAGAGAGTTGACCATCCACTTTGATAAAACTTTGCTAATTGGGCCTTAGGACAGCTGGATGCCGATGGTGAATTTTGGCGAAAAATTATCTTTTCCGATGAAGCGCATTTTCACCTCGAGGGCTCTGTAAACAAGCAAAACTTCAGGATTTAGGCATCGGAAAACCCACACGTGATCGATGATCAGCCAATGCATCCCGAACAAGTGACTGTATGGTGCGGATTATGGGCCGGCGGCATTTTTCTTTGAATCTGGCGAAACGGTTAAGGGAAACCGCTGTAGGACCATGATAGCAAACTTTTTTGGACCCAATTGATGGTTTGGATGTAAGCAACATCTGGTTCCAATAAGATGGGGCGACATGCCACACTAGCAACGAAACTATCGACTTATTGCGGTCAAAGTTCGAAAATCGTGTAATCAGCCGTCAAGGAGATGTGAATTGGCCATGGGCTTTTATCTCTGCGGTGCCGTTAAAGAACATTGTTATGCCAATGATCCAGCAACGATTGATGATCTTAAAGTCAATATCTAAAATGCCATTGCTGAGATGGAGCCGCAGACGTTGGAAAATGTTCTGAAAAATTGGGTCGAGGGAATGGACTATTGTAAGGCCAGCCGTGGCAGCCATTTGACTGATTTCATATTCCATGTATAACCGGATACTCTTGGCTACAAAATAAATGGAAGACCATAAAATTCCACTTAGCCGTTTGTGTTTTATTAAGATTTAAAAAAGATTCCTTGCGATGCCTCACCCTTTAGTTTGAAATATACAATTAATGTTTTCTTTTTTTTATATTTTAATGTACTGTTTCTTTTGAATGGCAATTTCTATTTGACTAATATTCTTGCCTTTTTGAAGGGGATTGTAATACGTCTGGTAAACAACTCGAACATTTTCTGGTGCCGACTGATTGAGTTGTAAGTAGCAATAAAGACATTGAAGGATATGGAAGAACGTGAAAACTTGTTCCAGATCATTATTCAGGAAATATGAACAATGCCAATGAACTAAAAAGAGAAATTTACGAAATAAAAAACAAAATGCAAAAGTGGAGGATATGGGAATACTTTAAAAACAAGAGGGAATAAAATTCAAAAATAATCAGAAGACCTTCTATAAGACATTAAAGAACTTAGGAAATGATGTACATATAGGTATATAAGACAGATAATTACTGATGATGCAAAAGAGCAATGGAGGGATGAAATACATACTTCTATTAAGAATTAAGAATGACAAGACACAATAAGAGAATAAATCGAATATCTAGAAGTTGACTTATTCGAACTAGAAGTAGAGAAACACTTAGAAGACTTAATTCTGAAAAAGCACCAGGGGCAGAAAAAATAACAGGAAGTATTATTACAGCATTGGAATTAAGACATCTCAATAGAGAGTGGTAAGAAAAAAATTCCAACAGAATGATAGTGCTTATTTACATTTATACGAAAAACACGGTATGTAAGAACGCTGAAGGAATCACATTAACTGGAACAGCTACAAAAATATGTCAGATAATTATAGAAAAAAAGCTAATACAAACCCTTTCAATAACAGTGACGAACTGGTTTCAATCTATTTTGGATCTCATCAGCGAAGCGCATTTGGAGATCGGGAAACGGAGTTTTACGAAGAAGTATTGAACTCTCTGGGTATACCGTCAGTCAAGAAAATAAATTATTAGAAACATAAACATAGGTATACTCAAGACAATAGCAACGTCGAAAATATTTTTATATACTCTTTAAAATGAACTAACACATAATAATGGTCGTTACTATCATTTTCACTGAAGACAATAATCAACCGAACGTTGAAAATGCAGAAATCAAAGTTCATAGCTTTCTGGAGATGTAAAAAGTGTTCGACAAAATTATATTATTTTTATTATGCTTTGTTGGTTGAAGAAAATCTTGGTACCATAATATAATTATTGACCCTTGAATTACGCTATAAATTAATCATACTTTTCTTGTTTGATTAATTATAAGTAATTAATTATTTTAAAACTTTCGTTTCGATCAAGAATAAAACGTGCACATTCAGCACCGTTTTCCTCTTCATTACAAGAAGATATTATCGTGTCATCATTATCCCTGGCATTGATTGAGGTCGTTTCGATTACAAAATATCGATTAGACCTTTGTATTCGTCGTAATTAATATCGAAATCTTTCGTGATAAGAGAATCGTCATCTCGCTTGATACGTTTCGATATTAACATCTTTAATAATGATAAGAAGAATCGTCATCTCACTTGATACGTTTCGATATTACCATCGTTAAAGTGTTAATGAGCCGTACCGTGATCTGCAGGAATTACTGCATTGGTAAGTGATAACTCTCTGATATACAGATTGTGTTTCGATTATTATTTCTGAGTATCCAATTGCCTTAATGTAATAATAAAATATATGTAAAAATAAAATATATGTATTAAAATCCTTTAGTTCGTTGTAGAAAATTAAATAATAAATTTAAAAAACGAACTAAAGGATTTTAATACATTTTATTATTCAATTATGCTCTAAGTGGGTATTTTTCCTTAATCCCGAACGTAATGATTTCTGAAGAATTCACTAATCCACCTCAGGTATAAATTCAGACCTTCAGTCGATTATATTTCATTCTTGTGTCAGTTGCCGTACATATCTGAGTAAGTTATTTATATTTCATTATATTTATTATCATATTTCATTATATTTATTATAGTAAGTGTTTTTATTTGTATTTAAAATCAATTTTATAATAAAGCTGTACTGAAGAGAGCGAAAGTTCGAAACACGTGTCTGCAGATGATTATAAACTTGAATGCTAGATTTTTTAATTGCTTTTACTAATTTAATTTAATGAAATCAGTTTAAAATTCATTTTTCATAATTTTTCATGTTATAGTTACATTTAAACAATCTAAAGTACATTTTATCATTTATTAGTTTATTCAACAGAAATAATTTCATTCAAATTAGTGTTGCTTTAATAGTTGTACTATTTGTAACACGCAAATTAATTTGTATTATTCAATGTCTGTCGAAGTATTAGCTAGAGAAGTAGTTGTTTCAAATTAATTTGTTTTGTAGTCTTAGTAAGACTCATTGTTGTAGATTCACGAAATGTTTTCGTATTTTTAAATTTATTAAAATATATGTATTTAAAATAAATTAAAAATGTAAAATTAAAACTCGTCAAATTGATTTAAGAGAAATAAATACATTCAATCTAGTTCACATTTCAACTTAAATTACTTTTGTATAATTTAACATCTGTAGTTGTAAATTGAATAAAACACGATAACTTTGTTTGTATAACTAATTTTTTATTGTTATACAAACAAAGTTATCATGTTTTATTCAACTTGAAAAATGTATAACAAAGTAGAAGCATCTAACATATATAACATAATATCTGTAGTTGTAATAGGCAGGGAAGTATTTGTTTGAATACGTGATTTATTTCGTAATCTTATCTTATTTAAATTTAAATTAATAATGTAAGTTTATTAAATTCAACAGTTTTTATAAAGCGTGTGTGCAAAACTGATTTTAATTTGAAACCTTACTGTATTAAAAAAATATAAAAATTAAGTACAATATGTTGAAAATTAGAAGAATGGGGAAGCAATCAAAGTAATCAATAAAGTACATCCAATAGTCAACAATTTTAGTTGTACAGTACAATAAGTAGAATCGATTGTTATTGATGGGAAATTCTTTCTTCCGCTAGCGAAAGCACTTAATGTCATCTCGAGACATGATTAATGAGGCACCAAGATGACGCCAGTACTTACATATATAATACAAGTATATGATGTCAATACATAATGTCATATTTATTTATTGGAATTATATGCAATTTTCTATTATGCAAAATATTTTTTAAGAGTCTAGAAAAAATCCACACATAGCGAAAAACACGTTTATCCAGTAACTATATCACAAACTACAAACGTTATTACATCATCTAATTCATAAATATATATTTATTTTTTCATCAGAAAAGATAGTTTAATATTTATGGAAAAAAATTAAAATCTGTACTTATTTTTTAAATTTAATTAATATTAAAAGATTAATTGAAACACTTGGTTTTATTTCATTATTTTTAAATGTCTCTGGCTAGGTTCTACCGTTGGTCATTCTCAAGGAAATATCTTCTTAATAGTGAAACAAAACCAACTGTTTTAATTAATCTTCTAATTAACATAAAAATGTTTCACCACAGGTTAAGTGAAAATTTAATTCATCGTTTAAGCAATATGTGGTTTCTTAAAGAAAAATTCCGATATAGACCAATTAAACTACTATTGAATGACTGGAAATTATATGTAGGTTATTTTATAAGAAATATTTTTTGTTAATAATACAAAATGATTAATAAAAAAATTTAAAAAATATATATTGATGTATGTGTTTTAAATAACCTCGTTAACTCTTAAACATTAAAGGGTAATTACCAGCTGGTGCTATAATTCTTTCACATCTCAACTGTCCAAACTTAAAATTTATCTGTGGTTAATGCCATCGACCACAGCGAAGGAAAGGGTCCACATTTGGAGCCACGATACCACCTTTGGAGAGACATAAATCTCTCTCGAAACTAGAAGGAGTATACGGTTAATTAAAGAAGAAATGAAGATCACGTTTAAATACTAATAAATCTATTCATAATATAGATATGAATGCGTATGGATATACGAGCCCATCGATTTATATTAACGTTTTCAAATATCATTATTTTCTAATTCCGGACGATATTTTGAATTAATTATGTTAATTTATGCGACTCGGGCCGATGCTCGTTTTTTTTTTCTGTACGGTATGATTTATATAGATCGAATAAATTAATGCTAATAATATATAAACCAATTCGCTGATTAATAATAATAATTAATATTCAATATAAGTCTTGTAAGGATGTTATTTGAATTATAAATCATTCTGTCTAAAGATAATTTCTAAATTATTATGTAAATTACTATTAATCTATTTATCGTAAAATTAAATTAAAACATTTAAAATATAACGTAAAATTGTTATTATATAATAGATTCTTATTACTAATGCTATATAATAAATTAAATCATAGATGTAACCTTAGATATACTGTTTAATTTATTCAATGCAATATACAAAACATGACATACCCAGATAATATCTTCTACTTTTATGATCTCCCAAAAAACAAAAACCCTAAAAATTGTAGCGAATACAGAACAATTTTTTAATGAGCCATGTACTTAAGGTATTATCTAAAAGTAATACACGGACGCATTAATATAAAATTTTCTAAGGGTACAGATGATAGTTCAATTGAGTTTGGAAACGGACTAGGCACCAGAAAGGCGTTGTTTGTACTTAACGTGTTAGAAAAAAAAATCGTGGATATTAACGTGGACGAACATGTTTATTACATCTTTACTTCATCTTATAAATTCCTCTCTCAGAAAAGTTGAAATTTCTATGTCACAGCATCTTCCCATTTCAGGTAATTTAAAGTTATTACAATTGTTTATTAAATATCTCAGAAAGGGTACTATTCCAGAGTCCTGGAATCCGTCCTATCTTAAAACCTGTAAAAGGCCCTTCCTGCCCTATTATCTATGACCCAATTGCCCTCTCCTCGTACATTCAGAAAGTTTTCAAACGCCTTATAAAATATAGGCTTGGTGGGCCGAAAAAAAACGTATATATTCTGCTATGCAGTTTGGATTTAAAAAAAAAGAAAAAGTTTAATTGATAAAATCCAGATATCTTTCCTGAGTAACCACGCCACCATTTCTCTATTCCTTGACATTTTTGCTGCCTTTAATTCCTAATATCAATCCTAATAGAGAAACTCATTTCAATTGGTCTCCCAACTAAAATAATTAAAATAATCACTCATTAATATCAAAGTTCTTTTTCTTAAACATAAACCCCGAACTAAATATATTGGTCTTTCACAAGGTTCCATTCTCCTTTATTTTATATTTTCTACACCCTTCCTTTAGAAAGCATTTTATTCCCTTAATGCACATATTTCAGTATGAAGATGATGTCCTATTTTGCTCTGGAGACGATGTTCAATCACTATTCAGCAGGATTAAAAATGCACTCTTCGAACTTGGCTCCATTAAAACAGGTTATCCTTCTTCCCTTAAAAATACCAAAATATCACAAATGTGTTCAAAATTGTAATTATATTCCGGACTCTGTCCTCCAACTCTTAGGGATCCAACCCTGTGACTCTCCTTATGTTTTATAAATCCATCATCAAATCACAAATCGAGTATGGTATAATGGTTATTTCTCCAATTTCCAAGTAACTCACAAAAACTTAACCAACTTCCAACCTTAGACCTTCATGTAGTACACTTCCCCTTCTGAAGTATTGGACGTTAAATTCTGCATACCCCCAATCCCCTTATGTTCCTCTTTCCTATCCAGTATATATTTCCTGAAATTCCTAGCCCTTAACAACTCTCCAATTAATTGTTGAATCTGTGAGGTTATCCAGTATTTCTTCTTCAGTTTGAAATAAATTGTGGTCTGGGTTGCCGTAAAGGCTGATTTAATGAAAATGATGTTGATGACCTGTGTACAAAATTGATAATATATTTTAAACGTTGTTTGTATATATTATACAATAAATAGTATTATAAAAACGTCGAAAGTATTTTTTTACTCTTTAATCATTTCCATCAACTCTTCAATCACTCAATAAACTACAATCTATATTCACTCCCAAAATCAAATCACTTTTTCTTTGAATTGAATGCTTTTCTATTAGTCCCCAATTCTCCCCTAACTACTAATATCGGAAAAGATTTAATGGATCTACAGAATTTCCGCTTTAAGACAAATGAGTGAAGACATGACAAAGATGACATATTGGAACAAGAAGTAGAGGAAGCCATTAAAAGTATGTAAAGCACCAAAAAGAGATAAATAACAAAAAGTATGATTAAAACATGAGAATAAAGGGAAAGAATATCATATGAAAATTTATAAACAGATTGTGGAAACAGCAAAAAATATCAAAAGAGTAGAGAGTAGGAATGATAGTACCCTACAAATCTGAGAAAAAGATGATATGAAAGAACTCTGGAAGAATTACAATAAGTCAAACAGCTACGAAACATAATTGAGATTATTATAGAAAAAAGTAGTAGAAAATAAGTTATTAGAGGCATATAGCTAATTTAGACACAGGAGAGATGAAAATGATAACATATTTACACTAAAAATAAAAAAAGGCAGAAATCAAAGTTAATAGCTCTTCTGGATATGAAAAGATGTCCCAAAATTGCCAAGAGAAAAAATACAGTAAAGCCATATTGGTATAATTATTATTATTATCCTTAATAAGACTTAAATTGAATAATTTATTTTTATGTGTATATAAATAAATAAATAAATAGATGATAGCCATACTAGTTTCATATCTTTTCATATCCCGTTAATTTATCTAAACAAGCTATTGCCGAGGAGCGTGTTGGAAGGCGTTGTGGTGGACTTCGTGCCCTCAACTCCTACTGGGTGGCCCAAGATTCTTTATACAAATATTTTGTATTTGAATTGATCCCTCACATAATGCTATTCGCCGTGACCTCAAGATTAACTGGATCGTGAAAGCAGTACACAAGCACAGTGAGCTGAGAGGAAAGACCTCAGCGGCCAGATCATCGAGGGGATTGGGCAAGGGACACAGATACTCGCAGACCAAGGGCGGTTCCAGCAGGGCAGCCTGGCTCAGGAAGAACTCCCTCTAACTGCGCAGAAAGCGATAATCAATTTTTTTTTCTGGTACCGGACATCATAATAAACATTCATTATCCTAAGTGGCCCTCTTGCTTTGCCAATGCCTTGGGTTGGCTCGACCGTAGCAAGGAATGAGGACTCAGATGGGAGGACGTACAAAGGACCCACTGGGACCTACGCGACCGCACCTCTTTGCCTTCCCATAGGATAAATCCAAATCCAAAGCTACTTTACTCGAGGCATTTATTTATTTAAATCCGGAACCTTTGAAAACTTAGAGCAACTCTTTAGAGTATATTTTTGGTCCTTCGAAATTCAATGCATATCAAGTAAGGCAGATTCTCTAGAGACAACATGTCCTAACAGTGAAATTATTTTTCGGGTGATTTTCAATCTCGATATTTAAACCCGCTTCCAATTTGATGTACGATATGCACATGGCATCCTGAGGAGAAAAGACCTAAACTAATATCTTCAACAAATTCTCAGCGATGAAAGTGGTAAAGAATGTTCTAAATACTACGTAAAACCATGCTTCTCAAGATTCGGCTAGACCTAAACCAATATCACACACATAGCACATGAAAGTGGTAAAGTATCTTCAGAATACTGTGATGCAATTACTTTGCTTCTGATACTTTAGAGTTTCTGGATTAAAATATATTGATGTCTGATAATTGACGGGGATGCCTATTAATATTTTCCGGTACTTTTTGTACGGACCTAGAAGAAAAGTTGAAATAGAGAAGAAAAAAAATTGCAGTACTGCTTTTTTGTCTTTAACAGAATTTCTTGATTGAGGATGTATTTTCTAATTGTTAATTGTGTGATTTCCTCAGGGTTGTTTTGCTCAAATATCTTTATGGTCTATTTTTGCACTCCTAACACCATCAACAATCATCAACGCCATCTGTAAGTACCTTTAAGATACTGAACCAAAACTCTCTGAAAAGTAGTTTTAAAACAGTAATATATCCACCGGATTTTTATTGTAACTATTCTATTGATTTTTAAGGATAATGTTACATCATCAGGATGACATTAACAGAGAATTCTTTGCATGAGGATGAATCTTCTAATTTATCTTTGGGCGGATTCTCGCCACTGTTTCGCTCAAACAAGAACAATGACGTTATTAACACTCATGACTATATTAAATGTATTTTACCGCTTGAAAGATAGGCCAAAAATGTCTCGGGAATAGTTTTTGGCTAAACTTCTTCAGTAATACTATACTAAAATTTTTAGAGCATGAGTTTAAGTTCTTTAGATTTAATTTTTATATATGTATGTATGTGTATTGTTTATTTTCAATAGATCTTGTGAAGTTAATAAATAAATTAATTAATTATATCTTTAAATGTTTAGAGATAATGAGGTTCTTTTGTGTCATCGTAAGGAGAATATCTGTAGAGATATTTGATTAGAGGATAACTGGTTGCTCATTTTGTGCTTCTCTTAGAACTTTTAATTAATTACTATTATATTACATTGAATAGATTTTAATTTCTACTCAATTCTATCAATTTTCTGTTTTATTATTGTGAAGGTTTGGATGGTAGACCAGTAGGAGTATTTCACTCCATACTGAATCCCACCTTATGGTTCTCTTTATTTGATTGTTTTCTTCCTCTTAGTATTAATATATTTTATAATAAATTTCATTTAAATGAGAATAAAGATTATTATTATTATTATTATTAACTGTTTCTTTTGACATCATATAAGCTCAAGCAAACCTTCTTGCTTTTCATTGTGTACTATTTTAATAAAGACTTATTGTTAATTAGAATTATCCTTGCCAGTTATTCTTGTTTGAAAAAAACAGACTTTTTGCTAGAAGGTACACGATACAAGATACAAGTTGAATGTTGAATTAAATTGGCGACTTACTGTTATTAATGATGATTTAACCAAACGCTCACATTATTGGAAACTGTGTGCAAGATCGGTACCAAATATGTTATCGGAGCAGCATGAAACCAAACGTTTAGGCAGCTCTTTGAGATTTAACCTTAAGCGTTATGCAGCGGAGGGTAATGAGTTTTTTCAACCAAATTATCAAAAGCGAAACAATGCCCTGAAGTTCCCAGAAAAAGCTGGAAGTAATACAGCAAATTGATTTTCAAATGCCTACAAGAGATGAAAAAGATCCAGAAAGAAGAAAAATAGGCTTCGCATAAACTCACTAAACAACAAAAATCTATTTATGAGAATTCTAAAAGCAAAACGTAATCGCTAAATCTCGGAGAATCATCAAAGTTGTTGTAGGTTGCCGGAACAGTTACCAACATTAATTAATCTGTTAGACTCAAAAACTGTAAAAAAAACAGCTGTAAACTGACAAAGAACATCTAGTAAAATTGTCTTAGCTGATACGTCTTGATGCTCCAAGCATATTCACCAGAAATTCCTCCACTTATTCTTGTCAACGCAAACCGCTTTGTTTAATATACATTTCCGGTCAGTGGTGGAGATCCGAAAATGACTTGACGACTTATGTCCAAAGACATTCTGAGATAAAAAATCATCAGCTGCTTAAAAAATGGCTTGAAATTATAGAAAGCAACGACGTCAACTTTGATACAATTTAAGTTACTTGCCTACTAAGATAAAAATATTAATTATTAGTAATTTGTTCAAAATTTAGATGAAACAATTATTGTTAGCGTGTCCAATTTCACGGACATATTTTGTATATAGTTTTTTTGACTCTTTTTAAAAATTGTTCGCCTTTGTAAATATGTTTCTTTCGTTTAAATTTATTGCTATAAATCGTTAAAGAATATCACTGTTGCTAGGGCAAGTTTCCGAGACAAATAAGATAGAAAACGCACCCGATTGGTGGTGTATTTGGAACCTACCAATCAAACGCCAGTTACCCCCAATTTAATGACGGTCCGAAAAAATTTGCATGTTTTACGTCGTAGCACGCAGTTCGAAAAAATTACACGCAGTTCGAAACAAGAATTCGCTCGACTCACAAATATCGCAACATAAAGTTCCAATGTTTTATTGTAAACTTGTAACATTTTGTAAATAGTGTAAATAAATCGTGTTGTTGTTTTACCAGAAAAACAACGTGTTTATTTAATATCTACCGAACCAGTATCACGGGCACGCGAATAGAATTTAAATAGTAAAAAGTTCAACGCGTCCCACCATTTTGGTCCTTCGAACCGGATTTTTCGCCGAGGAAATCGATCAACAATCATAGAAGAAATAACCGACAAGCCGCTAACGAGCTTTACACACCACTCAATACAGTCCACAAATCGTCAAAGAAGCCACTGCAGTTGACAACACCGAAGTCGTTCGTTTTTTGCGTAAGTGCAATCCTTTTATTCCAAATCCTCTTATTAGTACAGCTTCAAAATGCCGCGAATAAATCAAGATCAATTAATCCAAAAACGAAATTTAATTGTAGTGCAACTTACTTCTCTTGAACAGCTCATTGATGAACTTTCCCAACGAACGTTAAGTCAGGCTGACGTTGAAACCTTATCGCGACGCGTAAAACGAATTCAAGATGCTTCAGACAAATTTGAATCTATTCAATCGTCAATTGAACTTCAGACGGATGAATTTGATAGTGAATTAAAAATTCGCATTACAATCGAAGCTCTTTTTGATGAGTTACTAGGTAGTGCATCGGCACTCATAAAATCAGTAAATGATCCGAAAAATGTAAATGTAAACAATTCGAACTCTAATCTAAACTATCAATTGCCATCCATCGATTTACCTTCATTTGACGGAGATTTTACCAAGTGGCGTCCTTTTCAAGATAGATTTAACGCATTAATTCATACAAATAATTCAATACCGGATGTTCAAAAATTGTGTTATTTAAGATCCGCCCCCCGGGGTGAAGCACTAAATGCCATAGAGTCATTAGATACTATCGAATCAAACTATAAAGTCGCGTACGCGCTCCTACAGGAACGTTTTGATCAACGCCGTAGAATAATGTTCGCTCATTCCACAAAATTTTTAAATTTCGATTATTCTTCATTAAAATCTGTGGCAAACTCGCTTGAACAATACATTCGAAGTTTAGAATCTTTAGGCATATCGACTAAGAATTTTGAAGTATTTCTTATTCCTTATATTATTTCAAAAATGGATAAACGGGTTACTAACGATTGGGATATACATGTAAACAATAGATTCAAATCAAATGAAGTCCCTACTTGTCAAGATTTAATAAAACATTTTCTAGAAAAATCGTATATTTTTGAGAAAAATAAACCATTGCAAAACCAAAAGGCTCAAGTAAAAGCAGTCACTACGACCGTAGTAAATTCGAATTTGTGTCCTAAATGCAACAAAGGTCATTACATCAATCAATGTAATGATTTTCTCGACAAATCAGTAACTGATCGCTACAATATCGCAAAATCGTTAAAGTTATGTTTAAATTGTTGAAAAGGGCATAATCTAAAAACTTGTAAATCATCCTTATGTCGAAAGTGTAATTTGCCGCATAACACATTACTTCATTTTGAAAAAGAGAATTCGAATCAAGTAAATCATGACAAGCCAGGACCTTCAACAGCCATCAGCAGTTGTGAATTGTTCCACTCTAAAAACAAATTTATCTCTACTGTGTACTGCTAAAGTAAACGTAGTTGATAAGTTCGGCAATAAACATTTAGCTCGGGCTTTGTTAGACTCAGGATCACAATCCAATTTTATAACAACTACACTCATTAACAAATTGAAATTAAATAAACATCCGATCAATCATAGCATAACAGGAATTAGTCAAAATAGCTCTCAGATAAATCATTGTACAAAGATCACGATGACATCACTTAATTCATCGTTTTCCACCGAATTATCTTGTTTAATTCTCGACAAAATAACAGATAATTTACCACAAATTTCGTTCGATAATGTTTCTGTTAACATTCCCGCAAATATTTCGCTTGCCGATGAAGAATTTTATCAATCAAAACCAATTGATATGCTTATTGGTTCCACTCTATTTTGGAACATAATTATTGATGGTCAAGTTACAATTAATAATTCAAATATAAAATTGCAAAACACCGAATTAGGCTGGATTGTGTCTGGTACAATGCCAATTTGCGCCGACAAACCAAAAGTAGTTTCGTATTAATTTGACAAATAAAGCACTATAACCTTTCTTCACAATTTTATTTGAATAACCAAATGTACATTTCGGACACAAAGTGACCATTATCAATGCATTAGCACAGTGCTAATCCATTGATAATGGTCACTTTGTGTCCGAAATGTACATTTGGTTATTCAAATAAAATTGTGAAGAAAGGTTATAGTGCTTTATTTGTCAAATTAATTTGATCTTCACGTAACTCAAGCAACCAATTTAGTTTCGTATTTATCTCTCGATTCACAACTCGAAAAATTTTGGAAAGTGGAGAATTTCGAAAATAACCCTGTTTATTTAACTCCAGATGAGAAATTTTGTGAAACACACTTCAAAAATAATACATGCCGTGATCAGTCAGGTCGATTTGTCGTATCAATACCCTTGAAAAATGATATAATTGAATTAGGCAATTCCCGAACTCAAGCTCTTAAGAGATATTACTTGCTTGAAAGTCGTTTAAGCAAACACCCCGAACAAAAAGAAATGTATCAACAATTCATGAATGAATACATTAATCTCGGCCATATGTCCAAAATTGATGATAATCTTGAAACTCCTGAATATTTTCTTCCACATCATAGTGTTATGCGCGAAGACAGTATTACCACAAAATTACGAGTTGTTTTTGATGGCTCAGCAAAAACATCAAACAACATTTCGTTAAATGACATTCAGTATGTGGGCCCAACCATTCAGTCAGACATTTTTTCAATATTAATTAATTTTCGACAATACCGTTACGTGGCCACTGCTGACGTAGAAAAATGTATAGGCAAATATTGATTAACCCAAAACAAAGATGTTTGCAAAAAATCGTCTGGAGAAATAATCCCAATGAACCTGTTGAAACATATAATTTAAATACGGTCACTTATGGAACAGCATCAGCTCCATATCTTGCTGTACGTTGTCTTTTTGAACTCGCAGATAATCACGAAACACATTTCCTAGATGCCGCAAAAATAATAAAAGAAAATATGTATGTGGATGACTTGATAACTGGTTGTGATGACTTAAATTCATTAATAACTCGTTGTTCTGATGTATCAACAATATTGAAAACTGCTTGTTTTAATCCTAGAAAATGGAAATCAAATAGTATTGAGTTAATTAATCATTTTAGCGTTGACACGGATAATAACACATTTAATGCATTAACTATGTTCAACAATGAAACAAACACACTTGGGATAATCTTTAATCCAGTAGCAGACCAATTTAGTTATACGTTTAATAAAAAAATATTAAATGGTATTTGTTCAAAACGATCGATTTTAAGTCAAACTGCACAATTATTCGACCCTCTAGGATTATTAAGTCCACTAACAGTTATTCCAAAACTTATAATCCAAGAATTGTGGAAATGGAAATATGGCTGGGATGATCCAATTCCCACTCATATTTACAAAAAATGGGAAAATTATTTATCGCATATGAATTCAATTAATTCGATAAAAATTTCACGTAACGTAAATATCAACAATAGTAAATTAATTCAACTGCATGGGTTTGCAGACGCATCTGAATAGGCATATAGTGCGTGTATTTATATCAAAAGTCTCGACGAGTTCAGAAATATAAAAATTGAATTGTTAACCGCCAAATCTCGTGTTGCACCAGTAAAACAAATTACTCTCCCTCGGTTAGAGCTGTGTGCAAGTGTCCTATTAGCTGAATTAGTAAATCGAGTACACACTATATTGAAATTAAATTTTGATAAAATATTCCTCTGGGCTGATTCAAAGGTGACCCTATCGTGGATTAAATCGCATCCAAGCCGCTGGAAATGTTTTGTAGCAAATAGAGTTGCTAAAATCCAAGAATTAACCTCTGTTAATGATTGGCATTATGTCAAATCAGGTGACAATCCGGCTGATTTAATTTCGCAGGGTTTGTACCCCAATGAGTGCGATACGCATAATTTATGGTGGCAGGGTCCCCTTTGGCTCCAAGGAAATGTTTATCCCCAAGAAATGTATTCAAATGTCGAGATTCAAGATGAACGCCGAATCGCATCATTCACAGTAACAATTAATTTAGATTTTATTTCGAATTTTTCAAATTTTTCAAAATTACTTCGTGTTTTTTCATATTGTTTACGCTTTATCAATAGGATAAAGGGACATAGCGTTAACTCGGGTATTATCACAGCGAGTGAACGTCGCAATACTTTGGTTTGTCTAATAAAACTTGTACAGACATATTCATATTCAACAGAAATTTTACAACTTCAAAAAAATAAACCTTTGAATAATAACTCGAATATTCTAACACTGTCTCCATTTCTTGATAATAATGGTTTATTAAGAGTGGGAGGAAGATTAAGCAAAATTAATCAAAACTTTGACAATATTCACCAAATTATTCTTCCAAATAATCATTTAACAAAATTGATAGCCACATTTTATCATAACATTAACAGTCATTGTGGTCCTCAACAACTTTTATTTGAACTTAGACAAAAATATTGGCCAATCGGAGGACGCAATTTAACAAAACAAATCACACGAAATTGCATAACGTGTTTTAAATCAAACCCGAAACCATACAAACAAATTATGGGAAATTTACCCAAATCACGAATTACACCTGCTGTGCCATTCACTTCCACAGGAGTTGATTTTGCCGGTCCATACAAAGGTCGCGATCGACGAGCCCGTGGGTATAAAATCTTTAAAACTTATGTCTGTCTCTTTATATGCTTGTGCACAAAGGCAGTTCATTTAGAAGTGGTTTCAGACCTAACAACGCAGGCATTTCTAGCAGCACTTCGTAGATTTATATCGCGTCGTGGAAAACCAAAAAAAATCATATCGGACAATGCAACTAATTTTGTTGGGGCAAATTATGAGTTAAAGTATCTAAAAAGGGAATTTGCCAATTGGATTTCAAAAATCGATCGCGAAATGTCAAATGAGGGTAATGAGATAACGTGGGAATTTATACCTGCCAGATCTCCACATATGGGTGGAATTTGGGAAGCAAACATAAAATGTATGAAGCGCCACCTGACACGCGTTGTTGGAACTTCTATATTAACATTTGAAGAGTTTCAAACCGTGCTTACGCAAATTGAAGCTGTGCTAAATTCTCGTCCATTGTATCCTCTAAGTAGCGACCCTCATGACCTAAACCCCCTTTCCCCGGCACACTTTCTAATTGGAAGACCACTCACGTTCGCGCCAGATGAGGATCTATCTGATGCACCCATCAACCGGCTTGCTGTATTCCAACGAATGCAACAATTAACCCAGCAATTCTGGAAGAAGTGGAAGCGTGAATATATTCACCATCTTCAGGCCCGCAACAAATGGCAGAAGGAAAACCCGCATCCCCTGAAGGAGGGCTTACTTGTCCTGCTCATCGATAGCAACGAGCTCCCAGCAACCTGGAGACTAGGTAGAATCCAGGAGTTACACCCAGGTGACGACGGCCAAGTGCGAGTAGTGTCGTTAAAAACCGCGAGTGGTGTTATCAAACGTGCTGTTACGAAAATGTGTGTATTGCCCAATCAAACCGATGCAGATGACAATTAAAGGAATTACATTCCTTTAAGGCGGGCGGCATGTTAGCGTGTCCAATTTCACGGACATATTTTGTATATAGTTTTTTTGACTCTTTTTAAAAATTGTTCGCCTTTATAAATATGTTTCTTTCGTTTAAATTTATTGCTATAAATCGTTAAAGAATATTATTTCCGTCCTTGAAGGCTACGGACCTTTTTTTTTTATATCACTGTTGCTAGGGCAAGTTTCCGAGACAAAGAAGATAGAAAACGCACCCGATTGGTGGTGTATTTGGAACCTACCAATCAAACGCCAGTTACCCCCAATTTAATGACGGTCCGAAAAAATTTGCATGTTTTACGTCGTAGCACACAGTTCGAAAAAATTACACGCAGTTCGAAACAAGAATTCGTTCGACTCACAAATATCGCAACATAAAGTTCCAATGTTTTATTGTAAACTTGTAACATTTTGTAAATAGTGTAAATAAATCGTGTTGTTGTTTTACCAGAAAAACAACGTGTTTATTTAATATCTACCGAACCAGTATCACGGGCACGCGAATAGAATTTAAATAGTTCAACGCGTCCCACCAATTATTAACTACGAGGGAAAATTATTCCATAGAAATTTTATTGAGTGTAGACTTAAGATATAATAGATATTACTGCCTTGTATTACTATTTATAAAAAGGCAACATTAAATAACAAAATTTTGACAAGACTGACACAACACTGTATTTTTGAATGACAATGTGTTTAGAATTTTACAATCAGGTAATAAAAGACTTGAATCCGCGGGATGGTCCGAAAATTAATAGACCAATGAAAGGTGAAAACCCAGCCTTAATAATATCGACGAAAACTACAACTCACCAATCCTAGGGGTCCTTATTTCTTGAATGAAGATATAATCATTTTGTAGAATTCCAGTACTTGTAAGAATTATTGTACATATATTCTTGAGAATAAACTAGAAAAATGAAAAAACGGTGAAAGTGTTTTAATCATTTAAATTAATTTAAAAAAAAACGTCTCACTACGACTAGATGAGAAATTAATAAATCAAATAGAAAGACTCTTAAATTTTTAATATTACATTCAGAAACATTTTACAAAGTTGCAATTCCTTTGCCCAATATTTACAGAAACCATTTAATGCACTTAAAGCCTCGATTATTTATCGCCGGCCTCATCTGGCGATTTTCATAAATATTGACTCAATCGGTTCGTCCAGACTGTTTTAATTCAGAAATAAAGTACTAACGTCCGAACGTACTGTGTCGAAATTGTAAAATCATCGGTTAATGTTTACGCTTCCTAAACGACTTTAGATGCAATACGCCGATGTCTTTAGCACAATAAAATTTGATGCATCCATTACGAAAACAATCACGCACATTATGAGAGGCGTTAAAACGTGTCTTAGCCACCTAATGTCTTCGACACCTACATTACAGGTGTTAATGGGGTCTTGTCTGAACGTGGACATGCGTGAACATGTTAGTTTTTATTAAACACGCATTACAGCACTTTTCAGATCGTTTCCTATATTATTTTAAGTAAAAAAATGCAATGATAATTCTGTATTAGTAATAATAGCAAAAATCACAAGAACTTAAACTTAAACTTAAAACTATTTATATAACCTAATCCGATACTATTTATATAACCTAATCATACAAAAAAGTTATAAAATATTGTTATTGTATACTGCAGTATAACGAAGTAGATGCCTTATGAATCAACCATTTTTATAATAACTATTTGTAGTTAAAACAAAGTGAATTGGTAAATCTTTAAATATGTGGGATGCTAGCAACATGATTACTTAATATTTCTGTGTGCGCTTTCTTCCTCCCCTAAATAGAAAGGGCATGATGGCAGTCAAGTAAAAGGCAGACTCACTGTAAAAATCTATTTTTGAAGAAGGTTATAAATTGATTATTAAATGACACCTATTTTTAAAATTGATTTTATTTCTGGAATCCATTGTTAAAAACTAGACTAAAATATTCAAAATTCATTAAAAAAATTATTGTTTAAATGAAGTGATTGAAATAGATATTATCCTTGGATATTTCCAATGACGGCAGTGAATTCCTGTTATCGACTAATTTATGCACTCCGCAAAAGATTGGCAAATGTTATTCTAGCAACAATGTAAGTAAACAAGCCCGACAAGTAAAATAATTTCAGTAGAAACCAGAATGTCCTACAGAGTGGTCGTAACTCTTTTGAGCGTCCTATTAATAATCAATTTTGTTCGCGGTAATTTATTTGCATTTAAAATTTTATTCAATTAAACAATCTAATGTAAAATATTTTATAGGTGAAGATAATTGTGATTTATTGGGTACACTTCTTTACGATGAATTACAGTGCACACCGAGAATAATTTATGGCAGGAATTGTCCAATTTCGTACGATTGTCCCGAGTACAAACTTGATCCGAATTTTTGCACGTTTTTAGGGACACGTTATAATGTTCGTGAACGTATTAATGAAACAAGTTATTGTAATCAAGGGTGTTTTTGTGATGGAAAGTAAGTATATGAATATTTACATGTATTATAAGTGAAAATTCGACGAAGAAATTTCTATTAAATAAGTTAATTATAAGTTTAATATTTTAAAATATCTGAACCTATATTTTTAGGAATTTTTTCAGTTTAATAATTATATAAGCAAACTATATAATAATAAGTAAATAAAAAAGTTTAGTAGAAAATTGGTTAATTGTTTATGTTTTTTGAATAAATTCATCATTCTATGTTTTCAATTTAAGAGAATTTTTATTTAACTAAGGTTAACCTACTATATAAATTTATTGTTAATACAATTCATTGAAAATGTCATCGTTTACACTTTTCTAAATTACTTCTTTATTAACTGATTGACGAGGCACTTGGTGAAAAAAAATTCTGTAGTCGGATTCTTTACCTAAGTTCCTTTTTCTCGCAAACATTCTTTTGTACACACCTCTACTAAATTTCTTTAAGTATTCTTTTTACTTACACTTCCCATCTAGTTGTTATTTTTTGCCCCTATTGACTAATATCTAGGTTTTGTCCTTGCCTACTGTGCTAACGGTTAACTAAGGTGCCATTGGTAAATTCTGGGGCATTGCCAATTCTCAACTCTTAATCCTCGTAGAGTCTAGAAAAATGTTATTTGTTGATGAATATCTTACAGATATCATTATAAAATTTAATCGTCTACAATGTAAAAGTATTTAAATTGGTCATATTATTTCTTTCAGCAACAAATTTATTTGCCCAATAATCGACTGTTTTTTTGGAGACATAACGGCAGGATGTCACAAAGAATACACACTTAGAAGATGTTGTCCTGATATACATGAGATTTGCCGTGAGTATTTCCATTAAAACCTCTGAACACTCTGTATGTATATAATATGTATGGTATTGAATTATTATAGCTTAATCAAGCGGTAAGTTAAATAGTACAAAAACACTACTAAATATGAATAATTACATACAAATATTATCGCTTAGATATTACCATAACGGTGTCAATTAATAAATATTTATAATAATTTATTTGTGATCTAGTATCTAAAATGTTAGAAAACGCAGTCAGGGATTTTATCTGATTTTAAGTTTCTTCACGAATTAAAAAGTATAATTATTGTAATAAAATTAATTTTAAATATAGTTATAATTCGTCTATGTTAGGGAACTAGCCGTGTTATTTTCCTTAATGAGTTATATTCTTCTTACATCTACTGTTACAATATAAAATAGTAACACTTTGCTAGTATCACGAATTTCAACAATCATAAAACAATTATTTTTTAGCACCATTTGATGGCATCCCAAAGTGTGAGTTCGAAGGAAAATCTTACTACAGAGGCCAGATTATCGATACTGGTGACACATGTTGGAATTGTGTTTGCCAAGAAGGTTTTAGAGGTGTTATGGAAGAACCTTACTGTATCAGACGACCGTGTGATGTTGAGCTTCGTTACTCGCAGCAAATTGCACAAAGATGTGCACCAATTTATAGAAAAACTTATAAAGCTCTATGTTGTCCATCATCATTCCTTTGTCGTAAGTATATAAAAATATATTTTTTCACATACTGAATAGAAATACCTTACATTTCCGCATCCAAAATCGTTGAGAAAAGTATCACTTTTCCGCATAGCAACACTTTTCTGCATAGCAATTTATAATTTTTATATGTCAGTGTCAAAAATGAAATCGCAAACACCTATATAATTGATGTTATATGCAGTATGTGACAAATAACTATTGTAAAAGCGATTATTAACTCGCATTGAAACTAGAAAATTTTGTTATCCATTAGTTTAAACAAGTTAAAACAATAATATTATGTTATTAAGTCTATTATTTTTTTAGCTGATCAGGTTGAAGAACTGACCTTACAAGCATCCGAAACTGACCCTTGTGATAATGGTATGTTTTAAAGTTATTTTAGAATGATTTTTCTTTAATTCGTAGTGTTTTCTTATAGAATATCCTCAATGTACTTTCGGAGAACGTAAATTTAAAATAAATGATGGATTCATTGCAAGGTATACTGTTAATAATAGGAATGAAACCACCACCTGTACTTGCCGAATACCACCCCTAATGTCTTGTATTTCTACTTACTAAAATCAGTATTGTAAAATAAATCGTTCCAAATAAAAGTAATAATTATAAACACATTTTTACAGTTTTACATTATTACAATGTAAAAACTACCAATAATGTAATATTAATTGATGTATCATAAATTTAATTAACTTAAATTGCATTGAACACAAATATTATCTTTATTTTTTGTATTTCATTTACTGGTAATTACAAGAAATTAATTCATAAGAATTTTTATAAGAAATAAAGCTGAATAAGATATAAACCTCATAGTTTTCGAGAGTAATGTAAAGAAATTATTATGATGGCCACATCACAATTCTTTTATGTTTTTTACATTTTACAACTTCTAACTAAAATTCTCGATTATGTTTTACTGATTGGAGGGTATGATAGAGGCCACCCACCCACCCTACATATACATGATAACTTTAATTGCTAATCGTTGATGATTTTGCTGCTAAAAATAGTCAAACCCTCTATGCAATAAAAAATGAAAGGAAATCGAAATTTGAGTTTAAATATAAATGGCTGTTTATAGCTAATCTTATCTAATTTAGATTTAAAGTCTGCCCACCCATCATACACAAATTTTTTATTAATTTTCTCACTGAAAAATTTACCTTTTGAATTTATTTTAAATTCAAAAAATTTTGTAATTAATTTTACTCCAAACCTCTAGACGATCAGTAATTGAAATTTATATGCATATGTGGGGTGGGTGGGTAGCCTCTATCCTACCCTCCAATCAGTAAAACATCATCAAAAATTAGTGAAAAATTTGTATGAATACATCTCTAAAAATTGCAATTATTTTGTATTTATTTATACTTTACATCTTTAAATTAAAACCCTCACTTATATTTTACTCATTGGAGGGTGTTATACAGGGCACCCATTCACCCTACATATACACGATAACTTTGAATATAATTATTGATAAATTTGCTGTTTACAAAATAATAAAACCTTGTATATAATAAAAAAATAAGCAGAATCCAAATTTAAATATAAATATATATGACTAATCTTATTTATGCTTGATTTAAATACTTTCCACGTAACATATATATAATTTTTTTATTAAGATACACTCAAAAATTTTACTTTGTCAATTTTCTTTTTCTATAATATTTTCTTTCAATTTTCGAAAAAAATAATAACAATGTTTGCTTTGAATATAGTTTTCAGCAAAGTCTTTTATAAATTGTGATACTTTTTTTAGAAAAAAATACTTCAATTTTTCGAGAAATTATTGCCATTCCTTAAGATATATTTTGCACCAATTTTTATGTGAGATTTCAAGTATTTTAACACATTTTGCTTTATATTATCCAAGTACAAGGAATGCATTTCTCATATTGCAAGATTTTCTTTCCAGAGGTTCTCAAATAATTTACTCCAAATTTAGTTTTATTTTTTATTTATCACCATTTCTTCAATTTTTATAGTTTCACGATTTTTTCAGTAATTTGTAAATTACTTATTAATTTTTTGCGATATATCAACAATTTTTCTTTATTATAATGAGAATTCACCACAAGTTTTTTTCCTATTTTTTTTAGATTTCTCCTTTTAAGTGTTCTAAAATTTTTCTGTTACTTGTCTTTAATTTCTCAAGAACTTTATATATTTCTTGCTTCATGTCATCTGCATTTTTCAAGTATGCATTTTGTTCGGTAATTTTAGAATTTCGCATATTAATATTTCTTTAATTTTATAAGAATTCTCTACTTTCAGAATTTTTTTATAATTTTAATATTTTAAATTTTTTTTTGCTTTTACGTTATTTGAAATTTTGAAACATTTCTTTTCTAAATTTTACTTTTGTTTTTAATTTTTTTAAAAACACAACAATCCTACACTAATTTTGCTTCTAGAGAATCTCAACAAGCTTCGTTTAATTTTATAACAATTTTTTACTATTTCTTTTAAGAATTTTTCTTTCAAATTGCAAGAATTTTGTTAAATTGTTCTAATTTGTTTCATCAATTTTTCTGTAATAAAAGAGAAAACAATTTTCTAATCGTTTTATAATTTTACATTTGTTTAATTTTCCAAATTTTCCAGAATGCCTCTTCTAAATCTAAATCTAAATTCCTAGAATATATCCTTAACTTTTCTTTGGGATATATAAAATTTTCGAGAAATTTTCTTTCAATTATAACAGAAGTTATCACTATTTTTAAAATTATCTTATCAAAATTTTTCTGGATCTTTTTTTTAATACTTTTTTATAAGAGATTTGTAATTTCTTCCTCTAATTTTTAGTATTTTTTCCTGCATTTATCTACCGACTTTGTAAGATTTTTTTTCTTATTTTGTAAGAACTGTTATCTCATATTTCTAATATTCAAAAAAAAATTGATACATCATTTTCGTCAGTGTTGATTTTATTCTCCTCTAAAATTGCAAATTTTACACGATTTCTCCATGTATAGTTATTTTTATGGTTTTGATTTCAGTGGATTGTTTTTATTTGTAGAATATTTCTTTCAAATTTCTAGATTTCCCACAATTTTCATTTTTGAAAACAATCTAATTTTTCTATTGAATTCTACATAATTTTTAAGGAATATTAAAATTGTAAGAGATTTTTCGTTTTCCTTTTGAGTTCACAAAATAATGTGGAATTTTTCAACAATCTTCCATGATTGTTTTGAGGATTTCTAGAATTTTTAAGCAATTTTTCTTTCCTTGTTAGATAATTTATCACATTTTCTGAATTATCTTATGGGAATTTTGTAAAAATTTCTAAAAATGTTTATTAGTAATACTTTAATTCTAGAAATAAAATTGAATTTTCATTTTCTGAATATTCCCAAAGACCTCTATTAAATTGTAAGATATTTCTTCCAGTTATTCTCATCATCTTTTAACAATTTAATAATAATTTTAGTTTAGTTTTATTTAGTTTAAGATATTTCACGTATATATTTCAGTTAATTTTTAATTTTACCTTGACAGTTGTAATACATATATTTATGTGCATTTTACCACCTACGCGTATTTTAAAACACCGATTGTATCACGTGCCGAAGTGAAAATGGTGCACTCGGCACGTTCAATTTACTTTAAACTGTGTGATTAATTTTAAACTTAATCATTGCCCACTCACTGCGAGATCAATGTTCTCTCCAAATGTAAAAAAATGTCACGTATACATTCATCTAATAAATATATGTAAAAGTAAGTAATTAAACATAGGATCCCTTTAGTGAATTAAGTACTAATATATAAGAAATAAAATAAAAGACCCTATGTTTGTGAGATTCCATTTATACAGGTACCGTATATACCTAAGTAAGTTTTTTATTTTTTTAATCATTATATTTTAATAACTGATTTCTTAATTTTCATAATCATGTTATTAATAAAGCTGCACTAATTATTAATCTCTTTTTATATATAATTTTTGCTGTGTATTATTTAATTCTTTATCATAGATAATAATATTAAATATACACATTTTTGTTCAATTTAAAGCAATTGTTTAGAAGTTTATATAATTTTTTAAACTATCGACTAGCAAACAACAACTATAAACAATTCTTTTATTTAATTTAAATGGTTAGAACTAAAATATAATCGTTTTATTCTTTATTAACGATATTTCAGAAGCAAATTTTTCGTTTCTTATTCAATGTTAATCAAATTTTCGCGTAAACACCACGAAAGAAAAAAAAAGAACATAAAAATCAACTAAATAGTAAATATTTTGAAAAGTCAGAATAAGACATCTAAATTTAGAGACAGCGAGTGCAAAGGCACAAATTTATTAATCTTGTTGAAACAAGTTAACTTAAAAGATACATTTGACTAAACAAAATAAGACTCCAGTATTACTATTTTTAGCTTATTTTGTACAATATTTAAAAACCGTATTCAGTTAAATTACAATGTTTAGCTTATTACAATTTTAGAAATAATGCTTATGTAAAGATAATCTTAAAAGATTATTTGAAGAAACATTAACTAAAAAAAGTCGTTACTTTTGAAAAAGAGTTTTGCCTGCTATTTTGCAAGTGTTTATTTTTGTATGTTTTTGCTTTATTCCTTTGTGTGCATCGTTGGTCATAAAAAGGATAAAGCAGTGTTTCATATCAGAATACGATATGACGCTTTCTCATAGGAAAAAAGCAGAATAAGGACATGCATATTAAGCATTTCGAAAATAACAGACTATTCAAATGTATTGGCAATAAAAACAGTAAATATAATATTAAGTCAAAGTAAATTGACTTAGGAATGTAATAACAGCAAAGCTGTCATTCAGAAAAAATGAACAAGCATTCAAAATGAGTCGAATACTAAAAATGTTGGTGATTTTATTACTAATGTTAAAAATTAACGTTTTTGATTTAAAATAATTGCTCAGAAAAATTTCCATTTGTTTCAAAGCAATAGCCTTGTCTATTATAAACGTAAAGATTGACTATCGCAAGCGTTCTAGGATTAATATATCTTCAAGGGCCTGTTATAAGGTATGTTAATTGTCCTAAATTCCCGAGTTTGTCGAATTATAAATTCTGTTTTTTACAGTAGGCCATAGAAAAAAGTCGCATAGATTTGAGTTGGAATATTGCAGGACAAAGTATTGCACCGCCTTTGCTGAAACAGTTAATTTAAATTTAAATATTCGTTAACTTTAGTTGCATTATGTCCTGCATTTCATTTTCCTTCAATAAGAATAGAACCAAAAATTTTATTTTTTTATTCCTGCCACTACATTAGGTTTTCCTGGATTTTAAGTTCTTGATGTTGTTACAATATGAGGATTTTTGGAGACCAATGACGATAATTTTGTGAGTTATTTTCAGACACTACATAAAAAGTACATTAATCTCTAAAACACATACGATTTTGAAACCTCTCATCCTCGTTATATTTTTCCGTTATAATTTTACAAAATTTAGATCAGATTAAGAATTAGGAACAACTGCTAGCAGTTCTTGATGATTTAGGCATTTATAGGGTTGGTAACTATTAGCTTTTCAAATTCGATGGATGGCAGATTTGCTGTCATAGCATTCCGAAGCTACTTTTCTTACATTTAATGTTCGATTTACTTTTATCCTTGCTAATACATTCATTACAGATTCTTGCTCCGTTTATTTATGACAATGTATCAATCGTCTATATAACCAATTTTTAGCTGCCACACAAGATCTATTTTCTTTTAAAATTAATTCATTCATATCTTGATTCATCATTGTAATCCCATTGCCATCTGCAAATTGTGTTATTTTCATGTAATTATTAGCGAATGCATAGTGAAAGTTATTTGCACATAATACAAAGGGTAAGTCCCTTGGGAATTGACATTTCTAAAGATAAATTTGATTTGAAAGATTTAAATAGCACATAATCATTCTGCAACTAGATAGTTAGCAGTTGTAATAGTATTGCTTTTCAATTAGTTTGCTATGAGAAATACAGTCAAATGCTTTCGACAAATTCATAAAGTTAGTTAGTTTATTCTGCAGAGCTCAACTTCCTGTGTGGACATCCAATGTTCAGCAATCATTAATATTTCATACAATTGAGGTGATAAAAAAAACTCTTAGGTTTTGAGAATTTACACAGTTTAATGTACAATTGTAGCAGTGCATCGACATTAAACTGTGTAAATTCTCAAAACCTAAGAGTTATATTTACCACCGCGATTGTATACTTATGGACTCTATATAGATGCAGATGCTCTTGCCTTTGATAGGAAACTCCTTTGATTGGTGAATTCAATTAGGAGATATGTATCGATTTTTTTTCTGGCGATATCTACCGTTGGGTCAGATGAAGTATTTACATTTTTCTCAGTCTCAATGTTTTTTATTTTTGTTTATTGGTAATTTTCTATTGATTGGAGTACATATTGTTTTATTACAGGCTGCAGTACTCAATTCAATTTGTTCTACAATTTTAGATGACATTTTAATTGTTGTGATATCTATACTGCGACTTCATTAATAGATAGCTTGCTTAGTTACAATTATAATAATTTATTTATTTATGGCCGCCTTTATCAATTTACCCATTTTCTAGGTTAGTTTTGTCCTATGGATTAAAGCAGCAAATAAATTGATTTTCTTCTGTCTTGTAGCATGCACTACTTGTCACACTCTGAACATTTAAGCCTGGTGTTTCCTTTCTTAATTTTTACAGAATAAGTACTTATTGTTATTGGAGATTTCGAAAAGAAGTTTTCCCAGTCTTCAACTGCGTCACGTAGATAAGATCCAAAATAAATCTCGACCTTAAAAACTGAGTTTACTTTTGAAAAATATTCTTCCAAATTAACATGTATATCCATTCCTTCACACAAACAAAGCTTCGGATAGTTATGTTAAAGCAAAATAATCCCAATTTCTTTTAATAAAGAAGGACATTTCGTAAATATTGTCACTTTGATATTAATAGTATTAAAAAAGCGATAATTTAATAATTCCTCCTAAATTTATCGTTGGTGTTTATCTAAATTGTTAGATAATTGTTAAATTATAATTTATATAATTTTTTGTACTTAACTAATTAACTTCAATCTTCGGAAAATTTGGATAAATGTTTCGTACTAAAAAGTTTGGATTATAAAATCTAATATTTTCTTTTAGATACTGTTAGAGATCAAAGAATTTTGTATAAGTATAGGTTTTCTGTAATCCAAACAACATATCTAAAATATGAATAATTTCCTTTTAAAATTGGTTAAAGTACAAAATTCTGAGGCCTTCATTAACCCTTTTAGCTATGACATGTTTTTCTTCGAGAAAAAATTAGCAGTTATAGACTGAGGCTGAATTAATTATTATTATGTGAAGATCCATCTCTACGCTAAGATCCTACTCGAACCGTCGTGGATGTTGTTGGACTTGACTGTTCTGCTGGAGAAAAATAGTATTATTTTGAGCGATTGACAAGGAGACGCTCTACAGCAACGACCATTATTTTTTAAATCTAAGTGCAGCTATAGTTTTAAGAGAAAGTGAAGTTTGTCAACGCATTCAAATGCGACGTTGCAGTCCATAAGTCAAGGATACGCTATGGAAATGAATAACTTGTTAGCCTAAAGAGTTATCTAGGTCAATGAATTTTTTATTGAAATATGTTAAGAGTACGCTAGGGTAAAGGATAATATATTAGCCTAGGTAAGAAGTACCCTAGGCAATAAATAACTTATTAGTCTAGGTCCAAGCAGACACTAGGGCAATGCATAATTCATTTAGATAGGACAAATGGATAATATATTAGCTTAGGTCAATAAAACGCTATGACCGTGAATACGCTTAGTTTAAGAGTATGCTAGTTTAATGAATGATTTATTAGTATAGGTTAAGAGTGCGTTAGACCAATGAATAAATTGTTAACCTAGGTCAATATAGTATGCTAGAGCAATAAATAAGTTGTTAGCTAAAGTCAAGAGTTTACTAGTGTAATAAATAATTTATTGGGATAGGTCAAAAGTACGCTAGGCCAATGGATAACGTATTAGGTTGCTGGCCTCGTCGATAGTTCAGTCCAGGCTGGTTATGACCTGCATAAATAAGCTCAACGTACTTGCTAGGATCCGACGTAAACTATCAGAGGAGCACAAAAAGGCATGGCACAACCAAAAGGTATCTGACAATATTATACTCATGCTCTCAGGACTGAGCAGATTGAAACTTTAAAAAAATCACAGGACTAGCCATTGGGCACTATGACCTGAATAAGCACAAAAATAGGTTGGCAATCGAGAAAAGATCCCTATGCCGTGGGTATCTAGAAGAAGAGAATACTCCCCAATACATACTCTGTACATGCAAAGCATACAGACGACAACGAATGGAGAAATTCGACATGTGTGTGCTTCCTAAAGAACAGCTTAAGAGTATCCCCAGGCAAAAACTGCTGAACTATGTACTCCTGCATAGGGAGTAAATAAATAATCCAGAAGCGCACAAATGTACCAGATCGCGAAAACGATAGGGAATTAATAATTTATTGGGAAAGTTCAAGACTACGCTAGGCCAATGGATAACGAATTAGACTAGGTCGAGAGTACGCTAAGGCAATAAATAACTTGTAAGGCTAGGTTAGGATTAAGCTAGGGTAATGAACTTTTCACTGGAATAGATCACGAGTATACTAGACTAATTTTGTAAATCTACAACATTTACGAAATGTTTTCGTTACTTTAATTTATTAGTTAATTTTCCACAACGACGTAGAGGATTTTAATAGATTTTAGTGGATAATTTATTAACCTATGTCAAAATTATATTACAGGAGTTAAATACTTGTTAGCTTCAAAAGTACGCTAAGCCAAATGATAACGTATTAGTTTAGATCAAGTGTATGATAGAACAAATTGTTATCCAAGGTTAACAGTATGCTAAAGTTTTAAATTGTTTATTGGAATAGGTCAAGAGAGAGAAAAACTTGTTAACCAAAGGTCAAAAGTACGTTAGAGTAATGAATAACTTACGATGAATTAAATTCTTAAACTTAATCCGTGGTTAAACATTTTTATGTTAATTAGAAAGTTAATTAAACACTTGTTTTAGTTTTACTATTTTAAAAATATTTAAAAGATAGTAAAACAAAACCAATTGTTTAATTAATCTTCCAATTAATGAATAACTTGTTAGCCTAGATAAATAGGTAACGTTATTAATCTAAACTAAATGTTACCTTCTAGTTTATCTATTTTTAGACATGATTTAGTTTATAATGACTTGATTTTAATTTTGGTTTGTAGAGCATCAGATTTTACAACTTTTTCTCATATAATTCCTATTTTAGCTGAACCCAGCGCCTGTTTTTTTTTTTTACTTGGACATTCGCTTTAGGGTTATTACTTACTACTAGGATGAATTTACTTCTTTATTCAGTATTTTATCCCCAGAATCGTCGTCTTTGGGGAATGAAACAATAATTGCCCTCAGCACTCAAATTTCGATTTTCAACAGCAGTAATTCATCGTTAGTTACAGATTTTTGGTAATGATTCTGAGCCATCCTTGTGGCAAATGGGTAGGCGAAAAATAGAAAGAAGGTTATATAAACAAATCAGAAAACAAGCTGACAGAGTAGTTGATGATAATCTGGTTCATATAGATTTTTCTTCAAAATAAGTGTCTTACATTCATACCCATATCAAGTATTTTTTGATAACATGTAAAATACTTCAAAAAATATATTAAAAGCAAGTAGAATATCTTCTGGTTAATCTAATTTTACTTTTTGAACAAAGTGTCTAGTTTTATTTTTCATAAATAATGTTCTCCCTTATCTCTTAAAGAATTGATTCTTTATCGTTTATAGTTATTTGAATTATTGAGAAGTTTTAGAATAATTTAATCGTGTAAATAATCTTATTATATTGATGACTTTGTACTTAATTTGTAATTTAGATTTTTATTACCTATCCTAACAAAATACGAAAAAGTGTTTTACTAGTCGATAAAGGCATATTTTATAGTTCCAATTTGTAAACGCCAATTATGACGTTAATATAAATTTACTACGCTATTTAGGAATGGAATTACTTAATACCGACATTAAACACCCTCTGTTCTCATTGCATACATTGTTGCTGCTGAACTCACTGCGTTTTCCGCAATGACTTCAGCGGAATACCCGCGTCCGCCGCTTTTCGTTTGTTTATTTTTGAGGTGTGCACGCTGGATATAATGTGCACAACTTAATTGTCGTTCCGAAGAATGTAAACGTCTGGCGATTTTATATCTTCGCGACGGACGTTTTATTAATTTTTCCCCTACAGTCGGCAATTTCAGCCCACGATAAATTTCTGCAAGGCTGCGAGAGGACAGATAAAACCAGAGTTTTACGCAAAACTCGAAAACCGGCAAACCAGTCGTTATTTGTTGTGCCATTGCACGTCTATAGTGAAGAATAAAGAGTTGGAAAAAAATAAAAGGTGCGTGCGATCATGGCACACTTATATTAAATTACTGGGTGTTTGAACTCGAATAGTTCTCAGGGTTAATTTATTCCGTACTTGAATGTTCAATATCATGAGAAAATGATATTTTACGACTATTTATTCAAAAACAAGTAATACATTAATAATATTTATTATAGTAATACATTATTTAAATATCAAAATCGGTGACCAATCATGGATGTGTGCATAAGTAGCATTCGACTCTATGAGTCTTTTAAAATTATCGAAAATCTATAAAAGTTGATCGCGAAGTACTTCAAAGCAAATGATCGCGGGTTTATTTCGAAAAAAATCGGACATGTGGCAACTGTACCATGTGCAATGTGGAATGATGATTATGATTCTAAATAGTCCACAACCATGTGTTTGTCAGGAGTGTTTAATAAAATAAGGTAAACCAACCACCGAAAACGTAGCATTCTCTATCAAGACAATGCCAGTTATCATATATCGTCTTAAACAAAAGACAATTTAAGATCTGTAAAAGTCGAATTGATAAGTCATATGCTTTGAGTTGGCCTTTGCCTTCTTTTTATACTCAAAAACGAATTATGAGACCAATGTTTTTTCGACTCCTGAAGGCGCACTTGATGGGTATAAAGTGATTATTTTATAAGTACCTCAATCGGAGTGGAAAATAGGCTTCGAAAAATTATTCAAGCGCATCCAAAAGTGTATCAATCTTTATGAATATTGTAAGAAACAATAAAATTTCTTTTTTGTTCCTGATTTATTCTTCGGTAAAGAACTTAGTTTATAAACATCGAATTAAAAATTAATTTCTAAAGCAATTTCGATAGCAAACAAAATGAATTTAACCTGATTTAAATACCAATTTTATCTCAATATATTTAATGTTTTCCTAAGTGCAACTTTCACTCCTTGTTTTGATCCGGAGAGCGCACGCTTTTAAAGATCCGAAACGTTAGGTCCTCCAGGCGGACGTAATACTCCTATTGTTTCCGAGATGCTATCGGACCGACGGTTCCCATAAAATGCGGCAACGGATTATTATTTTTACGAGGATGCGCCAGGCCGATCGCTTCCTCTTCTCCGTCTTTTCTTCGTTAAAAAGATCATCGATATCTCACGATTCGACTGTTTTCATGATCGAAGACGAGATATTGGTAAAAGCTAGTTCACATTACGATATCATCTGGCCGTATCAATCGAATCGGCGCATTAACATATTTATACAGGCGGATTGAAACTGGGAATGTGAAATTAATTAGGGAATTTAATAGAGCGGCTTTGTAATTATTAGTTTTTTGTGGTTTTGATAATGGTGGCTGAGCGTTACCTAGAGAGTTATTATCAGGATATTTCAGATATTTACGTTAAACGTTAATGTAACGTAAATAAATAATCCAGATAATTACCATAACTTTATTTTAAATGTTTATTAAGATAGACATTATTGAAATTGGTCTTTATTACGCCACATCAAAGCATTTTTTGTTCAACAGATCTGGTAAAAAAATGTCCGCAATATGTAACCTTAAAAGATTAGTTAACAGGTTTTTTACTCATAAAATATATAAGTCCTTACGTTGTAATTATTAGTGTTTTTTACTCTTTTATAGCAAACTTACAATTACTTTTGATTATTTCAAAGTAATTTTAAGTTTTTTTTTTCAACAGTTTTTTTTGCAAATTATCCTTGTAAATTTATTTTAAATAAGTTATTAATATAAAATAATAAAATTATTGTTCGTGGCCAAACCCACAACTTAGTGCTCTGTTCACATCGAATGCAGTTCATGTCAGACCTCCTTCTAAATGAATTCTGGAAGGCTACAAGAGACCACAGCCTATATTTTTGACCAAAAACAGTAAATCTATATCGAACCCAGCAAATTACGGTCCAATATGTATCATAGTTTCTGACTTAAAATGTGCAGACTTTATTACTAGTTGAAGAGCTGTAATGTTCTCTTAAAATGGATATTAGAACTTAAGGACCGTTTCACTAGACTGACTGACAAAGCAAACCATGGCAACGTAAAGTTCTTTGCTACTTTAAGTTTTAGCACTTGGTATCTTGAGAACAGACCTATCCAGAGAGGTCTATAATAGAAACTCACGGTTCTTGATTCATGATGTGATAAAATTAAAAACTTCATAATCAACAACTAGGACCCTAAGACGAAATTCCTTACTTTCTTCAGTTTAATCTTCCGACTATTTTGAATATAAAGGCAAACATAATAAGAGCAAAAATTCTTATTAATTATGAAACACAACTTCTTTCAAGTGGCTGCCTCGGCTGGCTTCACAGCATTCGGTCACTCCAATATTCTAAGACCATGTTGATGGTTTTGGGATGTAGTTTACGCATTACTAGGATGATATTGGCCTGAAGTGCTTGAATCGTTTCTGGATTGTTGGCATAATATCGGTCCTTCAAGGTTCCCCAGAAAAAAATCCAAAGGGGTCAAATCGCAACTCTAAGGAAGCCAATTGACATTGCAATACGGCTGATAACACGATTTGGGAATTCGGTGCGCAAAAGATCGATTGTGGCATGGCGCGCCATCCTGCATGAACCAGAAAACGTCAAAATTCATATCTTAAAGTTAGTTAAAACAAGTCGGATAACATCGCTCTGTGATGCTCACCGTTGACCGAAACGTTGTTCTAAGCTTCATTTTCGAAGAAAAATGGTCCAATGATGCCACCACTCCACAATTCGCACCATTCACTCTCTGTGAATGCATTGGCTTCTCAACAATAACGTGAGGGTTTTCCGAGCTCCAGATGGGACATTTTTTTTATTCACGTAGCCGCCAAAATGAAAATGCGCCTCGTCAGAAAAGATGATTTTTTTCCCAAAATCGTTGTCTAATTCAAGTTGCTCTAAGGCCCAAACTGTTGAAATCGACTGCGAGTTGATGTATAGCAGCCACATTCTCGTCTGTGCGTACCGTACGAGAACAAGGACAATGAGTGTTGTCCAGTCTCACGAACTTTTTGCACAAACTGCATACAACAGACGCGGTGGATAATTCATTTCGGCCAGAACTTCATTTCAACATTTTGACTTTCTGTCAAGATTTCGAGCGGGAAAAAGCTCTCAGTATCAAAGTAACCTATCATTTAAAAAGAAACCACTAGATGGCCCACCCTTTAGTAGGCTTCGCTAATAAACTCCAAATACTTGTGTCTAAGAGAGTCATACCTTCGAAATCGAATTAGTAAGCAAAAAAACTTCGGCATGTGGCTTGCGACCATGATGTGGTGGTGCCACAAGTATTAAATAATATTCATGTCTTTTGAAAATGGAGTCCATGGATGGGAAGTGTGTCTGAGACTTTCTTTTATTTTTTATTAGCCCGATGTGGCTGGGGTTGTGTTTGGACAGGTCTTTCTTGCGGACGTTGGTCTTGGGGTTGTATCAGTTTTTTACTCACAGAACATTCTCCATGTTTTCCTGAAGCACTCTCTATAGAGGCTCAAGTCTACCTTCCTCAACTTCAATACTCTATTTCGTTTTCATTTTTGGCCTCTATGTCAAACTAAATCTACTAATGGTCCGTCAATAAGGGCCAATTTCGAATTGTACTTGCTGCGAAGGCTAGCGTGATGTCCAACACCTCCTGCCTGAATGCATTCAAAAATAATTAGAACGTTTATTAAACACTTTTCACTTAATTAATTAATTAATTAATTAATTTTTCTTCATTCATTTTGGGGTCAACTATTACCGACAGCACATGACGTTAAACCAAATGTAGTTATTTAGTTTTGCAAATTTAATCAGATTTCTTTTAAGCATTATTGTGAGATCTGCTATACTGGCACTTACTATACGATGAATTAAATTCTCACTTACACTGTGGTGATAACTTTTTATGTTAATTAGATGGTTAATTACAATACTGAAACAAAACCAAGTGTTTAATTAATCTTCTAATTATCTATTAGTATTATCTAAATTATTAGATATACTGAATTCAAATATGTAGTTTCTTATCTCTATTATTCGTGCCATCCCTTAGCATGTTGTGGACGTTGGCATCAAAGTAGTGGTGGTATGCTTTTATCTCCTGAAAAGTAATCTATAGTGATCTATCTAACCATTAGAATTTCTGTTGTATTCACCAAACTAAAATTGTGTTGGAGTTTGCCCCTTACATGTTACTTATTGGTCTAAAACTCTGGCACTTGAAGCTGCTTTAGAATGATGGAGATTCAATTGGATTATGCCACTAAACTTTGTGTTTCAGGGCTTTCTGCCCTTCTATCTGTCTTCATAGAATGCATTAGAGCCTTTTGTGCACCTTCACGTCGTTCATCACGGATGTTTAAGGTCTTGGTCCATATACGTTCCATGTGTGGCTAGAGAAACAAAATGGTCAATTATAGCCGTTCCCCTCATGCCATAATAAAGCTATTGAAACTGGGGGCGCCTGGTACCCAGAGTCTACATAGATCAGACTAAACTTCCCCTCATCCATGGACTGCAGATTATAATAGGTCCCAGAATTTCTTAGCAGTCATCTCCAAGCCCCAGAATAAGCCCAAAGTAATTTACACGACTTTGGGGTCACTCTAATAAATCTGGGCGTAACGCGTTTTATCGGTTCTTTTAGGATATAGATAATTAGTTCTTATGAAAATCATATAGAGTGGTGAGCAAGGCTAACACTTGTATGGTCAAATATCTGAATGCTGATGTCTAGAGAAAGTAAAGAGGTTATAGGTGCTTTTTTCAGTGAATACAGCCCACGTTTGCTTCAGTGTTTCTCTCTTGCACTGTGATAAATTTAGCATTCGATTTACAGCAAAACAAAAACTTGACCGCTACTCATACGCTCCAAAAAAAAAAAAACTTAAACCAGGCGGCCTCCTAAACGAGCGCGTTCTTAATAACCTGACTTCCTTCTGCTTGAATCTAAATGATTACTTGCCACAGTGCTTTTAGGGTGCTGAGAATAAGTTGGGTTAGCAACTAACATGCGTGGAGCTGTATAAAGAGCTTGAAAAGGGAAAGGTTTAACACTCTAAAAAGATGTTATTTAATTGTTTCGTTATGAGAACAAAGTATATTATTTATAGGCCACAAAAAACATAGAAAATCGTGTTGTATTTTATTCTATATTCTACAAGGATTCATTTTAGGTGCTATGCTATTAAATATTACCCACGATCGTGACCTGAAGAAGACTGTAGATATTGTAATATTCATTAGAAGCTGAAAGGAAGCTTACATTAAGACCTTATCTCATATATCTACCATATGGCTAAAGAGTCGAGAAAAGAAATAAGTAACTTTAGACATATCTAAGCTGTGCAATTCAGCAATGTGGTTTCTCAGACATATAACATATTCGAAGTTTGGAACATCCAAACTTATTAAAGTCAATCCATTGTTCAGCACATATTAGGCCTATTGGCTAATACAAGATAGGAGACAAAAAGCTACCAGAAAACTATTGACCTATATTTGCCTATTATCAACATTAAACAAAATACTCGAGAAAATTATACAAATTCAAATCTCATATCATTTAAATAGATATAAAGTTACTTACAATAATTAGTATGCCTTCCAGAAACATTCAAGAACAACATCGGCAACGTATGAACTAATAAATAACATAAAATCCAAATTAGATCAAAAGAAACAAGTAGCATCATTGTATATTGGCATGAAAAAGGCTTTTGATACAATCTCTAAACCTAAGCTACTTAAAAAAATAAAGGCAATAGCAATAACGGTCAAAGAACTAAATCTAATAAAAACGTATATAATGGATAGCCCAAAATGTGTAAAAGCCAACGGTGTGGAAAGACAACCAATCGAAGCAGAATACGGGATACCACAAGGAGCCAATTTACCGCCTATACTATTCATTATTTACACAAATGACTTAATACAACATACCTTGATATGAAAGCCATACATTTATGTTGACCACACCTTCATAATTTACTCAAGAGTAAACAACGAGAAAATTCAAAATAAAATAACTGCAGATTTGAAAATATTAGAGGAATTATGCTACAATAACCTGACCTAACAATTAATGAAACGAAAACAGAATTTATGATCTTTAATGGTAAGCAGAAAAAAACAGACATAAACGTTAAAATAAGAGGAACAAAAATAAAACAAATCACAGAAGTAGATTACCTAGGATTAAGAATACAAAATCTAAAATGGGATAAATACATAGACCAATTAAGTAAGAGAAACTTAAAGAACAATATCAGCTTTAATGAATATAAAACACTATATAATAAAAAATGGCTTAAATAAAAACAGTGACGAAAAGAATTAACCGCGGTTTTATTATTAATATAATCTTCACAGAACACATACATACAATACTACATATCTACAATAATACAAAAACAATGCTACAATGTACATTTTACATCGCAAAATAACAACACTTTGATTGTTTCTGGAATTGGAGTATCTCTAAGAGACCAAACTTCTGCTGTACCGGCTACAGAACATCAAGGTTTTTATAAAGGTTTTACTAAATCATTCACAAACCATCAATATCGAATATTTATTATTATCATTATACATGCAACAACTTTTGCTTTGCAAAATACCTTTATAAAGAATTTGCAGATAGGAAAATTATTTACAAATATCTCCACATAAATGCTATTCATACCACAGCCTAGCTTAATTTTACTTCCAAAACACAAGTAACAAAATCAACTGGCAGACTAGGATATCAAGAAAATAAGAAATAAGGATTTTGGCTTACTCTAGTAAGCTTTTATCTGCAATACTTTTAACTTCGATTTAATCTCCAAGAGTATTATGCATTGATAGTTTCGCGCCTGCAGAATCAATCCAAATGAAGAAATATTTCAAACCATTATATTACCAAATATTAAGGAAGGACAGAAATTATAAAATTACAAAGGGCTTCCATGTATTGGCCGTGTCAGGCAGTTGATTACTTGTCAGTAGTTTACACCCAAAGTTCTTTTGGCGTTTGAGATATTACCAAATGTAGAAACCAACCCCAGATGCTAACAGTAAGCGTATAATCTGAAAATTTTCTTTATATAATTACTCGATATAATATTATACGTTATTCCAAAGACAAGAAAAGAGCTGGCACTTAAAGGTTGGATAACGCCTAGTCTTACTAATTTAAATACTCGATATAAAACTAAAGTAATAAGTAAATATGAGATTTCAGTTATTTTACATCCACCTATTTTTTTTCCCTTGCGGTCCTTTACTACCAGCTCCGTCGCCGTTTAGGGAACTATCATAAATCATAATTGCTATTCATTACTACTTTGAAAAGGATTCCTAATTTATGATAGTAATCAAACTACAGACTGTATCTGTATTTTTTGAGATTGTGTACCATTTCCCATAAATATCTCCAATAAGTTTAATGCGAGGATAACTTTAATGCCCAACATGGAAATACTTAAGGACCTTCATTGTTTGAAGATGATTACTTCAGTTCTGTTTAGGATCTAAGATATCCTCCAGATATTAAATAAAACACTAGTTTGGCACTTTTTTCACTTGGGTGAACCAAGTGAAAAAAGTGCCAAACTAGTGTTTTATTTAATATAAATATTTTCACGTACTCATAAAACTCACCGATATCCTCCAGATACTTTACCTATAAAGCCAGACTTGGCGTGGTATTAAATGTCCTGGGTAATAAAGCTACCTAACCATTTTCTACTTGTTGGTGAGCAGCATCAGCTCTGTTTTAGTTGGAATTATCAAGAAGACGTTGTCTATATACCATTTCTACAAAATATTGAGGACACTCTTTAGTTTATTTTACAGAAAGAAATACGTTCAAACTAGTGTTGCTTCGATAGCTTGCTATTTTGTAACATGCAAATTACTTTTGTTTCATTCAATGTCTGTCGAAGTATTAGCTAGAGAAGTAGTTGTTTCAAAAGTGATTTGTTTCTTGTAGTCTTAATAAGACTCATTTGTTGTAGATTTTACGAAATATGTTCGTAAGGACTAAAAAAAAGCAGGTTAAGCATAACTGTTTTGTGCTGAGAAGCAAGGAACCTCCAAACGACTACATATAATTTAAAATCTAAAAGGTATTCAATATCGTTGATTGTTGAGGCACTTATATTTTGAAAATCCATTATCACTTAATATAATAATAATACAATAGTGCAAATTGATGATTTTCAACTTTTTATTTTACTCACTATCATTGTTTCGCTATTAAGGTATTCAATACTACTAATGTACATATAACAAGCAAATTTTCGAATAAAAGAGATTAAGGTCAACATAAAATTTACCAAAATACAACACCGTCTCAAAAAAATTGACCATTAGTAGTTTTTATCCGCAGTTTAGATATTTTTTGAGTACTAGCAAATCCAGTTCAGCAAAAGTTATGCCTGCACTTGTTCATTTTATGTTTTTCTTCATCTGATAATATTAGAGTGCTGAGTTAATTGGGCATCCTGGTATATGTGTGTTAATTTGGGTGAAAAGGATTCCTTTTTAAAATATGGTTCCTGATGTAACAATCGAATAGTTTTTGGATCTTGAAGGCAATCACTTTGGGGTACATTTCGATATTAAGAATAAAATGAACACTTTAAAGTTGTATAAAAAAGTGTTTTCTTTATTCTTGCAATTTTCTCCAAGACTTATCAATCTGAATTTGGGATGGCTGTTGCCTGCTTTAAGTTTTGACTTTTCTCCAGTTTTTGGGGACATATTTAAAAGCTATGCGGGCCTAAAAAGAGCCACCAGGTGTTGAAGAATAGTTTTCAATCCTTATATGCCTAAGGCTGGGTAAACTCCATCTATTTTTGGAGACTTAAATAGTGAAAATCTTTGAATGGCCAAATAATTTTGGGTCCTGTTATTATGTTGGAGTTTATGCCGAATCTCATTTTGAGGGTGTATGAATCTCTTGAGGGCCTTCATCTCTGTTTTCCATGTTTCTGCAGCCGGTAAAATGAGGAAAACGGTCTCTTGAGGTTAAATAAAGGAGGTGTATGATATGATGAAACCGATCCCACAAAGAAATAGCTAAATTATATAAATGTCTCTCTTCAAAAATATGTCAAAAAAGAAAAAAATGGAAGCAATTGTAGTTCCTAAGTAAATAAGTAGGTAGCTAACTTTACAGCTTCAATTACCTGAGTGATAAGAGACGTAATTTTATTGAATAATACTTTAAACGAAGGAATAATTTATCATTCTTTGAACCTTTTTAGAAATATAACAATTTCAAACCATTAAATGCTGAATGAATGGTATAACAGTACTTTTAATGATTTGCAAAGTATAATGTATTCAAACTAGAAAACAAGGGAACGATGTAAAAGTATCTGAAAATAATAGATATAATTTCCGAATCCAAACTCTTTTAACACCAAAAACTAACACTAATTTGATAATACTGAAGCGAAGACAATTAATATATCAAATTATAAATATTATACACAGCAATAAAAACAGCTTAAACGCAAAATTACTTATAAGCCATGGTTTCACTTCTTTGGTTAGTAAATAGCAATTTATATAGTCCAAAATATTTCAAGCTTCTTTAATTAGGTTTAGTAAATCAGGATAATTAGTTGTAGAATTCCACAGCTTACAAATATTTTAATTAAAGAAGCTCTGGAAATTACAAATCTATAATCAAACAGTAATTGTATGCTTACGGTTATATTATTTATTAAATATTAATAAAGCTATATAAATGTAATATATAGGTATATAATTCGATTCGTTATAAATTATTAAGATTTATACCAATGTGATAATTTAATGTAACTTTAAGACAAGCGTGGCCTGAAATGTTCGGAATAAAACAAAGCCATCCATCATGAGCGACCTTATCAATGATATCTTCAAGCAATTAGTGATGAAGATGCACGAGACTGATACCAGGCACGAACTGTTGGTTTCACGCACCAGCAGCACGTTCTTCCTCATTTATTTATCTCTCCTCAAAAATACCAAACACGAATAACTAAATTATACAGCGTTAATTTTCCACAAAAAATTAATAAAGAAAGAGAGTACACCAACAGAAATCATCTAATGAATGTTGAGAGACGTAACTAGAAGTAAATTTAATCAAAGAGATTTGTTCCAATTTTGTCTATAAAACCCAGAATTATATAATAAAAGATTTGTAATTGAAAACTTAACTTAGAAGAACTGATTGACCAATAGTAATAAATATGAGTGAAATAAAAAATTTGAAAATCAACCACTTATTATTAATTAGTTAAAATAAGAAAAGGTAGATCATTATTAAAATTGACTACGAAAATTTAACACCATCGAAGTTTAAAGGTTACTATGCAACTATTACTATTTTAATTCTTAAAACAAGAAAAATATGATTGATAATTGATTAATGGTTAATCAATTCGTGATACATTTTGAATATTTAAATAAAGTAAAACTCACTTTGTTGATATTACACTATTTAAAAAGTTTTACTTTATTTAAACAATATGATTGAAGTTTGAGATAAATTTTTAATAAGGTAGATTAATGAAAACTGTAATTGATTGTTATCAGAGGCGATTTTTTTTAATTTAACCTTTTCTTCAAATTCAAATTAGCAATTTAATTGTTTGAAAATGACTTTGTTAAGCTTAAAACCGGTCTATAATAAAAAAAAACATTTGTTAAAACCACTATGTTAAATTTTTCATCTACCTAAAACTAGAAAATTCGGAAATGAAACATTGTTTGATAAATTACAATTTGATTTCTTTTTCCAAATTTATATATTTTTACAAGAGCATTATTTCAAAAGCATTTATTACGTGAGTCACAGATTCAAGTCGGAAGGTCTTAGGCCTTGAGGTCAGAACGAGACACGCGCCGGTTCATCTCCCGCGGTGAGACCACATGCCAAACTCTCATTACCAACACCTTCTAATAAACACCTGCGCTAATTGTACATTTCGAATTGTCCGACATTTGGAATTCGAATCCAATCGAAATATTATCATTTATTTCATCCCGCGCGGTCAAAATAGGTGTCGTGCGCGTATAAACTATCTAATCAACTCTTTCCGTGACCAATTCTTGTATCTGATAACCGGCTGGCCTCTGTTTATGTGAGAACTGCACGGATTCACTAAATTCTGATTAGATAGAGTTAATTAAAACCAGCATTTACCAGTAATGAGTGTTTTATCTGACTTAATCGAGACGATTTAAGCAAACACGGATTTTTTATCCTATCCCTAATCGGCTTAATTAAGGTGTGATTTAAACGATTTAAGTCCCATAATAGTAAATCCCGCTCACATAAACGTACTAATGGTTTATATTATTTGATTAGAAATGTGATAAAATTTTAGTGGTCATTTTTATATCATTCAGTTTGTAAATAAATCTCAAGATTTGATTAAATTATTAATGTAATTCAAACCTGTTATTTTTGATCATGTGCAGAAATCAAAAAATTAAAATTTTATTTGTTAATAACGAAGTAGAAGCCTTTACCATTAACATTTAAAAAAAGTTGTTTCCTCAGAAATTGACAAATAGGAATTTGTAATTGTTGGAAAATACGAAAATATCGAGCACCGACAAATGACATCTAACGTATTCTAAAATATACTATTAGTTGTATTTATCAAGTAACGCTTGATTTGTATAACGAATGATAGTTGTTGATTTTATAAAAAAAACATAGTTACAATATATTTCGATATTCATACCGCTGTGTTCTCACTTGAGCTTATTTAAAACCTCTGAAATAACCAACAGGTTATGGGCCCAGACACATAGGGTTGCGCGACGTTATAAGTGATAGTGATTGTTACCAGAATTCCCAGAACTCTTTCGACTGATCGATTTTTTTTTTTTTGAACATTGTTTTCATCGAGTGTTAAGAATGAATACGAGTGGTGTCGTAAGATTTGAGCAATTGAATAAGGAAAACTTCGATACCTGGAAAATCCAAATGCGCGCGATACTAATAAAAAATGACGCTTGGACATATGTCAGCGGTGCGTCGATAGAACCCAGAATCATCGCAGGTGATGCAGTTTCAGTTGAGGCTGCGCGACGTTGGACCGAGGGAGATGTCAAAGCTCAATCGGACATTATTCTGTCAATTTAATTCATAAATTAAACCGGTGAAGGGATGCAACACAGCGCGAGAGATCTGGATCAAGTTAGAGGAGATTCATCAATCGAAGGGACCCATGCAAAAGGCTGCGTTACTAAACCAGTTGATTTCTCATAAAATGCAGAACGGTGAGGATGCTCGACGAAGCACACAAGACTTTCTTAATATCGTCGACAAATTGACCGAGATGGACATTGAAATAAATAGCGATCTACTGACAGTGATGCTTTTGCGAAGTCTGCCGAATTCATTTGACAACTTTCGGTGCGCAATCACATCGCGAGATGAATAGTGATCGAAGTAATTTATCTCAAAATGCAATGCTTGCACAGAAATATGGAAATTCAAAATCCAAGAGTAAGAATGACAGAGATGAAGCAAAATATAAAAGAAATTTTCCAAAGAAAGATTTTAAGTACTTCAAATGTCAAAAGCTTAGTCATTTTGCCAAAGAGTGTCGATCGAGCAGAAAATACGAAGGAAATCAATCGAGAGATGAAATCGCGGGCCGTGCCGACAATTTAAGTATGTATGCAGCGGTGCCAGATGTACGTGAATGCGACGAAGTTCTCCGTGCGGAAGAAACTACAGGTAACAGCGTTTGGTGTATGGACAGGGGATGCACTGCACATATGTGCAAAGATACTGACGCATTCTCAGAAGTGTTTTGTCACGGACGCGGGAAGTTGAACCTCGCAAAAATTCATGTCGATATCAAAGCAAAAGGAAGTGTACCAATCTTAACAAAAGTAGATGGGTGTGAGAAGATATTGACATTGAGAGACACGCTATGCGTGCCGGAACTTCGCACGAATCTTGTTTCCGTTGGCAAGATAACGGACAAGGGTTATACGGTAATTTTCAACCGAGAAAAGGCTGAGGTTATCGACGCGACAGGAAAAATTATACTTGTCGCGGAAAGAACGAATGGGTTGTACTATTTTCATGGTGGCGCCAGTGAAAAGTGTAAGATGGTAAATGAGTCGAACTTTACCAAACGATCGAGGGTAAGCTCATTGGAGGTTTGGCATGGACGTCTAGGACATCTCAACCTGCATACGCTGCGCGAAGCGATCAAGAAAGGGACAATCAAAGGATTATGAGTTGAAGACGTAAATAAGGAGTTCACATGCGAGGTATGCATCGACGGGAAGATGTCACGATTACCATTCAAATCTTGGAGATATCATTCATTCAGACATTTGCGGTCCCATGAAAGTGACGTCGAATGGAAATAGTCGATATGTCATTACTTTCATCGACGACTATTCTGGATGGAGTGAAGTAAGGTTCATCGCATATAGAAGTGATGCTATCAAACAATTCGAGGATTATAGGGCATTTGTTGAAACTCAAAGAGGAAAGAGAATCAAGGTACTTCAAACGGACAATGGCCTGGAGTACGTGAATAAACAATTCAACGATCTTCTTAGACAGCATGGAATTACGCGGCGACTGACTGTGCCATACAACCCAGAACAAAACGGAGTCCCCGAAAGGCAAAACAGAACCCTGATGGAGACGGCGAGATGTCTTCTCTTTGAATCGGGGCTACCTGCCTCCTTCAGTGGCAGTGAATACCGCTAATTTTATTAGGAATCGGTGTCCCACAACTAAACTAAATGGAAAAACGCCATACAAAGCGTGGTACGGGAAATCTCCGGACGTTGGTTTTTTTAAACGTTTCGGATGTGAAGTACATATTTTAAATACATTTCCGAATCGAAGCAAATTGGCACCGAGATCAAAGAAGGGGATTTTCGTTGGATATAGCGAGCAATCAAAAGGTTTCAGGGTTTGGATTCCAAACGAGCGAAAAATCGAAACGTCACGCGACGTAAAATTTTTGGACAAAGTTCCGGTGCAGATCAGTGAAAAATACACTGACTGTTTCCCTGAGGAACGGCATTCCGATTATGCAGAGAAAAACGATGAATGCGCCGAGATTAACCTAATCGGAAAAGAATCAAATACACAAAACAACGACGACAGAAATAGAAACAGTCAAGAAGAGGAATTTCCAAATGTACTTAGAGGAATTCCGCCTGCAAATGCAGAAGTTACTGCTGGACGTGGCCCTGGTAGATCACGAAAGATTAGAACAGGGCATCAAGGAAGACCAACTAAAAAGTATAACATTGTCCAGTATGCCAACGATGAACAGGACATGGCACTCATTACTGAGATTTCGTTGACGGAGGCTATATCAAGTCCAGAATCAGAAGAATGGCTGCAAGCGATGGCGAGCGAGGTTGGATCTGTTTTATTAAATAATACATGGGAACTCGTGAACAGACCAACAGAAAATCACGTTATTGGTAGTCGTTTTATCCTTAAAAATAAATGTGGCGTTGATGGAATTTTCGAGAAACGGAAGGCCAGGATTGTAGCAAGAGGTTTTTCTCAAATTCCAGGTAGAGATTTTCTGGATACGTATGCTTCAGTGGCTCGTCTGAGCACTATCAGATTGTCAGTTGCCCTCGCAGAACGTAAGAAGATGCATATCAAGCAATATGACATAACCACCGCCTACCTCAATGGTGTTCTAGAGGAAGAGGTGTATATGGAGGTTCCAGGGATGATGGATGAAGTATTGAATTTCATGATTAAAAGAAGAGGACTGGATCGTCGCACTACAGATGAAGCAAAGAATATGCTGAATAGTTTGAAGAGCGGCGACAAGGTGTGCCGGATGAAGAAAGCACTCTACGGATTAAAACAAGCGGGGCGCGTTTGGCACAAGCGCTTGGATGAGGAATTACGAAAACTCGGAGCAATTCCATCCAAAAGTGATCCATGTCTATACCTGAAGGGGAAGAACAACAATCTGATGTTAATCGTCATTTATGTTGACGATATTCTCGTCATGTCAAGCAATATCGAAGAAATAGAACGTTTCGGAGCTACATTAGGTAAAAGTTTTGGTGTGAAGAATCTAGGCGAAGTAAAAAGATGTCTTGGTATCGATTTCGAGAGGAAGGGAGACAACATCAGACTGTATCAGAGGACATATATTTGTGAAATTCTACAACGATTTGGAATGGAGGAGTGCAAACCAGCGACAACGCCATTGGACGCAAGCACGAAATTGACCAAATCGGAACCATGGTCTGCCTCAGACGGACCGAAACCGCCTTATCGTGAGTTGATCGGAGCATTGCTTTATCTTGCTGTTGCAACACGTCCAGACGTGGCTCACGCTGCTAGCTTATTGAGCCAATTCAATGAATGTTACGGGAAGGCCCATTGGATTGCTGCGAAGAGAGTCGTGCGCTACCTGAAAGGGACTATTAACCTGGGAATATCTTTCATGCACGACGGAGATTCTATTCAAGGTTTTGTAAACGCTGATTGGGCTGGATCTATAGATGACAGAAGGTCTTTCACCGGTTTCGTTTTCACCATGAATGGAGGCTGCATATCATGAGACTCAAGGAAGCAGAGGACCGTGGCGCTTTCAACAACAGAGGCTGAGTATATGGCACTTAGCGAAGCTGCAAAAGAGGCCGTGTATATTCGTCGTCTTATGCAGGAGTTGGGTGAAGACAGCGACATGATAAATTTATCGAACGATAACCTGGGTGCGCAGAAGCTCGTTTCAAATCTGGTCTACCACTCCCGGACTAAGCACATATATATAAGGCACCATTTCGTTCGCGAGATCGTCATGTCGGTAGCTATAAATTTGAACCACGTATCATCTGAAGACATGCCAGCTGATGTTTTGACGAAATCGTTAGCCAGACATAAGCACGTGAAGTGCATCGAGCTGCTAGGATTAACGGAAGGTTAACATATCGATGCCGGAGCTCTCGATGGGAAGTGTTGGAAAATACGCGTTATCTAAATCTCGAGCACCGACAAATGACATCTAACGTATCGTAATAGTTATTTAAGGTAGAAGTGTAAAAAGTGATGCTTTATTGCACGAATTGGCGTTTAATAACACGAGCGAGGAACGAGCGAGTTTTTTTAAAGCCAGGAGTGCAATAAAGAAACTTTTTACACGTGTGCCTTACAAAATTTTATCTTCTATCGTAAAGGATTTCAAAGAATATATTCTTATGAGTAATATTTTAATGTCATTTCAATAATTCAATTAATGAAAACATATCTTACCCGTAGTACACTAATGAAAGCGTTACTTAGCAACCAGTAAACAAGTTGCACAAATGTCGGACGCCATTATTATTTATGGAAAAAATGTTCGCTTTATTGTAATCGTTTCGACTTGCATTAAATGAAATCTTCAGAGTTCTTAAATCTGCCATTTGGTTTGTATTATATATTTTATCTACGATCGTACAGAAAGTAGACGCTTTTTGCATCATTTTTCATTGTAAAAGTGCCTTTTTAAAGCACTAGTGCTTTTTCACGTTTTTATTGCACGGTAATGTCAAACTGTTTTTATTGCACAGAAATGTCAAATTTGACAGATGAATATATTAAAGCACAAATTTTCGACGAAAAACTTATTTTTTTATTAATTGATACGAATAACTAATAAACTATAAATAAAATATATAATACAAACCAAATGGCAGATTTAAGAACTCTGAACATTTCACTTAATGCAAGTCGAAGTGATTACAATTAAGCGAACATTTTTTCCATAAATAATAATGGCGGCCGACATTTGTGCAACTTGTTTACTGGTTGCTCGTTCCTCGCTCGTATTTTTAAACGCCAGTTCGTGCAATAAAGTATCACTTTTTACACTTGTACCTTAAATAACTATTATTTATAGTTTATTAGTTATTTGTATCAATTAATAAAAAAATAAGTTTTTCGTCGAAATATATTCATCTGTCAAATTTGACAATTCTGTGCAATAAAAACAGTTTGACATTACCGTGCATTAAAAACATAAAAAAGCACTAGTGCTTTAAAAAGCCACTTTTACAATGAAAAATGATGCAAAAAGCGTCTACTTTCTGTACGATCGTAGATAAAATATACTATTAGTTGTATTTACCAAGTAATGCCCGATTTGTATAACGAATGATATTATAAAAAAAAACATAGTTACAATATATTTCGATATTCATACCGCTGTGTTCTCACTTGAGCTTATTTAAAACCTCTGAAATAACTAACAGTAATTACGATTGACATATCAGATGAAACGCTGATATGTCAAAGCGAATCACGTTTATAACTCTCCCCTTAAATATTTTGGTTTTATTTTAAATAAAACCCTTTCTTCGTAATAATAAATTTCTTTATTTCCTTAAAGAAATAGGTGAAGATTAACCATTAAGGCTACTCTACCACACCATAATATCACACCATTTTTTATATTGCAACTATTTGTTTATTAATTTATATAATATAGGTTAATGTGTTTCAATTCTAAAAAATTACATATTATTATAAATACTAAAAAAATAAACGTAAGTATTTTCTTTTAATAATAAGTACCTTTATTTGCATTATTATTTAATAATTTCCTCGTGCAATTTAAACCACACCGGCTGAGAACATTTATTCGTCCATTTTCAATGTTGTTGTTTACATCGAACACGTCAATAATAATAATTTTCGAAATTGATTACTACTTTCTGATATGCTAATGTGCAAACATGCGAAATGAAAAGGAAATAATTAACATCTCATCTCGAGCGGTGCCGTTCGGCGCTTAGCAAAGTACAAAGTGCGAACGCCCACCAGACCTTTGATTTACTCAAAAAACCCTTGGGGCTAGCGGATTTGCATATTCAAATAGGTTCAAATATTGCATTATGTGCAGATTAAACGCCACGAAGGCAGATGAGGTGTCAAAACATTCAACATTGGCACGTGATTGTAATTTTCGTCCGGCGATATAAACTTTATGCTGTTGCGACAAAAACGATTAATTTTCTTTCTATTTTTATTTAAAAAATTACACGTTTAAATTATGATTCAAATAACTTATCTATAATTATCTATATTTAGAGGTAAACAAAAATTTTTAATATGGGATACAAAAAATATTATTTATGATATTTTATGTTTTTAACATCATCTGCATTAATTTGTTATTATCATCCAAAATAAATATCATTCAAAGGGTATTACGCGTTTTGCAGAAAAATTAAATTGCGAAGAGAAAGTTTATTTTGTTCTTAATAATTTGCGGTAAAAGTGGAACATGTTTCTGCAGAAAGGCAATAAATAAAAGGTGACCTGCGATGTGGTAATAATTATGGAATTATGTGCATCTGCGTTAGAACTAGTCGATAATTCAACTACGCCAGAATGCAGCAGTAGCAGGTTATATTACCAACATCATTATTATTCATGCCAATATTCTGCAACAGTTACGGTTTTCTAAATTTTTGCGTAATGTGTTTACACGGAATAAATCTACTTCTGATCAAACAAAAATACAAATGAATAGAAAAGAAATCGAATTTAATAAATATTTAGTTGCTGTTTCTATCAAGTATTGAACAGAAAACGCCAAAAGGGATTTTTGAAATAGTGGATGTGGTTAAACTAAAATTTCAGCAAGGGTTAATCTAAATCATCAAGAAATTTAATAATTAAAATTTTAAAATAAAATTTTAATTATTAAACAAATAATTTTAATTATTAAATAAATAAACGTTTACTATCCCAATAGAACAACAACTAATGCAACTAGCAACCAAATTTGCCACTAATCCCCACTCATCATCTCTGTATCCCTCGAAATCCTTATATATCACCCAAAACCTAACACTCGAGCACCACTATGTATTTATCAATAAATTTCATCATTTCATCTTGAATCCTAAGATTGACAGCGACAGTCACTGACGAACGAGAACGGGCTGAAAGACCACCGGTCGATAACCAATGGAAAAAAACAAGAAGAAAACAAGAAGAGAAAAAGCATAGTAATTGTTAGAGAGCGGATAAAAAAGCTTAAAAAATGTGAAAAAAAGCACTTAAAAAGGCACAAAATTTAGAGAAAAAAAGCATTAAAAAAGCATAAAAACAGGAAAAAAAGCATAAAAACACGAAAAAAGCACTAAAAAAGCATTAAAAGGCACAAAATTTAGAGAAAAAAAGCATTAAAAAAGCATAAAAACAGGAAAAAAGCATAAAAACACGAAAAAAGCACTAAAGAAAACTATATTTTCTTGATATGTTACACGTTTATCAACATATTTTACAAAGAAATTTGGCTTAAAACTAAAATAAACATATTTTCTTTACGCAATATATAATATCATGTAAGTATTTAAAAATTAAATTGTAATTTTGTATACGTTTCAAAATAAGTAAAATCTATTCATAAAAACAGTAGATCATTAAATGTTGTTCTAAGGGTTTAATTGTAAAAATTATTACTTCTGACGCTCAATAAATTTTTGAAAGTAGAAAAGCTTCTCTTTATTTTAAATTATAGCTGGATCCATTTGAAAATTGCCATTCAAAATCAAGTTTAATTTATTTAATATTAAAAATCCTTCATTTTCAACTTCTTTCGATATTATTTTGATTTCTTGGCCAATGCATGCAGGTATTTTCTAAAATGAATCTGCTTTTATAAAGATTTGATTGTGTTGCTCACAAAATTTAAACGCGATTTTATGTAACTCAATTGTTTTGAAGGAAGCTCTTGTTTCTTAAGAACTGTTTAACAGTCTTTAACTGATTTGTTTGTCGTTTCGGGAAAGTTGTATATAACCTTATTAAATTCTTCAAAATTGTTCGCATAGTACATTGTAGCATATAGCCAAATTCCCCATTTTGTTAGCACTTGTTATGGGGCAGTGAGATATCAGATAATGACTTCTTGAATAATTGTACTCACAGAAGAATATAAGAACTATTTTTCCATATTTAATTAAATCTACAAATGGAAATTTCATTCTTATAGTTTCAGAAATTCGTTTCTATTCATGTGCTAAACTTGTACAATGCACAAAATGCATTATTAGTAAAATTTTGTAACTTGGTATTGTCTACGGCAAAAATAAGCTTGTCAGTCCATCATTTATGAATTTTGCTATAATGTTATTATCAGTTTTCTTCAATTCTTTTGTATATATCAAAATACTGTTGGTCGGATGTCTTCATGTTAAACTCATATTATTAAATTAAACAAGTCTGTGGTTTCATCCACACCAAACCACATATAATTATTGTTAATAATATCTTTAATTTTTTGTATGGTTTCATAGTATCTAGGAGCTACATAATTTTTTCTCGGGAATGCGTATTTTACAATATTTTCCCAAGAAAGATTTAAATGCATTATTTTGTAATTTTTTTAAAGGGATATTAGAATGTAAAAGTATTTTGCACAAATGTGAATTTAATTGAAGATGATGCTACAGATTGTGAAATTGTGCTGTTTTGTTAGTTCAGCTTTGAACTTTTTCAAACGTTCTTGACGTAGTGTTGTTATAACATGTTTTACATACAAGTCTTGACTAGTTAGGATGCAGTTGGGAACTAATATAAAACTTACTATTTTTAAACATGCCTTACAAAATAATGTATAATTTTCACTTATTAATTCTGGATAGCCTCTAATTAATTCTTGTATTGTGGTTTTCACCTTTTGCATTATGGGTTAAATATACATGTGAATTATATAATATAATTTATCTGTGATTCCCCAGGTTAATACGATTCACGCATATAGTAATTTTTGATAAATAAGCAAAGTTTTTGGAATGTCAATTCAATAGTTTATGAATGCGAGTTTGAATATGAAAATTAACGAAAACGATAAATATGCGCCAGTCGTCCCATCGGTACTTTTGCCGAGAGAAGGAAATTGATACGGTTGCAGAACACCTGATTATTAGCTATCACTTAAATTTGTTTACATTTAATACTTACTGGGGCCCCTATTTATTTTTTAACGACGTTTACATCCGGAATATCATAGGTGTGATTCCTATGAAGCGTTCGTCTGTATTATCTGAATAATGAGACGGTCTATTATATCTACTTATTTATAAACGAATCCATTGTAAATTGGTAATTTATACTAATATTTATTAATAATAAAATTCATTATAATTATTGTATCATATTATGAAGATTTTTAACAATTATGTTGTCAAAAGACACGAAGAAAATATGTAATACAAATATAATCTATAAATGATGGGATACAGATTTTTACGAAAATTCTCTATATTAGCACATTAATTTAATATCAGCGTGAAATTATTATTAAATGTTTTTTAAATGTTTAAGAAAATGCTCCAAATAAGCATCAAAATCTAAAAAAAGCATGAAAATAAGCATAAAAAGTCAAAATAAGCACAAAAAGTCAAAATAAGCAAAAAAGCCCAAAAAAACTTAGCGCTAAGTAATCACATTCTTCAAGATTCGTATAGATATTAAGAAATTTTTTCGATGCTATTAATATTATGGATAAGCATAATGCTAGAAATCCGCTCTCTAGTAATTGTATTATCATATGCAACACTATTCTCCAATAAAGATTTGTATCTCTCCCTCAACGTTTACTTTTAAAATTTTAAAACTAACACATCAGTATTGTACATTTAAAAATAATACTTTAGATTCGATTAAAAACATATTGTATACCATCTCTGTACCTTAAGTACAGTGTGGCAAAAATGAGGATGCTCTTATCTGCGGTTGCACAGAAATTTATTGGAGTGCATCCTCGGCCGGTTCGCGGAGAGAAATCCACAAGATAAGGAGTAAAGGCGCCCCAAAGTTTATCTTTGGTTTATTAGTCGAATACATTAAGCGTTCCCGAAGATAATTAGCTTCGCTTAATGAGGCTAAAGTACGATTAACTGTTATACGGCGCGGAGAAGAAAAACGATCCGAATAATAAATAATTATCGCGATGTACTGCTATTGATATTGCACTCAATAATTACGTCAGCAAAATAAGCGGAAATGGTGGAATATTTAATCGCGATCTTCTTTATGTATATGATAATAACACTGATTTATTTTTAGATAACACCACTTAAAATTCAAGAAAGAGACCCATCTTATTTTATTTGATCATAATTTTTACATATTTAAAAACATTAATTAAAGCTTAATTTGATAATAGGAAAAGGTAACATAGAATCTTTTTAACAATCAATAATAAATTAAAGGGTTATGGAAGAACAACATTTTATGCAGATTTTTCTTCTAAATAAATTGCATTTAAAATTATTTATGTTTTTATCATATTTCTCTTACGCTTGGATCTTGAAATGTATATTAAACTATTGAATGAATAATATAACTAAAACATTCACTGGTGTTAACAATATACGATTAACAAGCAGATAAATCCTAATTATGTGGACGCTATTAGCAATTTCGAAATTAAAATTAATGAGGTTGATGAAGACATTTACTCTGTATAAATCAGCAATTCAAAATATTGAATGATAAAATATGAAAATCACATAGTAAGTATAACATTTTGGTATTTAAAAGGTAAAATTATTAAAAAATGTTACCTTACATCATAATAAACGTTAAATTTTTTACTGCTTTGCAGACATTTTGTACTTCTTATAAATTATTATGACAACTAATAAAGTGAATAGGAAGTTTTATCCAATTAAACTATTTTTAATCACCAAGTAATTAAAATTACCGTTTTTAGTCTTAGACATTAAGAAACTCATCACAAACATTGGTTATGGGGTACTGCTGGAGCTGTGATCGCTCTTGCTGCTATTTCTGCTACAGAAGCTGCTAAGGAAGAGAAAATAAAAGTAAGAATCTATTTATTATTTTATATTTATTGTTATATAATTTATACATTAACACGCCGAACTGACGTGCAGCAACGTTTGTTCGGGTCAGTAATTGGATGGGTGACCGGTACCATTAACCATTGGGATACATTTAATGGTGCTTTAGAATAACGGAAGTGATCCTTTAATGTAACAAGCTTATTTACACACACACAAATACAAAAATGACACATTAAAATTAAATATTAAATATTAATAACTTTTTAACTGCTACACTAGCTTTAACTATTAGTGTACTTGATGGTACATTTTGATTAAAATGAAATAAAACACTTTTCACTTTGTTTTACCACAATAGTTATTTATTGACTGTGACTATAGTTTCGATCATAAACTGATCATTATCAAACATAAAGTTTGATTTAGTACGTAAAGAATCGATCAACACTTGGTTTGTTTATTACCCATTATTTCATAATGTTTTACCAAGAAGTAAGTGAGACAATTTTTTAAGAAACATTAGTGTTGATTGTTTCCTTTTTATACAAAAAATAACAGCAAATATCATTGATCAAATGCGTGGTCCCCTTCAAGTCTACCAAGGAATAGAGAACGCATTTAACCCTTTAGTCCCTGAATTTAAGAAATTTATTTTGAAACAAAAATTATAAATATTTGGGACAATTTAGTACCAACTTATATTATTTTGCTGAAAAAAATTTAATTATGTTGGGGGGGTTGGGCGGGGGTTTTTGTGTGATACAAAGATGAACCAGCAGGATTCAAATGGTGCAGTTACAAACTCAGACATGTTTTTAGTATGATTGATTTATTCAAATTTATATAAATGCTAAACTATTTGTATGATACAACATAAAACAATCTTTGCACAAAGACAAATTAAATTCCTTGCAAATTGTTTTTGTTCTTTTTTGTCATTTTTCTCCCGCGTATCTTGCACATCTTCTTCTTGTGTGTCCTTCTACAGGAAGGTGCAAAGGTGTTGCCCCTTGAGTGATAAAGATAAGGAATTTGTTCATTCTTACGTCTCAAATCATTATAAATAATACGTGCATTTACTGCAGACATGCTGAACTCTTTTTTCCACCATTTAGCAGATTTCCTGTCGTGGTCGTACATGCCTATGAATTGATCAGCTCGATCAACTCCTCCCATTTTCTTGTGATAGAATGCAATTGCTTCTGGACACTCAATTATCTCCTGATCACCAGTTTTGGTCCTTTTTGTAACTGTGATCAAATTAGGCTTGTGGCAATTACTTAGTAGCAATACTTCTTTAGTATCTTGCCATTTCACACATAGCAATCCTGTAGAAGTACATCTGAATCCAGACTGTCCACGTTGAAGTTTACCTTCAATAGCGGGTACATTTTTCCGGTTTGTCATGCAGGTACCTAACGCAACATAATACAGACTCGCTAATAAATTTACGCTTGTAAAAAAATCTATCGTAGCACAAAACAACATCTTTGGATTTGATTGTTGAAGCAAGAGATTTGCCGACCCGTTTTCCGAGTTCTTTACCGGATCGATATCGTAACTATAACCGGAATCTGCGTCGCATATAGCCATAGTTTTATTCCTCGTTTAGTTGGATTTAGGGGCATGTACTGCTTCAGCGATGTGCAGCCTTTGAATTTTGTCATGGACTCGTCGATAACTTAGTAGTGACTATCTTGACGGCATCTAGAGTATGTATATTTCAAACATGATATCAATTCGTCAATGTAATAAGTTTTTGACACATTTGGTGGTTTGTCTGGGGGAGAAAAGTAAAGTTTTGAAGCTAAGAGCATGAATCGATCTCGAGAAATCGCCTTTTTGATTGTACGATTTCCCATGGATTCTCCAATATTGTTTCAGGCCAGGTAGGTGATTGTACGACATAATAAAGATGCATGCTAATAATGTTTGAATTTCTCCTTTACCTGTCATCTTTTCTTTACGCTTTTTATCTTTATTCGATATATCAAGTCTCTGATTAGTACAGTCGACTATTTGTATGTAGAGCGAATGAGGAAAAACTTTATGAAACAGTTGCATTGGACTTAACTTCTTGGTAATATCTTCAGCAAGCTCACAAGCTCTCTCAGGTTGAAGTTTTTTGATGGATTCAAACTGATCGTCAGGGATCGTCCAATTGAGAATACCATTTATATTATGGTGACTAAGATTTCCTCTTTCTACTTCAGAATTACTTGATAAACTTAATTCAGATTCAGAACTCTCTTTTCTTTTTCAGTTATGATAGTTTTTGTAACATCTGAAGTGGTAGCTTCCGATAAATCTGCTTCCTCATCATCATCATCACTTGGTTCATAATTGTCGCTTGATCCAGACAAAACCGGATATTCATCATCCTTAATCTGATCGATGTTAGTTTGCAACTCCAAAGTACGTCGATTCATCTTAGGACTAAAATAAAAAATAGAATTACATACTTGTCCATATGTTATGTGTACCAAAATACCGGCTGGTAAATAGATGTACCACTCCGAAACTAGATACAGAATTTACAAAATAGAAACAAATGATACATACCTGAGTATTGGCAACGTTTATAGAAGTATTGCACACAAAACACAGAAAAGTTAACAGTAAAATAGAGACTATAATTGTACTAGAATGTTTTTCTTCCACAAAAAATACTTTCTTGGGCAGTCAAACATCTCCAACCTCACATTTTAATACATAAGGGGCATGCCTGAAACCAAAAACTACGTCCTGGTACAATTCTCGCTGCTATTAAATGATAAGTTGAACATTTAGGTATTTTAAAAAGTTATTGGTACATATATGTACCGTTCGGGACGAAAGGGTTAACGATGATTCAAATGTTATTAACAAAATTATCTCTGGTGAGTAATAATGCTATGGGCATGATCTAAAAAGTAAACAGCAGTTATTTCAATGGAAATCAACTGACTCACCTTGTCAAAAAAAAAATTGTCTGAAGTAATTTTTCTTGCATCCAGTTTTTGACTAAAGACGATTAACTTTTTTTTCAAATTGCACTGTATATATATTTTGTACTGATCCGCAAGGATTTTTCTTAATATAAAATTGTGAAAGATTTTATTCATTCAAAAAATTGTGGTTTTTTGAAAATAATTTAAAAATCAAGTACCCACAGTAAACAATTTACAGAGCCTATTACAAATGTCAAAAGTGACAGTGTCAGTCATTGGTACAATTTTGAAATATTTTTTTTACGAGTTGCAGCCTTCTATTCAGTAATAAATACTGTAAACAAATATTGCTGTTATTGTACGTCTTCATTGTTGTTTGCTAGACGTGTGAGTTTATTGTTTATTTTTTCTGATACTAATTATTTAATGTTACTATTTTATAGTTTAGTTATATTAAGATGTTTTCTTTTCTTAATTTCGAGGTTTAGTTTTATTTTACTTATAAATGGATTATGTTCAGAGCCAATATCAACACTTATGTAGGTTCTAATACTTTTTAAAGCATTGAAAAGAGCTTGTTAATGAGTAAATAATCCATTTGGTTTTTATTGGTTATTATCCTGGTCATTCTGCGAAGCTGTCTATGTATATAATTTATAGTTGAGTAATTTAAACCAGGAGTTGGTTCTATCTGATATCGGTCTGTAGTTGGTAACATATTTGTTATAATGGGTAGCCACTATAATTCCTACACCGTTACGATAGTGTTCGTCGTCGCTGTTCGAGTAATATAGAGTGCCGTTGGATTTGGATTTAAATTTATCTGATGGGAGGGCAGAGAGGTCCGCTGCATGTAATATCCAGTGTACCCTTTGTATGTCCTTCCATTTAAGTACTCATTCCTTGCTACGATCGAGCCAACCCAAGGCATTAACAAACGACAGGATGGCAGCAAAAGGGGCTCTTAGGATGTCTGATGATTGTAGACATCCCTCTCCTATTGTGGATTCACGTAAGTTTGATAGAACAGGATAGTCCAGAAGTACAAGGTCGGTGGTTTCCTCTTCCTCTTCACACTCTGTGCAGGCAGAAATAGAATGTAGCTTAGGTCTGTTTAGGTGAGATCTCAAAATACAGTGTCCTGTTAGGAGCCCTACGACCAGTTCGTCGTGGCGACATGAGACCGTATAGCCAGGCGTCTTGTCTCATCGCTCCTTTTGGCATTTTTTAGTACAGAAATCAAGTCTTGTAGAGAGTGTTAAAAGGGCGGCAGGAAGATGTCCGGCTATCCTCGGCCTTCCCCGCCAAATCTGCTATACTGTTACCTCTGTTATTATTGCGTCCTTTCGCACTGTATAGGGTCACCTTAGTGTCCTTTGATCTTCTTGTCAGAGATAACCTTTGCTCTATATAGTGTACCCACGTGTTCTACCTTTGTTGGACCTAGGGGCCAAAATTTGGTGGTGGTGATTTCCTTCTTTGGCGTTGTGTTCAACCGCTTATTCAGGAAAGAGTCGCTGTTCCCAGCCGCCCACTGTAGGTCAGAGGTTACTACGCTAGTACCTGGGGGCACTTGATGAAGGACTAGCAACTATGGACTAAAAATTATTATTATTCCGAAATTTGTGTAATATGGGGAAATCAAATTTTATATTATTATATTATCCCACCAATATAACTGCTTAGAAAAATTGAGGTTTAAAAGAAATCTAAAGGATTTTTAAACCAAACTAAACATTAAAACATTATTATCTTGCTTATAAAAACACTAACATTATTCAATAATACGTTGCAATTATAAATATTAACAGATGGGCTTAGTACGTACCTGTATGGGTTACAGACCATATATTTTTAGGATTTTTAAAGAAATAAAAACCTGGGGTTTCTAAAACACTCAAAATGAAGGTTTTAGAAACTACAAAAGGAATCTTTAACCATCGAATTTATAGTGAATTTACATATATCAATGATGTATCTCATGATCTATAAAAATATTTTGAACAATAATAAAAAAAAAATAAACCAAGGTATTTGGAATATCTCAAAATTTTTAAATAGTGAATTTAGAGATAAAAATGATAAAAAATGATTTTCTTACTTACGCAATCTATTCAAAATATTAGAAATGTTTAAGATATCAAAAACTAGTGTTTGTGGGAATCGCAAGAGGAGTTTTTAATTAGCAAATCTACCTCGAATTTTCAGATATACCAAATACCGAACTTATTTCCATTTTTTTAACAATAATTCCCTAATCAGTAATCAATTTATGTTTAGTAATTAGAGTTTAAACAGCAATAACTTATGCAAAGCTAAAATTATTTTTATCAGAGATTTCCATATATTTCATGACTCAATTGGGTTTGCCCTAGTTAAACACATTACCAATTGGGTCATGAAATATCATTCTTATAGACTACTATAGCTTTTACAACTAATGCATTATCTGTATAAAAATAATAGTAGAAGTCGTACAAGAATTGAGCTAGACCCACAACTTTAATATTGTCGAAGGGAAAAATTCATAAATTTCTAAAAATTCAAGAAACACGTACATCAGATAAAGCAGACAAACTACTCAAGTTTACTAATATCCTTAGCACTTTTAGACATGTTTACACATACATCGCGCACATAAACACCATTAGTCATGCTTAGTTATTATAACTAACAGGAATTTGAGTAAAACACAGTTTGGCACTTTTTTCACTTGTTTTATTAAATTCTAGATGTATATTTCGGTTACATTGTAACATTGAAAAAAGTGCCAAACTGTGTTTTACTCATATCAACATTTTCACGTACTCAAACAACCAAATTAATAACAGGAATTTTACGAAAACCAAAAATTCAAATATTTGGAGGAATCAATTCAAATAAATTAAGTGATTAGGCAGATAACCATATCGCCCTTCGTTTAATCCAACTGACAAAAATATCATAATTAGTTGTTGGAGAAGTAATTTATTGTCTGATCTATTGATCATACATAATCATTATATATTTAAATTGTTTGACTGGATACGTTTACTTTATATTTTTTAATAATAATTAAAGTTTAAAACTGTTCTTTATATATTTTTCGTGGAAATAGTTTCGATCAAGTTTGATAATAACCAGGCGGTGATCGAAACGATATTCACCACAAATTAAACGTGATATTAATTAAGAAAGGTGTATTATACAGGGTTATTCACGCTATAATAAGACAACTATAACAAAAGACAGGCTTTTTAAACTAAAATGACAGACTAAATTAATTATCTGACGTTTTTAAATACCATACAAAACTAGATACATAAATATTTTTACTTAAAAAGTACTAAAACGGTGCAATAAACAATATTTTGGCGTTTTCTGTAAAAACGAGAAGACTTAACACTTAAGATTTAAATACCATTCGATAGGTAATTAAAACGTGCATTTGCTGATAAATTAATAAATATAGCGTTCCATTTAAATAAATGAAGTTATAGTCATTTAAGGTTCTCATTTGTTTAATTCCAATTTTTTTACACCCGGCATAAGATGTCAAGTTTATTATACTTGGAAAATAAAATATGATCTATTGTTACACTTCAGTGTGAATTTGGTATGCATAACTTAATTATTTTTTAAGTATTTGAAACATGAAAATTAGGTTACATTTTTACAAAATTCAAATTAATTCAAAAACCTTAAGGTTTATGTAATAAAAACCTTATTAAAACACACACTTATTTTTATAGAAGGATCCAAAAATGCAATAAAATACAGGGTGTTTCATTAAAAAAACACAACTTTGATACTTTTAGGGTTTTTGGGACACCCTGTATATTATGAAAGTAATTTTAAAAAGTAGCCCTTATAGACCCTTATATATCCCCAAAGTGAAACTTTTTGAAAGTCACGTATTTTGGCCAAAATATTCCGTGCCGTATAGCGTGAATAACCCTGTATATTTTGATATCTGTGTTTAAAGGGTTGCTTGTTAAGAAATAATTATTTTCAATTATAAAAAGCAGTATCTTTGGTATATTTTAACCCAAAATGTTGTTCAAAAAAGAAAAAAAACGGATGTGTATAAGGAGGATGTTTTGACAGAACGCTTTCCAAAAGTTTCAATTCGAAAACTTTTTACGTTATAGATGCACGAGGTATTGAGAGAGCAGTTGAAGCTGATAAAAATTCAATGATAATAATAATAATAATAATAATTCTTTATTAATGCGTTAACATAAAATGTTTTACACACGTCACATAAGATAAGGATAATCCAGATTAAAAGTTGAATTAAAACTACACTTACATTTAAAATTAAAATTAATCTAAAACATTTCATATGACTTATAAGTACATGCACTTAATAACATAGAATACTAATACAGACAGTTTATTCTTGTAATATATATAAAAAAAGAAAATAAAAAAAAATCACAAACACATATTATCTGATTAGGTCACAAACAATACACTTTAAAATTGTGTTGGAAGTACTCTTTCCAAGAGTAAAACGCTTGTTCAATCAGAATGTTTTTCATCACTTTTAAAAATTTCGTATTTGGGAGAGTTTTGATATGAGGAGGAAGCACGTTAAAAAATCTAATGGCGTGGAATCTAACCCCCGTTTTCGATTTGGTGAATCTTACCGATATCGGATAAATATTAGACTCCTGTCTAGTAAAATGGTTGTGTTTCTCGCAGACACTTTGATAATGACCTATATGTTTTTTTTTTAAATATGAAAGAGCGTCCAGGATATATAGGCACATCAGTATCTGTAAATCTTTGAATGCCTGGCAAAAATCCTCGGTATATCCTAAGCCAGACATAATTCTAACGACTTTACGCTGAAGTCCAAAAATACGATGCCTTATTGCAAAGTGTCCCCATACCATTAAACCGTACGAAATGTGGCTCTGTTATAGCGAGGAATAAGCTGTTCTTACCACCTCTTTAGAGGCTTCGAATTAGGAAGATATTTGAGCACAAATTACTGGAAAAAGCATCGCTGTCGTTTGCCAATGTCAGGTGCGAATCGATGTGGATTCCTAAAAATGGCGTGGATTCTCTTTGGCTCGCTCCATTCCCAAGAGAAAATATGAGGGAAGCAGTTTTGCAGGAGTTTAACTTTAATCGGTTGCTAACGAACCAACTAGAGGCCAATTTAAGTGAATCTGTATGTAATGTTTCCACTTCAGACAAGTTCTTCGATTGGCTAGTTAAGGTATCGTCAGCATATAAAATAACGTCCGTATTTGGAACTGAGAGCGGTAGATCGTTTATATAGATTAAAAACAATAGAGGGCCCAGAATAGAGCCCTGAGGGATACCGTATTTTAGGGGCAATGACTCGGAAATACTCTCATCTGTCAGTACTCATCGAGTTCTCCCAGAAAGGTATGACATTAGTAGACCGCAACTGTCAGGGTGTAGGTTATAAAAATATAGCTTTCTTAAAAGAATTTCATGGGAGATGCAGTCAAACGCTTTTGACAGGTCAAGAAAAGTAGATTTTGATATTGAGCCCTCTTCAAAAGAGTCTGTAATTAATTCTGTAAGCGATAATATATTGATATAAATGATTTATGTAAACCGGCAAATAGCAACTCGTGAGTTCATTTTAAACACCTAGGTGTTATTTTAAATCTTGATATATAAGTTTCACATGTTCTTGCAGAAATGAATTTGTGCCCTCTCGTTGACAATGTTAAATGCAGGAGTCCATGGAGTAAAACAGATGAACCGATTCGAGCACTTCAAAAGCAATTTGGTGGAATTTCAAATATTAATTCTGAATGATTATCAATAGCCTGATGAATTGAAATAATTTACTTAAACAAAAATTAGCAAAGTTAATCAAAAGAAAGGTGATTAACAAATATATTGCGTGACCTCATAAGTTAACGCAAAAAACTTCCATATATTTTTACATCCACCATTTTCTTTAGATTTGGTACCTTCTGATTAGAATTTGTTCCGGTCACCAAAAATGTTACACAATTAAACCTTTACCTCTAACGAGGAGATCAAAAATTACTTGAATCAGTTATCTACCAGCAAAGAAACAAATATTTTAAGAGTGTGCAATCAAGTTAGTGTCAGAAATGAAAATATTTAGACAAAACAAAACGCTTAAAGAATATATATTTTAGAATGTTAGATAATCAAATTAATTATTCAATTCTAAGTTCGAAAGCCATATTAAATGTAAAATATAAATTATAATATTTTGGGTCACCTTTTAAACTAAATATTCTTTTCTTTCCCAAATTGGAAAAAGTCCAATGCTCCACAAATAAAATTACAATATTAATACGAGCCGATAAAATTCGAAAATATTTTTTTCGCCGCATTTTTCGATTGCTCTTGAATTATTTATAATAGAGCAAACAAGTATTGTCTCTCGTCGAGCTTATTAATATGGTAATTGGTACATTGTTTGGTAGACAAGACAAGGGCGTATTAATGTCGAAAAGGCCCACGAAATGCCGTTACGAATGCCTTCACACCTAAGAATTAAAATTAGAGCACTCCTCGAATATCACGAAGAAAAACGTACATAAATATGATAATCGTTGAATTACATTAACTCACAAAAAATTTATATTATACATGACTGATAAGTCGGAATTTATTACAATTTAAACGCATATTTAAATTTTGGGACAATGGGGATATGTCTAAAATATTTTTTCTAGACAATTAAAAATATTATTGATTATAAAACAAAATAGTAAACTTGAGAGCTTTGTTTGTATAAGTTGGAAAGTTTTTTATTGTGATTAGTTTTAACAATTTTAGCATGTCAAAAAATTTGGCAAAATTAGTCACAATATGGAAGTTTCAAGTTATACAAAGTTATCATGTTTTATTCAATGTACAAAAATGTATAACGAAGTAGAAACCTCTAATATATATATAAGATAATCGAGAGATTGTACACAGTTCATCTAAAACCTTATTAAGGTCAAGTAATCAGTGTTTTTGCAGTTTTTCTACACCAGCATTTAATACAAAAAGCATCCTATAGTGCTTTATGAGGAATAAGCTCCTGTTTAAAGAGTTTTATAGTTTTATCTTAGATGATATTGGTCCACATAAATCAAGTTATGTACTTGATACATTATTTTAATTGCTTTTTTAATAATAATATTTTCAGATGACGGTTAATATATTGTTCGAATTACTGCAAATGTAAAGTTTACTTCAGAATATACATTCCTTATATGCTCAGGTTTAATAAACAAGCTCACTGTTATCTAGAAGATTACGCTAAAAAGAAATTAAGGTTAGTATAGAATACAAAAAAATAGTCATAAACATATTAGGCGATTCTATCATTAAAACATATTTATAATCGAGCATCTGCTTTATTTTCGAAATAAATTCCCCAAACAAATTGAAATGAAATTTGCACATTCAGGACGTGCTATCGGTGACTTGTTTTACATTGAATGGACATATGTTACCTATAAATTTACCACGTCCCGGTGAAAGGTCATTGTGTTCGGTTATCATCGAAACCAAGTGAAAAAAGGGAGAAAAAGTACGATTATTTATAAAGATGTCGATCGTCGTATTAATCGATTTAATCTTGTATAAACGGTGTCCTCATTTAAATATCATGCAGATTTTACGGCCGGACGGTTCGGACGTTAAAAGTGTGTTTATGTTAATTGAATGCGTGCGTTTTAATACAATGAAATGTTAAACACAAATCGATTAAAATAAATTCCACTTGCATTCATTTGCATAACAACCAAGAAAAGAAAATCACAAAAATACTATTTCTTATTTTTTATTTTACTGAGAAAAACTAGTAAAACAAACTTAATAACTTAAAAATACGTAACACTTCGTAAATATACAACAATGTGTCTTATTAAGACTACAATGTTTTGGATGGTTGATGGTGGAGATTAGGAAAGGAGGATTAGAGTAAGTTCTAGAAAAGGTCGGCATATAGCTTCAAAGATTTTAGCATCAGTCGAATTTGTTATACGCTCACTCTTTTAAATAAGGTGACTTCCCCTTGCTTAAACCTTAATCTTCACTATATAGGAATGGGATATGAAATAGAATTTTTAGTTTAATTTCAAGATATTTGGAAGTTGTCGAAGCATGAACCGTGTTTTCATTAATAAGTTGGGAAAACTTCAGTAAAACGGGATTAATAATTGAATAATGGTTGGATTTAGAGAAATTTTTCATCGTTTAAACTATTCTTCAGTGGAGTCTAGTTGTGGCAAGGAATATATTGTATTATTAAGAGAGTAGGAGTGAGCTATTGATGAGGTATTATTCATAAACTGTAGGAGATATAGTGAGTAGTCGTGGAATTGTATAGATTACATCTCCATAAAGGAGAGTCCTGATGGATAAAATATAAATAAAAGACATTTATTTTAATTTGATGATTTCGATTGGTGGGAATTGATAGATTAACTTAATCAAGTAGAGGAGAATATTTTCTGATTTATATAATAAGTCATTGCGCCAAATTGAATCAATTGCTTTCTAAATATCTATTTTTGGATATTTGACATTTTTTTGTTTTCCAGTCGTGCCAGCTAACAATCAGAGTTGGATATGAATAAAGCAAGTAAACCAAATTGGTTTTTAGGAATAGGGTTATTTTAAGGATTTACTTTTTTACGATAGGCAGGCTGATGATCAGTATTGGAAGGAACGTGCTGGAAGGCTTTTCTTCGTATGAAGCCACTTATATGAAAACATACTATGATGTCTTTTTCCATCTAGGTGAAACATATTGCCTTAATAGTGAAAATACTCACTAGGAATTCTATAATTTGAAGCAGAAGAAGGGGTCCGAGTGGAAAAATAAATGGTGAACTACGTCTGCAATTACCAAAATTTTTGAATATTTATCTTAAATTTTGTATGAATAAATATTTAATTAATATAGTTTAAAAATATTAATAAAATGGTTATAAATGGAATGAGTTTTTAAGGACAAGACGTATAGTTTTGATTTTACGGAAACAATTTTCTCCTAGGGCGTAGGATGAAAAGAAGATATACGAAAGGAATGGAATCACTTGTCATTATTATTGAGAAAAACATTGTTAAAATATTTTGAACATGCATATGAAGTACTGTAATTAATTATAATGGACGAATATAATATTTGATTTTGCTAATACATAACAGAATATCTGGAATGGTATTTTATTTATGGTTCATAATAAAAGTAGGTATAGTATTGATGGTAATTGGAGAATGTACATAAGATAGTTTAGTTAATTTTTGAGAATTCCCTCTGAATTAATTGTTATTTCAATATAATAAATTAATTAATTTAGTTTTGAATATGGCTGTAAAAATTACTATATATATTCAGCAATCGTATTTCAATAGGTGATGTATTAAATTGTATAATTATACGAGTGTTTATTTATTGATTTTTTAATTATATTTTCACTTTAATTAACATTACAATCTACAAGGCTCATTATAAAATTGATGGGCATTTTCAGTTAAAATATATTATTATATTTAATATATAATGCTTAGAATTCTTCGAAAAACTCTCTTTCAGCATCAATACACTTGTGGAAACGTGTCTACCATGCCTTTCAGAATGTTGTAATATGCTTTCGCATGTTTTCCACGAACTTAAAACGCTTTTCTTTTTAGCTCTCTTTCTCTTCAGTCGAGGGAACAAAAAAAGTTGAAATTGTGAGAGTGTGGGACTCACCCGATTGTTGCACCTGCAGCGGGCCAGGAAATTGGTAACGATGTGGCTGGGGCCATTGTCAGGGTGGAGCATTGTTTTTCCTGTGTCTTGACCAATAGTAGGTAAATAGTTGATTTGATAATTTCTCCTTCCGGACTGTGAACTTGAAATGCAATCATCCTTGAAGGTCTCATTAAGCATCTGCAATATTTCGGTTGTAATTTTCCAAGCCGCACAAAAACTTGATTGCGTATCACTGTTCAGGCGAACGCTGCATCGCGCCATGTTATAAAGTCAAAAAACAGAATTCACGCGAAGGTACATGTTTCCACTGGCGACCGACTGCATTTGGAAGGGCAGACCATTTCCACATTTTCCGACCATTTTTAACCTGCCGCGATGAAAAGTCGCCACAAATTAAAATCACGCGCAATACTTTCGTAATAGACCATGTATTTTTAATATGAATACAAATTAAAGAGCAAAGAACGATTGAGCGAATGAAGCAATAAACGAATGAACAAGTAAACGAATGAATAAATAAACAATTGAATCAATGAGCGAAAAATTTAAAGGGCAAATGAACGTATAAATGAATAAATAAATGAATGAATGATTGAACACACAAAATAAAAAATAAGTGAATGAATACATGTTGAAATGAATGAATAAACGAATAAATAAATGAATAATTTAATAAATGAATGAATGTATATATGAATAATTCAATGAAGAATGAACAAGTAATAATTGAACGAAAAAAATAGTGAACGAATGTTTACTTTCTTCTTGTAGTAAATTATTTTCAAAATTATCCATAAAAATTTCTGATAATAGTGGTGACAAAGGTGATCCCATTGGTAGTCCATCTGATTGTATGTATATTTTGCTATTAAATTCGAAGTAGCACTGGTTGATGCAAATGGACTACCAATGGGATCACCTTTGTCACCACTATTATCAGATATTTTTATGGATAATTTTGAAAATAATTTACTACAACAAGGAGATAGTAAACATATACATTTTTGGGCTAGATACATTGACATCTTTTGCATTTGGTCAGGAACATTTAGGCAATTAGAAATATTTACAAAACATCTAAATTCATTGAAGAAACAAATACAATTTACAGTTGAAAAAGAAGAAAACAACAGCTTAAACTTTTTAGATCTAAATGTTTCAAAAACAGACAAAAACACACTTGCATACAAAATTTTTAGAAAAGAAACAAGTACTGATACTATAATTCCAGAAGACTCGAATACACCTACAAAAATAAAACATAGCACATTTCATTCATTTTTGCACCGATTAATTAATATTCCTCTAAACCAAGTTGACTTTGAAAAAGAATTGAACATAATAAAGACCAGAGCCACTAAAAACGGTTATAAAGAGCAACTGATAGACCATATGCTTAAAAATAAAAAACCCAAACAATTACAAAAATACTTTTATAGTGTGACAAAATTGGAAAAACGTAATTGGAACAGGTTAGAATATGTAAAAAATCTTTCACACGAAATTAAAACTTTATTACAAGGGAAAGAGAATAACATCATTTTGTCGAACTCAATAAACTTAGGAAAATTGTTGATTAATAACAAAATAACATCATCAAACAAATTTAAAAAGAGCGGAGTGTATGAATTGAAGTGTGATGAATGTGATTCAATATATATAGGACAAACTGGCAGATCATTTGAAACTAGAATAAAAGAACACCGCAATGATATATTAAATAATAAACAAACGACGGGTCTCGCTAGACATTGCATCACATCCAATCATATGTTCAATTCCAATAATTTTATAATGCTGTATTCAGGTAACAAGGGATTAGTTCTTAATCACCGAGAAGGATTGGAAATAAAAAAAAGCGGTAAACGCAGGCAAACAAGTCGTCAACGACATGGTCGAATTATGGAATTCCCCAATATTAAATGCGCTTATTACCTGAAAGTATTTATAGTCTCAAAAAATCCATTTTGTAGATCATTCTTGATAATGGCCTTGAGCCGAAACTAGTTGAATAAATTATTAATTTGCGAAACAAGCCAAGTGAATTTTAATTTAATCTAAAACCTACATGTAAAGGTTATTGCTAAAATTTGTGACATCTAAATCTTGTTTAATAATGGAAAATGTCGTCTATGTATCTAATACAAATTCTTGGGAAATAGTCTGAAGTTGTTTTGGCTTGGTTTTCTAAATGTTCCATAAAAGTGTTGGCTAAAAATGGTGAAATTGGATTACCCATTGCGGTACCGAATGTTTGTTTGTTTAATTTTCCGTAAAATTCAAATGCATTAGTGAGTTTTAAGTAATTATTTATTTTATCTGTAGGGATGAAATTTTGAACTAATAAATATTTTAAAATATTTAAAGTTATATCAATTGGAATTCTAGGGAACATTGACTCTACATCAAAAGAAATTAATTGTTTGTTTTGTTGAATATTAATTTTATCTAATTTGCTTGTGAATTCAATTGAAATTTTAACGGAAAAGTCATTATTAATTTTTAATTTTTGAAATTCATGAAAAAGCCATTTCGCGATTTTGTGTGTGGGTGAGTTAATGTTTGAGACTATAGGTCTATATTTATTTCCCGGTTTATGTACCTTTGGTAGACAATATTATTTCGGTAGTTTTGGATTACTGATTTTTAATCTGTAAGCGAGTTTTTTGCCAATTAGACACGTAGGATTTTTTAGGAAGTTCTTAATTTTGTTGGTGTAAGTTGTCAGAGGATTTTTTGTTAGTGCAAGGAATATGCCCGATTCCAACATTTGGATAACAATGTTAAAATAATCGTCTTTGTCGACAATAACAATCGCATTACCTTTGTCTGACTTTAGATAGAAAACGTCTTTTTTCTTAAGGTTTTTGACAGTTGTTATTTCCGGGTTGTACTTCTTGGATCCTGGGTTGTCTTATTTCTTCTTCGCCACTTTTTGCTAACATTTTTATTAACCATTTAGGAAACCAAGCCAAAACAACTTTAGAATATTTCCCAAGAATTTGGATTAGATACGTAGACGATATGTTTGCCCATAATAACCAAGATAGAGATGTCACAAATTTTATCAATAATTTAGCATTAATTTCACATACGAATTTGAATCAAATAATCAACTACCCTTTTTAGACTTAGTAGTAACTAGAAACAATGACAAATTAGATTTCAATCTTTTCCGAAAACACAAACACACTTTTAACTATATCCATGCTAGCTCACACAGTCCAATTAAACATAAATTTGCGTCCTTTAACAGCATGATCTACAAACCAGTAAATGTCCCAATTTCAAAAGAAAATAGAAACAAAGAATTTAACTTCATTTTCAAAATTGCCAAATCTTTAGGATATAACAATAGAACCATTCAAAAACTAATAAATAAACACAGCAGACAACATAGAATCCAATCCACAACTAGTCTAAACTATTTTGGAATCAGAGAACAATAATAAATATATAAAAATAATTCACGAACCGAAAATTAATCAACATATAAATAAAATTTTCAAAAAATACAATTTAATTCCGGCACATTACACTAATACGAAACTTAAAATGCTATTAGGCAATACATTGACAAAACATAACCAATTGTTGAATTCAGGTATTTACTCGGTAAATTGCAGTAATTGTGATAAATTATACATAGGACAAACAAAAAGAAACGTACATATAAGATTCAAAGAACATATGTACCACACTAAAAGCCAAAACCCTGATAAGTCAGCAATTGCTCACCATACTTTAACAACAGGTCACAAATTTTCAATAAATAATGTTAAATTATTAAAAGAATCGAGTTGTTATCATTTAGACTTGTTGGAAGCTATAGAAATGAGTAAAAACAAGAATAAATTACTTAATTTCGATTTAAGCCCACTAACAAATCCGCTATTGAATTTATTACCTGATCAAATCCATACTAACCCTATTATACACCCTTCCCAGAGAGATGCCGAATAATCCTTAATCCTCATGTTCAGAGACACCGCTTGTTTTTCTCGTGTTAATGACTTTTCGGTTTTTTCCTTATAAGCCATCAAGGTATATATTATTGACACTTTTTTGTTTGTATTCAGTTAGCTATTGATAATAGGTACATAGTGCCCGAAATGTACATTTAGATTGAAAAAATAAAAAGTGAAGAAAGGAATATAACTGTGATTTAATTAACTGTGAATAATTAATATAATTTTTTTGGGGGAAAATCTGTTCAGGTTATTTTAAAAATTTTATTCTGTTGTTTTTGTAATGTGTTTATGTTTTGCTCACTTGTTCCGTTCTATAATAATGTATTATATAAAATGTTTACAATGCTTTGATATTAAATTGCAGGCTCTGTATGTTACTCCTGTTACTGCTCTAGTCTTTTTTGTTAGATTTTCTAAGTGTTTATTCCATTCCAGTTTTCAGTTATTGTTAGAACAAGGTATTTCGTTTCGTTTGTTTTTAATATATTAGTGTTCTCGATGTTAATGTTTAAATTTTTATTAAATTTAATTCATACACAAATTACTTGATAAATAAATTGATTTTTGAATGATTGAATTAACGAATACACCAACAAAGAAAGATCAAGCGAACATTAATAAATAAATAAATGAACGAATGATCAAATAAACAATGAACGAAATAATAAATGAGTATAAATGAACGAGCGAATTAATGAATATATCAATGATTGAATAAATAAATAAATGAATGAATGAACGAATGAAATAAATGGCAGAATAAAGCGTACTATTGAATTAATTATTTAATAAATTAATTACTGAAGAAACGATTAAATGAATAACTATATATATATATATATATATATATATATATATATATATATATATATATATATATATATATTTTACATTAGTCTTATAAATGTGAGGTGCGTCTTATAGTCCGAAAAATAGGATAATTAAAAAATATACAACTGAGTGAATTAAACAATTAAAGAAAATGAAGGAATGAACTAATCAGGGAATGAATAAATAACTAAATTTAGGTAATATCCACATACAGCTATAAGCGTTAAACATCAAGATCCGAGCAACTAAAACATAAATTCTCAAAAAAATCGATAGTGGTATCTATTATTTTTATTTTTGGATGATGTGCGAAGTAAAAAATATGATAGAAAGTCATTTTAATTTAAAATATGCGAACGATAATAATCATTTCATCGTTCTGATCTATTATTATTGAAATTTACTGTAAGTTCGGTAATGGCCTTGTAAAGGTTGAAACTATAGTCACTGAATAAATTCCGAGTGTGACATTAACAAAGTACAGTTTCATTTATCGTCTGATAAAATTCCAAATAAATAGTGATGAAATTACCTGGTAATTTATACTTACACTCAATTGAAAAATTTACTATGTTTTGACCAAAAATAATTGTTGTAAAAATATTATATATTATGTAGACATGATTATATAAATCTAAACAACAAAGCACCACTCGACTTAAGAAGTTTTATCGTCATTATGCAGTGACAATAAACTTGAATGCTTTAACTGACGAGTTAAAAGTTTTTAAAGGAAAGTAAAAAGCTTAATTCTATAGTAGTTAATGTTATTCTGTGATCTACATAGTCTTGGACAGTTTGGGTGGATTATTTGTATTTCTTGTCGAATAGTTATGTATTTTGTCATATTATATATAATAAGAGCAATTTAAGTAGTGTTATTTGTTTAAAGAGAGCCCTCCCTGTAACCAACTCGTAATACGACTCGTATGGCTTCCTCTTATTTGCAAGCAGAAAGAAAAGTGTATTATATGCCAGTGCCTCTAACTTAATATATTGCATATTAGGTGATACTAACATGCAGAATTTACAGATATATGTGCATTACGGAGTAAGGAGTACGACAAAATTTTTAAAAGGTAGCTGTTTCTGCACAACTGTTGAGATGTTGCATCGCCATGATTTGTCCAATCTAATTTGGAAACGAGGTCTACACTCAAATATTTAACAGAATCAGTAGTCATTATTGGTGATAGTAATGGTAACAAGTTATCAGATTTTTTATCAGTTTTAAGTGAGTCTTGGAAATGAACCACTTTGATATTACTTCGTATCATTGCTCATTCTTCATTTGTGCTGATTTTATATCCTGGTCAGAAAATTTAAAAGAGATATCATCTGCATATTAACAAATCAATTAAGATCATTAATAAATATTAGAAAAATCAGAGGCCCCAATATTGATCCTTGAGGCACTTTATTATGAATGAGCATATTATATAATTCTGCAAAGTATGCATTAGTTCCATAAGCTAACGTCATCGTAAAAATATTAAAAGTTGTAAAAAATGTAACGTGCCATACAATCGTTATTGATATATTTCTTTCCTACATTTAAACAATAATGTATTTTTGGTGGAGTAATTATGAAAATCAAACAATTGCGTTATCTCAATATTAGGTATAGCAAATAATTATTGCCAAGTTTATTGCAAAAGGGAAGTACCCACTTTGTTGTAATACCGATGACAATGTACTAAATACATAAAATTAAAAAAATCAAAACTTCCTCAAATCGATTTTAAATTCTTTATTACGATTAGCCTTTAAAAACTTTGATTTAGAAAAAAAGTTCCAACTACATCTACAGAAGAAGAAAAACATAATAATTATAATGATTTGGTTATTACGCATTTAAAAAAAACATAAGATTTGGCAAACATTGCAATTATTTCACGATATAAACAATATCTCCATATAAACGGCTTTGCAAAAATAAAACATAAGGATAAAAGCTTTTGTATTTTTCAAATGGTTCAAATTTTATTTAGAGTTTTTGTATGCTAAGTTATTATTAAATCTTATACTAGATAGTTTAAGTTTAACCTAATATAAATTATTTATTAAATGTAATTTTAAAATAAAAATATTACGAAATGTGTCTTTATTTATTAACAACACATCTTACCTGTGGTTCCAAAATTTTGCAAAAGTAATATGTTGTATTTACCCTTTATTTAAAAGTTAGTTTTTTTTATTAATGCCTTGGGAGAAAATGAGTTATTTTGTTTTATTTCGAAACAATTAATTAAATTTAAAAAAACTAGTAATGATAAATGTGAAAATTAATTCAAAGTTATCTTTGAAAGGTAAATATGTACGTTGACATTCTAACTATAATGATGATGACATTGAGGTAAAAATTGTATATCCTTGTTAATAAGAGGACAAGCATGCAGTGACGAACAACCGAAAAAAATCCGATCGTCAGACATGCAAGAAACTTGTTAGCGACCAATACAAAAGCTCCTCGGATTTCTCGAAAAAAAAAATTTATTCCGTGGGCCTTTTTACCTTTTCACACATCAAGTGTGACTACAAATGTCGCGATTACAGCAAACACATTTGTTATCGGTAGATACGCGCGAAGATAAGCACCTCGCTCCTCGTCTCCTTTACAAATTCGGAATGCAGCTCGCGGTCCTGGAAATAACTAACAAGTGCGATAAATTTCTTTAAAAAACCGTCCATTCAATGTAAAACTCGCTCCGTCGATGTTTAACATTGATATTCCAAATTCCTGCAATAACGTTCGGGGCCCCGCGTTATACATATCGGAATAATTACAAACAGTTGGAGACGGAGATTTATGGGCCGATGGTGTGCTTCTAATAAAGATCACAACGTGAGGGGATCGTAAAAATGGTAACGGCATTAGTCATTCCGGACACAACAATACCTAAAGTTAATTTGCTCCTGCAAGTTCAAATCCTCGGGCGTCTCGAACAAATCACTGTGTAAATAACAATGTCAACATCCTGTAGCCGGCCATTACTTATCTCTTGAAGATATTTGGAAAAATGCGAGCAGCCAACGGCTACCAATCTTTCGCCGTTTCAAAAACCGAAGCGTGCACGTCTTGCTCGTCATAAATTTTGCTAATGTTCTTAGTGCGAAGTGTTGGATTTATGATTATAACGAGTTTTAGAAATAAAAATAAATTATGGATGACAATTTCATTAAAATATAATTAATAGACAAAAAATATCATAGCAAGAGTTTGAAAGATTTTGTCATACCCTCTTTTCCAGGAAGTCATGTTTAATATAAGTTACCTAAAGATAATCAATTAAGAATACGCTATACATACAGTTTCATTATCATAGGTACAACTGAATTAAATATTATAATATATAATCATGATGCGATATACTTACTATTATTATTATTATTATTATGATTTTGACCTGACATATGATGGAAGAAGAAGAACGGCGGTGAGGGTAAGAAAAGGAGCGAGGAAGGTATGCTAACGAGGAATAAATCCTCGGGATGAATAATAATGAAGAAGCGAAGATGACGAGGAATCGACACGCCTCTGTACCAATCTTCCAATCGTCGGATTGACAGATCATCGGCTGGCCGAAAGAGCGAGGATCGTGTTATTAAATTATCAACTTGACAGTGAAATTGCGGCGAAATTACAGGAATAAACCCCGAATTATCATCACCATCATCATCGTCCGCATCGCCTCCTGTCTCTCTTTTTACGTTCTAATTTTCACCTCCTCCATTGTGCAGTCGGGCCTATTGAAGGTTCATATCGAAAACGAATTTTTTGATTATCGTTCCTCCACAGCATCTACGTGTCGATTTAAGTAAGTACACGATCGGATTATTAGTGTTTCATAATTTTATACTTAAGCTTTTTAAAATGTGAAGCGGCTTATTACTATTTTCAAAGGAATTTATATATTTTTTAAACATTCTACAACAAAGAGCAATAGGCTAAAGACATCCTTAAATCATCATTTATTTGATAAAATTATCTAAACACTATAATTTGAATTAGCTAGCAGATGTAAATTTGCTAAAGCAATTACAAAAATATATTTTCAAAATTATCCACATGGACATATTTAGTTTATGATTGATGTGTGCTGTTTATAGAATTCTTACATTAGCACTTAAAAAAAAATATTATGGATATCAGAATTTGCTTTTAGAATTAATAGTTTTCGTGTTCTTATTTTAATATTTAATCTTAAACTTTGGAAGATTATATCTAATATTTAAATTGACTTTTGCACAAGGATTAATAAATAATGTAATCAATTTATATGTAACGATGATTAATTAAAAGTAATCTGTTAATTTTGTTTTTTGAAACTATTAAATAATTTAATTTATTGTTGGCAAAAAGATAAGTTAGAAATTTGAATTATCTTTAGAATGAATAAACTAAATTAACTTTCAATATTTTCTTCCTTTATGTCAGTAAGTAAATAGAAAAGTATGTAAATTACTTTTCTCTATTTCCTTCGAAATAGAGAATTGTTAAACTTATATGTACTGTGCAGTGATTTATGTGATAGATAGTCACTTCAAATAAAGGAAAGTGTGAAAATAATATTTTTGGGTTTTCTAAATATTTCAAGAAATTTTTTAAACTTTAAAAATTCTTTTATTATATTCTTTTGTATCTAGTTAAAATTTTTAGGAAGCTTTTAAAATCATGTTTAATGTTTTTTTTTCAATTATAGAAGGTTTTTATTAATTATGTTTTAGTTATTTTTTTCTCTCATAAAATTTCAATTGTTTCAATGGAATAATAAAATATTTTTTTTAGAAAATTTACAAATGTTTAATAATGTATTAGTTGTTATCATTTTAGATCTATTAAAAAACTTTAACTGTTTTAAATAGAATATGAAGTAATGCATTTAATTTTTTTGTGAGTGGATAAAATTTCAACTGTCTTAATTTAATTATTTGAGGTTTTTTACAGTTTCTTGTTCATTAAATTTCAACTGTTTCAAAGTAAATGCTTTTTTTAATAATCTTTAGAACTGTTTTATGAGTGCAATTGTTTGTTACAGTTTCTTTTGCCGAAAGTTTAAACTGTTATAATTTAAATGTTTTTTTTTAAATAAAATTCAAACCGGTTTTATTAGATTTAAATTATTTTTCACTTATTTTTTTTCATTTTAATTGTTTTATTGGAATTATGAATTTTTTTTAGTTACAACGTGTATTATTGGTTTTGTACTTCTTTGTTTAGTTTTTTAGCTCAAATTAAATTTATTTATTTACATTTTCAAATATTTTAAAACAGTTTTAATTTGAACTTTCTAATTGTGATTTTTATGTTTTTATGTAATAAATTTTGCCATCCGTCCTTCCATAAATAATCACGTCCGCGATATTACATTGAAGGATCTAATTTTAACTGTAAAAGACCTGACAATCTATTGAAATTGTATCAAGAAAATATGATTCTTTATGTGTAGAAAATTGAAGCGAGTAATAACTGAATGAAGACCCTTACACAAGAAAATGCAAATATGAATAAATCTACTGATCAATTATTAAATGAAATTGTACAATTGGAGAAACTAATAGACATTAATAAATTTGATGATAACTGTAAATGAAAATACATAAAATGGTACCGAATACAATGATATTTGCGAAGAAATTATTCAGAGGCAAAAATGTGTAACATCTGCAATTGTATTCAACATTCCTAAATCAACAAGATGATGAAGCTCGTGTTTCTGATATTTTGCGAAGTATAATTGAAAATGCCCCTATTCCAACAAAAGTTTACAGACTTGGTGTTAAAACTGGAAATAAAAAAAAGCCTATTAAAATTATTATATAACTAGGCGAAATTGCCACATTCAAAAATATTCAGATAAGAAATGATAAAACACCAAAGCAAATCCAATATGAAGAATTCCTTCGTGATCAGCCGAAACGTTGATCAGAGAATTGAGAAACTAACCTGAAGATAAAGTATCTTCATGATGTTCCTAAAATAATCCAGGAAAATTGTTTTTTTATTCCGGCATACTACGCTCTCTGTTTATTACCAACATGTCAGGGGATTGGGTTCTAAAACTAACTAATTTTATGATAATGTATGTACAAAAAGCAATAACATTTTTTGCTTGACTGAAACATGGCTACACTGTGGTATCCATGATTCCGAATTATTTCTGTTTTAACATTAACGTGTATCGATGTGATTAATTAATTTGTACGTCTAATAATTTTAACATTGAATTAGTAATTGTTAAAACCACTTTTGATTATAAAATACTGTTCTTGGCACGTATATACAGTCCCACTTCATTAGTTTTAACAGAATTATTGGAAATAAAATTTAATTGTCATGAACCAGTATTAATTCTTGGGAATTTTAATTTACCTAAATTATAATCATATATAACTTGTGGTGAAGGTTTGACTCCGCAAAGTGCAATCTACAATAGCCTTATGCATTTTAATAAATTAAATCAGCACAACACTTTATTGAACTCTAATCAAAGGATACTTGATCTTATCATTAGCTGACCAAATTTAAAATGTAACGTCAGCCATGATCTAGTTTAGTTTAGTTTAGTTTATTTGCTTAACAAGTCTTACTAAGAAAATATTACAAAATTAAATACACTCACAATAACTTTAAAACATAAATCGCAAGACTTGAAGGTGGAGTTCATAGTGCAGTGTTCTTCCACTCAACCCATTATTCACTATAGCTGACGATGAATACCAGCAGGCGATTTTTGTCATTCAGGCTACATTATTTCCATTGATAGCACCTATTTTAGGATTAGTTAAAGAAGACTTTCATAATTTAGCATTACTCTGTGAAGTAGACTTAACTACTAACATAAGTTCTAATGTTAATTCCAATTACTCTTATGATTTCTCCAAAGCTGACCTGAGAATATTATATTATGAAATATCCTTAATTAATTGGAATATTGTCATGATGCTAAATAATACTAATGAGGCTTTTGTTTTTTTTCCTTTCTTTGCTTACCAAATTGATATTTAAATGTGTTCGAAAAAGTAATTTAAATAATATTTTTTTTCATGGTTTAGTATACCTCTGAGAAATTTGATAAAGAGTAAAAATCGTGCCATTAAAAACAATAATTTGATTATTTGAAATTAGAGATTAGTCGATTAAGGCATGGAATTCAAAGTCTTATTAAAGTTGATCATAAATATTATATTTATCAAATAGAACAAAATATATTACGCAGGCAGATGGAATTCCAGATTATATTAGTAAAGACTGCTTACAAAGTTTCCCTGCACCACTTCTCCACATATTTAATTTAATCATTGAATCAAGCATAATTCCCGATATTTGGAAAATAGCAAAAGTTACACCGGTGTTTAAACATGGCAACAAAGCAGTTATTTTGAATTATCGTCCCATTACTGTAGTGAATAATTTTGCAAAGTTATTTGAAATTCTTCTTTGTAACTTAATATAATAATAATAGTACACTATCGATGATTTTTAACTTATTATTTGAAAGAAGTTGAAAATCATCAATGGTGTACTATTATTATTATATGAAGTGATAATGATAATTTTTAAGGTTATGTACAAACAAATTCGTTCATATATTACTAATCGATAACATAGGTTTGATGAAAAATAGATAAACTGTATCCAATTCCCTAAATTTTACTGATTATGTTTATACACTGACTTCCAAAAAGCGTTTGATACAGTCGATCACAATATTATTGCTAATTAATTGAGTTTTTATGGTTTCACCGATAAAACTGTTTGTTTGTTCCGATCTTATCTTTACAACCGATAAAAATATGTTCAATATATGATAGTTCAAATAAATATGTTGCTTATAGTGGTGTTCCGCAAGGATATAACGTGGGACCAGTGTTTTTTATCATTTTTATCTATGACATTGTAGACTCCCTTCAGTGTAATGTACTTCGTTATATTTGTTGAATTTGATTCTCATTTATCACGTGGTGAAACATTTTTTAATAGTAAGGATTGTTTATAGAAAGGCACTTGAAACCAACCAAGTGCCTTTCTATAAACAATCCTTAGTACTTCGTTATACTGATAACATGAAATATATAAGTTATTGATTCTGTGCAGGATTATATTGCCTTGCAATGTGATATTTTTCAAATCCAGGAGTGGTGTCGGGAAAATAGGTTATCTTAAAATGTGTAATTTTTACGGAAAAAGAACTATTAAAATTTAATTATGGATAAGCAAAATGTCTGCTTTGAGCGTCTAGATACTATTAGTGATTTAGGAGTGACATTTAAATGTCAATTAACTTTTGTTGAGCGTATTAATAATATCTGCTCGAGAAGTGTTAAAATGTTGGGATTTTTTGGCCGCTCTTGCAGAGATTTTGAGGACATAAACGTTATCACAAAAAGATTGTATTGTTCATATGTTCGTTCTGTTCTTGATTTTGCTTTTATTATATGGTCGCCACATAATAGATTAGGAATAATTCAGAAAAGTTTTAAAAAATGTTATATTTCAAAAAATACAATGAATTTAAAAGTTGCTCATATGTAATTGATGTAGATGGATACATCAATTACATTAGCTTTTTAATGTTTTCCCTATTTTATGAATCCTTACATTTTTAGAAAAATTTCTAGTTTCTTGTACCATTTAAAAATATTTAAACAACTGTTTGTATTTTTAGCCATTTGTTGTTTTAAACTTTGATATTTTTTTAAAAATGTTTATTGGTTTTCTGTTTTTAAAAAATTTCCAACATTTTTTAATTTTCTCCTAAATTTTTAATTTAACCGACGTTATCGCCCTTCGTCTTATTCCCTCTTATTCTCCTTCGTATTCTTTCTTCTCAGCCCCAACCCCCATCCGTGCTATCCCTTAGAGCAATGTTTCTTTTTCCTCGAGGATTTCTGTTACCAAATGGTCCGATTCCTCCTCATTCTCGAACATGGCATGAAAAAGCGTTCCAGAAGTCACCGGCCCACCTAGTTCCTTTCCTAACTCTTCATGTTTACTGGACACTTCATATCCAAGGCTTTCTTGATGCCCTGATAGGGTCTACGTCAGGTAGTACGAAATCTTCATCCAAGGCTCCAGCTCAGGGATGAACTTGGGGGTCTAGACGCCTTTTATTCTGCTGTGTCACCCTCCTGAAACAGATTAACTTTGCGTTTAACGCATCCTTTAAGCTGCCATTATTTGTCGCAATATACACCTCGACTCTGGCCACGATCTCCTGGTTTGATGCAATTGACGAGGCTAGTACTTCTGCAGGCTTCACTGAAATGACTCCAGCCCTCGGAGTCTTTTCAGCCGTTCCCTGTTTCATTTCGCGCCCATACATCTTGCTAATGCTGGAGCCGCTTACAGTAGCTTAGCTGTTGCGACTCCTAGCAACAAATTTTCCTTCTGACTAGCCGCCGATGTTTGCTAACAGGCTCTGAGATGGCTTGGTATGTTGCTGCTGCCACTTTCACTATCTAGCTGCTGCACAGCGGGTTTGCCTCAATCGTGATCTTAAGTACTTGTTCGGCCTGTACACAATCACATTATGCCACAGGATTTTGATACTGCCGTTAATTGGCCACCGGTTCCCGCGTCGACCGATAAACCATACGTTCGTGGTTTCTCAGCTTGCGAGGCAGTGCCGTATTCTTCTTAAATGGCCAGTATTGGCTTCATTGGCAAGCCTGCTTACCCCGTTCAGGGTAGCCATGGTGGATCTGCACTTTTAAAAACCGTATTGGCTCGTAGATCGACCTCCTATCTAGCCACCTGACTAGTCTGCCACTAACTTTTTCTTGCCTTTCACATCCAGTAGACACAGCGTTTCTTCGAAAGCATGATTAGCCAAGCCCTTTTGTAGCATTTCATAAACACTCTCTTCTTAAGCAAGGCGTTTATGATGGAGGCGATAGTTATGGGGAAAGCAGAGTGCATACTTTCTGTATGGCTCGTTTAGGATTTCACTGGGTCCGGACACCTTGTATTATGGTATTGGAGTGGATGTCGCCAGGATCTCTTTCTTCTTTAGATAGTGAGCAGCGTCGTTCTAGTAGACAGAAAGAACCTTGGAGGTCGCGTCGTCGGCGTTTTTCCCTACAAATACCTAAGGCTCAGATCCCGTTTACCTTCTTCTAATACGATATCTAACACTTTTAGCTTCACATTCGGTGAAAAGAAGAACACTAAAGCAGCACGGAAAAAGTAGCGACCAGTAAGAATCAGAGAGTTAATGTAGAGCTGTTGTTAATTTCGTTTTCACTAGTACGTTAAAAGTTAGAGCAAAGAGTTCAACCTTCATTCACTTCAGCTTCTACTAAAGTAATCCAAGCCGCTGAAATAAAACCGGTGGCAATCACTGCCTCCATTGTTAGAAAATAAAAAAAAATTACGCACTGACCCTAAATACAAATTTTTTTAATGTTATCACCCTGCTAATTTAGCGCTTAATTACCTATCCACAATTGCAGAATCATTTTTCAGGTCTATCCTCTGCCAATTCTTTTTTGGCCTCTCCAGATGTAGATGGTAGAACACTCAAAACTTGTTTTTTAGTATGCAATACCGTTTTTAGTCTATTAATCAATGCCAACATTTCATTTGAAAGTTTTTTGCGACAGATGACTGACCGATAACCAGGCAATTCAAGAGTTTGTCTTGTTTATCATGATCCATAAAGTTGAGATAATTGCTGATTCTGAGTACCAATTTTTGGAGGTCAGGAAACCCAAGAAAATTTAATTTTAATATCAGTACTTTCGTTGTTTCATACCTTCTCTAAAAATAGCAATCTAAGTTCAGTAAATAGTCCTGTAACATTGACGTAGATGAAATATTAACGGAAGTTGGCTTAGTTTTCTTCAAAATAGTCAGTATGCATCTGCTGAGATCTGATATACATATCCTGGAAACTTTTCAAGAAGGCTTCTTTTGTTCAAAAGTTCAAAAGCCTCATCAGGTTTGGTTGAATGTTGGAAATAAATCTCTTTCCTTTCGATGCTGCAAGATACATTGAAATTTTGAACTGTTTCATGAAACATCTACGCAGGGTTCATCCCCAAGTACGCACAACAAAATTTATCGATTTCTATTCACGACAATACTCGCCCTAACACTGACAATATCTTTAAACAATTCCTCGCAAAAGAGGGAGTGGTGCCAATTAAACATTCACCATACTCACCAGATCTGAATCCTCAAGTCTTTTTCCTATATCCACGACTCAAACTCGTCTGCTTGAAAAGTTTCCTGGACATGTATAGCGGATCTCAGCGGTACATAGTTCTGAGAGGTGATTATTTCAAAGGGCACTAAGGTAACTTTCGTTAATATTTCATCTACGTTTGTAGATGTAGATGACATTAATTGTCATCATTATTAAATACTGGAAACGATTTGAATTGAAAATTGAAATAAATTAACAATTATAATTGAAATTTTGGACCAAATATAATAATCAGAAAAGAAAATAGATAATATTACTTAAATTTTAGACAACTTATAAAAAAATTAGTGTATTTTAGTATCAACTAATCATTAGTTACTAATTAAAACATGTTTATCATAAAATAAACGACTTTTTTAAAAACATTAACTATTAATTAACAAAAACTATTTTAAAAATTAATTAAGAATAAAAACCGTCTTTATTGATATATCTCGCATTTCCTTAAAATATTCTTCTTTCAAAATCGCTCATCCAAACACAAACTACCGAAACGAACCTGTTTGATCCACCTAATTTATGTGGGTACAAATTAGATATATGTCCACGTTAAAAGGACAACATTTCATTTCGGTGGTAATTAATAACGTTCCCCTGTGAATACATGAATAAAACAACGTCCGGCACGTGCACTAGAAGCGTCGTTTTCGAAAAAAAGTGGAAACTGAAGACATTCCATAAATATGTAAATCTCTTACATTCCACCGAACTTTACCTAATTCCAACGGCGCTAAATCACGCACGGAATTATTTTACGCGCGCATAATTAAACTTTCCTCTCGGGGACAATAAATGTCCGTGGGGACTACAAAATTATACCAGAAAAACCGTGGTTAATTAACCAAAACATTAATTATATTTCTGGCAGTAAAAACACCACGCGATTATAAATTTTTTAAGTGAAATATGGTTTTTATGTAATATCCATATAGTGAAAGTAAAATAATATTAAAGGGGGTATAATACAGATAAAGTTTAAAAGAATATAGGAATATTTTAGCGGCAAGCTATCTTGAAATGAGATCTTCGATAATACAAATTGGGCAAGAAATGGGATCAAAATTTATAATAATTAGGGGGGTTCCTCAGGGGAGTATCTTAGGGCCTCGATTATATCTTCTTTACGTGAACGATATTAAGTACTGTTTTGATAATTGTAAATATTACTTGTCTGCTCACGACACTGCTATAATTTCTTACAATAAAGATTTCTGCCCTAGAAATGCTCCAAAGAGAATTTGAAATATTCCAGTACTGGGCTCATGATAAAGAACTTGTTATAAATAAAAATAATGAAAATCGTATCACCCCATAAAAAATCTAGGGTAGAAACTAATATAATATTTCATTACATTGAATGTCTTCACAATAAACATTAGATTTGTAAAGAATAATTATGTATATAATTGGAATACTTTTGTTATGTTTATCTTGGATAAAATAAATAATAATACCTAATAATCTCAAAAATTGTAAATGTGGTAACTTAGAAGTTGTGAATACTCATAAATACTTGGGATTAATATTGGACAGTAATTTATCGTGAAAAGAACATATATATTTGTACAAATTGAGAAAAAAAAATAATTGCACTAAAGGGTGGAAGACCTACGGTCGATAGCCAAAAAGAGAAGACATATCTTTCATGGAATTTTTCCTCAAGCTACATGACTACATTAATCGTACACAAGAATAAGCGCGTACCGCTACTGGGATGCTGAAAGTCTATCAGGGAATCCTGCAGTGAAAGTACTACCCGAAGACGCAGATGAATCAGTTGATATCCCCACTATCCAGCAGTAAACACTTGAAAAGTCCCAAACACAAGATGACCTAAAAGATAAACGAGAACCCTAAAAGTTAACAATTATCGACTAATAGATAACATTTTGTACAAAATGAACTTCCAACTTCTTTTCCGAAGTGATTTATTAGTAATCCGCAAACAAATAATCCCTGAAATCTTTTACAGTAACTATTGTAAGCCCCAGGCAGGTAAAGACATACTGTTCGGATATAATGCGTGAGATATAAGACGTGGAGAAATACTAAATTAGAATTTCTCGATGAAATAATGGATCCACTACTAAGTTAATTTTGCGAAGAGGAAGATCATGAGGCAAATATGTTAGGTGTACTCCCGTAACAGAATAAAGCATAAAATAACAATGGTAAAGACTACAATGATATTTTTTTCACTAGCTTGCAGGACATGAGATTTACAAACTATGCTAAACACGAAATTCAGCTTAATGATGGAGCTGCCCCTGTTAAAGGTAAATCCTATCGGATGTCACCATGGGATAGAGAAATTATTTCATACGTGAATGCTGCTGCTCAGCGTCATCCGGCCCAATAGGCCATCGTGCACAAAACAGTGGTATTGGTGAAGAAGGAAGTCAACGACTCGAAATATTGTCTGGATTACATGAAGTTAAATAAGGTCACCATCAATAATAATTATCCTCTTCCCTTAATCCTCTGGATGACGGGTGGATTTGGGTCTCTCCCAATAACACATTAATATACCCAGTTTTAGGTATGCATTTGTTAACCTGGTCTATTTTCCACTGCTAAGATTAAAAATAGTTGTGAAAATGTCATTAACTTGGGAGTTTCCATTTATTAAAAAAAGTTACATGTAATGCAAGTTTTCAAAAGAAATAATTGTAAAGTAGGTACCTGAATAAGTGTAAAAAATTATAAACATAAATTTCACATACAAAATATTGGATGGAAAATGAAATTAGTATTCTTTGAGCAGTTGAAGTCTTCTGTCTGGGCTCTTCTGTGACTGAGATACTGAGACAGAATTTAGCCTTACATTCCATGGTAAATTTGGCATACTCGCTGGTAGTTTCATGTTTTCTATCACTAAGTCTTTGTCCAAATTTTCAAAAAATAGTCGTCCTTTTTGAAAATGCTACATCTGGATTGTTCGTTCTATTTATTATGAATGCATTGATTGCTCCTAAGTAGAGCATGCAAAAAACACCAATGGCCATCTTCTTGTGTTTCGAGTACATTATAAGATGTAACAATCCTGTAGACTACATCGACACGCTTTTAGTGAAATGTTTTTTTATTATCACCAGTATTTTCATCTATTTTGTCATCCTAATGCATTAACATTACAACTAATACATTATTTAACTTTATTAGGACATATGTACGTGTCATATCGGCATGGACTGCAAAAATTAAGACTTTACAGGTCTATCTTCAACATTTTTAACTTATTTTGGCAAAGATTTTTGTGCCAACTACAGTTAGGCAGTGATCATGCAATAATCGACTTACAGCCTCCATGCTAATAAACCATCGATCCATGGTAACATTCCTTCCAGTTCCTGAAATGTGGTTCGACATTTTGAGAATAAGAGCTGTTTCAGAATTGTCTATCTGAAAGGGACTTTCAGATTCCCCCCCAGCATTGATCTCCAAATGCGACGTGTAAAATGTTTTTGCATCTAATGTAAAAAACACTTTGATCCCATATTTGTTGGGTTTATTTAGAATGTATATACGAAAGCCACATGTTCCACGAAATACTAATATTTCATCTAGAGTCACATATTTAACCACACTATAATGTTTTATACACTGTTCATTGAATTTTTCAAATATGTCTCTAATGGCAGCAAGTTTATCCAACTTCTTTCGCTCATCCCTTGTATCGGTATTTTCGAAACGTCTACACTTTATCAGAGACATACATTTTCGCTGAGATAAGCTAGCAGGAAATAATTGGAACTCTAATTCCTTTAATTTTTTGTGCCCCTCTTGCTGAGAACTGGCCAAACACAGCACAACGCCTTCATTTACACTTTATTAGTAAGTACAACTTCGTATTTATTATTATATCTTGCTTCAATTTTTTTATGTATGTTGATATTTTCGACCTAAGTGTCTAAAATTTGACCAAAAAAGTATCCAACACTGAATTGGCGTGTTTGCGTTTCTTGGAACTGCACGAACACAAGGCAATTGGGTAATGATATTTTGCTGCCTTTTTCGAACTAGTTGGCCTGGAGCATATTTTTTTCCAATTGGTTTCATCTCCTCTATAGAATACAGAGATCTGAAGATTGTACTAGAAGTATTTGTTTCCATCTACATCAAGTTCTTCTTGCTCCGTATGTGTATCGTGTTCGCTAATTATGTCTTGTGCACCTTCGTCTTTGGATTTACATGTTTGAGAAACGTCCGGAGTTGATACTTCATCGTAAAGAGCCTAAAGTCTAATAATTTCCTTTTCATAAGCATCCATCTCTCCAAACAAAAGTAATAAAGTCACAAGTGGAAAACGCCATAAATAGAAAACACGACTAACTTTCAGTTGCACTTCCAATACAGACTAAACAAAAAAAAACCCTTGTTTTGCTTTATTTAGTACGAACCAAGTTCATAAAAAGCGGGGATTCTTCTAAAAAAGATAAACTATTTAGTTTAAGAAAGTTAAATCCCCTAAACTCGAGATAAAAGTTTGGTAACATGCAAAACACACAGAAACGATAAACAATTCAAATTTAAGGACTTACCCATATGCTAAAGATTTTGAGTTTCTAAGTAACTAGGGGAAGGCGCTAAGAATGTTTTATGCCAAGAAGTACACAAAATTAGTTCCTGTACGAAATACGAAAAAATAAAATCTTACATGAATGCACGAGTTGAGTCTGACAGGCTCAAAGCCCTTTTAGAAATCAAACACCAGATGATAAAATTAAGAAAAAATAAGGAAAACATGCCTTTATTAAAGTAAGGAAGGTATAAAGAAGAAATTGAAGAAATTATTTTAAAAAATACACCAAAATAAAAGATTTGCCTGGGCCTCATGGACCCAGCCCGTCAACTGGAGGGCTAATAGAAGGCATAAGTGTATTTTAGTTCGTTGGATTTCTCCAGTGAATACTGTTAAATGTAAATCGCAAATACCTTACTGCGTTTCTAACTTAAGGTACGATTGTATGAGTTCAACCTGATGCTATTTAGCCTATGTAATACATTTGCATTATTCCAAAACATTGCAGATGAGATCTTCCCTGGCCTCAAATAAAATGAACTTGTATATTTGGAAGATATTGTTTTATAATTTCAGTAACACATTTCAAGAACATCTTACTCATCTAGGAAATACATTTGAAAGAATCTAGGAAGCCGGCTTGATTGAACCCTAAGAAATGTTAGTAAAGATCCTAGGATTTAAGGTCAATGAAGAGGATGTGCATATGGATGAAGATAAAATTAATAAAATTGACCCTATTAAAATGTTTCCAGTACTTAATAACGTAAAAGATGTAAAGCGTTTTTTAGAGTTTTGTAATTTTTACATTAAATTCATTAACAATTTATCCACTATTTCACTAACCAATCAAAGTTTTGGAATAGTATCCGCAAAGTCGTAGAAAGTCGTTCGAGTTTGTGCGGCAGGTGATTTCGTCTCTGACAATCAATTACCAACCAGCCTTTTGCAATCCATCTCAGAAGGCCTGCCATTTGATTGTGTTGTAATTGACCTTCATAGACCATTTCTCAGAAGCAAGAGAGAAAAGGTAATCATTATTGTAGCTACTGATTACGCCACTCACAATGTGGAATCTGCAAAGCTGAATCTGTAGCCAATATTTTCTAGATAATTAAGGGGTATGATTATCCTGATTTTAATCGATCGACGAAAAACTTTTCGTTCTGAATTAATCTAGCATCTTTTAATTTGAAGATTCCATTGACCGAAATGTAGGGATTAGCTTGAAACTTGGCCATACTCTCAAGTTTTCCCTCTATTACTACCCTTACGAGGCCTTTACCAATTGGATAGTAGTGACAGGATAAAAAGCTAACTGAAATTATTCAAGACCCTTATGATGGTGCCCTCGATCAGAATCCCCGATTGAAAGACATTTGTGCAAAAACATCGATGCTCTCTTGATATGATGGTTCGTCTAAAGTGTAAGGAGTTAGTATTGTAATTTTAAGATTAGGTTAATTAGCATATAATAGATACTCTAGGTTAATCGCTGTAGCAGCGATTGATTTACGAGGAGTAGAATTTTACTTGATACAATTTTACCTGGTGTATAGAAGCTAAATTTTATTAAAATTTACCCATGTAATAAAAGACGAGACGTGTCTAGGAAATAATGTGATTTGAGTCATATCACAGCATCTAATAGTTATCTTATCCAATGTCTGGCGGAGCTTTAGTTCGCGGAGTAGTTGATTTTTATTGAGTTCTTTGCAGTAAGATCTATGTCGTCTTAGTTTGATTTATTTACAAGTAATTTATTGTAAGCAAGTTTGATGAAGCATATCTTGAATATTTATGAAAACCTTCATCACTTTAAAAAAAAAATTGAAATAGAAAAAATCATATATCTATGAGATACCACCTTAATTTAAGTTATATGGATCATCCTGGACTATCTTTCATCACCAATTAACATTGCTTTCTTCCACATGTATTTCTTTGATGAAACATCAATTAGTTTAAAATTTTAAGTTATAATTTTCCATATTTAACACAAAGTTTGTAGACTATAAAATTTGATAATTATTCAGTATTCATCTGAGCACCATCTCTGTAACAGTCCTCTAAAACCTTTTTAATAGTTAGAGATTAATAGCTTTGGCTGTTAACTAGCTTTGAAGAAAACTCAATTTTATAAGAGAACACAAGTTACTTATTATTAAAATACTGTTGTCTGCGTGTATATTTAAAATTTTGTAGAGAAACAATTATAATATTACTTAAAATAATAAAAATAATTAAAACTACTATTCATCTCTTTCGACAATACCATACTAAAACCCAGAAATGATTTTTTTCAGTCATATAGCGATTTTCGAATACACTAAACAATCATGTAGGCATCCATGCAACTATGTAGCTACCTGAAATATTTTTAAGTATATTTTTTCTTACACCTGCTGTCTGTCAATCTGTGGGAAAAATAGAAGCTACAATTTCTTGCAGCACCAAACTTGGAGTGAGTCGCCCAAAAGAAGAGAATGAATGTCTATAGAAATGGAATCCAAATCCAAACAAGTTCATATCCTAAAATAAACTCACTATAAATTCTGGCTACAGTAATCCTGAAGAGTAAATCAGCGAAGAAGATGAGAATGAAATGCAAACAAAATCCAAATAAGTTCATGTCTGAATAATAGTGTCAAATTGTTCATAGATAAGAATGATGGAATTTTGAAAGTTTGTCATATTCACTTTTATTTTTTTACCTTTTGATTTTTACCCTGTTCTACATATATAGCTTAGAATCGTTGCCAAAAACCTTTAACTGACGAATAATTTCATTTACTGAAAAACGATAAGTTTAATCTCAATATTTTTAGTGATACTATTAATCATGAAACATTAATTGCCATGTTGAATTATGTAGGTTTTAGTAAACATGCAGTGAAAATAATTTCTAGTTTTCTTGCAGATCGTTTGCAAATGGTAAGGGTTGATGAAGAATTTTCTGATATTACCAAAGTTACTGCAGGTGTTCCTCAGGGCTCTATTCTGGGTCCAATATTATTCTCCTTTTATACATCCTGTCTTAATAGCTCTCTAAAATATTGTAGTGCAAATTTTTATGCAGATGATACCCAGCTACTTTACTCATTTAATGTTGAAGATATCCGTATAGCTGAAAATAACATTAATTGCGACCTAATTGAGCTAGTTAAAATATCCCAACACCACTCGTTAACAATAAATGCTACTAAATCATCTGCCATGTTATTTGGTCCTCGTAAAATTTTCGATGAAGCTAAAGATCTACTAAACATCAAAATAAATAATTATACTTTACCCTTTGTAGATGAGGTGCGTAATTTAGGACTGGTCATTAATAATAACCTAAGGTTCAAAACGCACATCAGCAAATGTATAACTCATACCAGGGATTGAAAATAATCTACTCACAAAAGCATATCTTATCAATACAAACCAAAAGAACCCTCATGCGATTCGTTAGTTTTGAGTCACTTTAACTTTGCTGATGTATATAATTCTTGTTTAGATCTAGTCACAAAAAATCGAATTAAAAAAATACAAAACTCTTGTATTCGACTAATTTTTGGAATCCGCAAATTCGACCATATCTCTGGTAAGCTAACCGCATTAAACTGGCTTAACATATCTGATCGACGTTACTTGCATTGTTGTGTTCTCTATAATAACATTATCCATATGCACTCCCCTCCTTACCTTTACAATAGGATAGTATTTCGTACTGACGTGCACAATGTTAATGTGAGGTTCCGGGGACTTATCTCACCGCCTAAACACAAAACAACCCTTTTTGAAAGATGTTTTACATACAATGTTTACAAAATTTATAACAATATTCCATTACACCTCAAAACACTCACATTAATCAGCTTTAAGAAAACTATCTGGAAGAATTTATTACAAAAATACATTTCCTAGACCTAGAAATTTGCTACAGTTTCAGCTACATTCATTTAAATTTTACTTTATCACTACCTTTCTTAAATGTTACTATCTTTGTAACAGTTTTAGAGCTATTTTATATTAAGTTACACCACGTAGTTTTAATTTTCTTTTTAGTCGTAATTTCAAAGTAGGTTAAGTGGAAGAGCAGTAGTAGTTGGCTATCAACTACCTGAACTTCGCCTACCCTGTTATGTATTATTTTGTAACAGCATTTATTTTTTGCCAATAAAGTCAATTTATTATTATTATTATTATTATAAAGGCGATGATAACGGGGGGTCTGTATTATTATCCTGTAGATGAAATATCGATATCGGATAAAAATACCAAAATATTCCCAGTAGCAATAAGACAAGCTTTAAATTCAGCTGAGGGTGCCAATCTGTAAAATAAATTAAAGCTATAATCTCTTCCTGCACCAATCCTGGTATCTAAACCTTTAAGAAAAGAGGATGAGTGTCTCCATAAATAAAAACCAAATCGAAGCAATTTCATGTCCGAAAATAAACTAACTACAATATCTTGTTACAGCAACCCCAAAGAGAATTAGTGTCTCCAGAAATGAAAACCAAATCCAAACAAGTTCATGTCCAAAAAAAATAGTGTAAAATAGTTTGAATTAAAAGAGTGACACATTTAATTTCCCATATCCAATATCATGAAGAAAAGCCACAAAACATATGAATAAACACACCGGAATTAAAAATCCTGAGGTATTATATTAACTGATGAGTCTGATCTATGTTGAAAATTCATATTCACTTTTTTGGTTAAAGTAAAAAACACTCAAATTTTCAAAAACACTTTATTATTGCCTTTTTAGAACGCAACAATTGTTTCGCCACACTGTATTTTCTTCAGGCGAAGAAATCCTGAGGTATTTTTCTGACAACTATTTCCCAGAGAACTCTTTGACTGTATGGTTTAATCTACGCATTTTAAAAAGGGCCGTCTGACAGGATATATCTCATAATAAAGAGTTTCCATAATACAAGCATGTTCTGCTAACCTGGTTTATGATTTGGTTGACTCTCGTCCAGCAAGCAACAATAGATTTAGAAAAATCAGAGTCACTTGAAGCCTATATCTCTCTCGTTCTGACTCAAGTATGATTTATGTGTTGATGAACAGGTGATTTCCTTCATAGGTAGTTTTAATGCGAAGAAGTATTAAAAAAACAATGAAATGGAGTATAAAACTTCAAGACTTGTATGAATGAGGTGTACTTTTATTATTTCATAATTTTTCAAGATTAGACCACCTATTTGTTAAAAACTCTGGCAACTACTACAGCAATTATAATTTTTGCAATACTTTCGAGATAGATATACCTATGCTTCATGCACAACGAGTCTGAATCGATTTAAGACAACATCTTACTCCTCGCACAGAGGAATCAATTAAAAATTCCGTGAAAGAATTAGTGAGAATGGAATATTAATGGCCAAATGGCAACAAGAGCGGTAGTTGTCTCAAATTTTAAAGGCGCCGAAAATACTGACATCAAAAAAAATGACAAACTAGACTTCACACCTTATATTATATCGGTAGATACTTTGTTCACTGATGAAACCAAATTATAACATTAGATAATTTTAAACTAGAACACTTGTTATATAATTTAAAATTACTTAATGTTATAATTTCGTTTCCCTATATTATATAATTGGTATTTTTTTTAATGTAATCATTTAACGTGTATGGAATACAAAAATAATTTAAACTTCACATAATATACCTTGGACAATACTAATCATTTCATAGCATACACTAATGATGACCATGCCTTCAACATCATGAAGATATTTTATAAGAAATAAATATTATCTTTCACCCGCCAATCACTATTCCAATTTACTCGATGTTAATAATAAAAAAATTACTACTTACAATATAAAGATGCGATCAAAGTTTTCTTTTCTTTCGCAAAATTCACATTAACATGTTAATGAAACACTTGTGGCAATTTCAAAAGGACATTGTGAAGAAACCAGGAGGGCACAATACGTTTGCATACAGCAAGGTCATCAATTAAATTTCGTCCTTTGTACCCCCACGATTTATTTGCGGTCGTTCTCTCCCTTTTCTCATCCGTACCATTGTTTGTGCATATTGGCGTTTAAGCGGTGATCGACATTTTCATTTAAACACGCTGACGGGGCCGGACAGAAGCGAGGTGAGCTTTATTACCTCGAAACCTATTAATACATACGTTGTCTCGTTAGTTATTAGACGTTATATTAAAATATAAGGCAAAAGCAAGGTAAATTATAAACGTGCAAGTACTCGGCGGTAAACGATAATAAGAAACCGGCGTGTATATATTAGTGAACAGTAGGAATTATCTCGGATCTAGTGTGCGGATGCGACAGCTGACATTTGTAGCGTGGGTGAAGGAACTAACGTCTCGGGCAGATCGTACGGAGCGGGCAATAAAATAATATTGTAAGGTCGTTAAAAATTAAGAGGGGGTCGTAAAAATTATCGCGGGGATCTGATACAGACGCGAGAAAAACTTTAATTAATTAATAGGAAGAAATTAAAATCTTATCGCCGAGACGAGGCCTGCGATATGTTACCTTTATAGCGGACAATTAAAATTACACGAGGGATTTCAGGGGTGTTATCTGACAATAGATTAATTCTAATGGCTTTATCAGCTGCTATTATTCCAATTGGGATCAATTAGAAGTGGAAATGTACTCGTGATTAAGGCTGAATGATATATTTTTTAATGTGATCACTATTCATTTATTTACGATTAAGTGAAAGACTTAAGATCATCACAATTTAAAAATATTACTAAGTTATCACAACATTAAAAATTAAAAATAGTCGACTTTATTATTAAGAACAATCTTTAATGTGAATAATGTCGTGAATCATAAACTAATTATACACAGATGCATTTATAATCAGTAATTTTTGAATTTGCAACTTCTAATAGTTCTTAAAACTTTTTGCAACATTTTGACAAAATTGCATTGATCTTGTTCTAAATAATTCTGGGTTATAAGTAATTTTTGAATTTGCAACTTCTAATAGTTCTTAAAACTTTTTTGCAAAATTTTGACCAAGTGCTAAATAAAGCTGGTTAGCCTTTTTTTAAGGTTATGTATAGTTGATACTTTTGCATACAATTCTAGTTCTATTTATTTAATCAAAAATTATTTACTTTGTATTTCAAAAAAGATTTATGTAAATGAGTACTCATTACTAATTGCAATATTTGTCACTATAAAATTTTATTCTTGCTTGTTTTAAACATTCATGATTTATTCTTTGGTACTCGGAATTTATTATTACCGCGTGTAAAAATCCGGAAAATTTTCGCCAATCAAATTAAAAAAATCGTACCCACCACAATGATAAATACCGTCCATCCATGTTACCCGAGTGTTAACACTTCTCGTCGGATTTTCGGGCGAGCGGTACTATCCATCTCTGCCTACTTGTTTTTATTTATAACTCTTGTTTCGCGCGAAACATTCTGCACACACACCGTCGTGAATTATTGGAGAACATTTAGCACCACACTGTTTCGCCCCGATCATAAAATAATTTATCTCCACAACATAATTTCCCGGTGTGTTGCTTTGCCTACTCCTCCGGTAACAACTCCTTAATGTTCGCTCTAACTCAATCTAACTCGCCACTTATTGCTCGATTACTAGTTCCAATCCGTATCAAACCATATACTACCAGAGTCTAGGCATTCAGGAAGCATGGATTATTTTTTTCTTCTAAGATATTTATACTCGACAGCAATAATTTTATTTACGTTCCTTGTAAAATTAAGGAATCTCGATTCTTCGTTCCTTTCATCGTTTTGAAACAATTTTTCGCCTTAAAAATTATATGTTTCTATAAAGAAAATACACGGTGGAGGACTACTTGCCATAAAGAATGCGTAATGTGAAATGTTATTCTTCGAAATAGCAAATCTTAAACGAAGACCTATGAATATCTGTTCAAACAATTACTAATAAACCGTATGCATATATGTTGCCAATACATTCATTATTAAAAGTAATAATTTTAAATAAAACTTTATTTATTGATAATTTATTTATCCTTATGTCAAATAATACATAAAATGTGTTTATTGTTTTAGGCGCTTTAAATTTAAGGCATCCCATTTATTCGTCTTCTATCGAAACTTAATTTTGCCTCTCTTATTTCTGCACACTACACATCTAACTTATTTAGGTATCAAGGTAACCTAAGGACCAAATGATAACTAACTACGACCTCGACTCAACGATTATGGCTGCCATGATGTTGAAGCAAAAGTCAGGCAGTTACAATGCTCCTCAATAGTTAACTATTGATATCAGAATCACTCATCCTCGAGGGCTTTTGGCCGATCCTTATCGATATTTCAGGTAGAAATCGAAGCCTTGAAAGATATGGCATATGCTCTGACAGTCAGAATTAAAGGCAATAAAATCACCTACATGCAAGTCTAAATCTGTCTGGGAATGCAAACTATCCCTAAAGTAACTAGCCAGGAATAACAGAGTAAAATTGCTCTGGGTTCCAGGTCAAGCTGGGATAAAAGGCAATGAAATCGCCGACAGCCTCGCCAAAGAGGCTCCAAAACCCCATGTGTTGGACCAGAACAGTGCAGTGGAATAACTAAAGTCAGCATTTTGGGGATGTTCCAGGAATGGTAAAATACTGCCAAAAGTGCTCACCTGAGCTTGCGGCAAGCAAAAAGGTTTACCGCCTTTTCTGCCGTAAGGTTCGGACCGTTTTTCAGATTAAACAAGGGCAACCTAAGGCTCATAACTGGCCTGCTAACCAGACACTTCTCTCTGAAATACCACCTTATTAAGATGGGTCAGACAACAGATGTCAACTGCAGATTCTGCAACGAAGCACAAGAAACAGCAGAGTACCTACTGTGTGAATGCTCTGCCCTGATCCTTCAAATAGGAGACTATTTGCCATCGGCCTTTTTAAAGCCTGATGAACTGGTACACATTAACTCTTAAACTATTGTAGACTACGTAAACAGTTTAGACATTGAGGGACTTAAGTAGGTCAGGAAAAATTACAAAAGATCTCTTAGTTCGAAGTCATTTCGGAAGGCTCAGAGGCCATACGGCCCACCGAACCCATAACATACATTAGCTCATTATTTACGGTTTATAATCTTTTATTACTTGACTTTAAATCTTTCTTCAATCCTAACCCATTTACCTATAATCATCTCTAATATTAAGTAATAATTAATACGAACTTGTACTCTCATATAACTTATTTCGCTCAAGCATCCAATTCACTATCACTGTTTTTCAATCTCTATAACACATATACCATATCTGTTTCATCTGTTTCATCAATCCGTTTTCGAACTTTATAGACAGTCACGCAACATTTTCTGACACCCTTATAGTACATCATTATAACTCTAGTATTACAGTATTATTTTCACTCTTTCGCTCTCTTTCCTTATAATTCCACACCACACATCAAACTAGTTCAATCTGCATTCTAATATTCTGCCCTATTATACTATCTCATATCTTCCAAAACGCTATATCGCCAGGTGGAAATAAAAGATCACCCTTGTTCTTTCTTACAAAATTATTGTAAGATAACGGTGCAGTGATGCTAGGAAAAAATTAATTTTTCTCATACAAATTTTCATTCTAAAAGATCACCCTTTCTTACACTAGATCTTTCTATATATCTTATTTATCTAAGTTACCATTTCTTCCAGTTTATCAAACCTTCTTTGTCCATAATATCATAATTTTTAATTCACAAATTACATACACTTCACGCATTCCCTTGCATTTTATTGGCCAGTTCGGAATTAATATCTTATGTACGGAAGCTCCCTTGCACTTTAAGTAGGTCTTTGACTTTTTCTTTTAGGCTTTATTTTTCTAACGTCATTAATTCCTTGTAGAAGAAATTAATAAACATAATACTTGTACAGTTATCTGTGTCTGCGTTAAAGTCTCTCCTGCGGACTAGCAGAACTCGTGTTCTCCTCTCCAGATTGTATTTATTATCTTCAGTACCGTTTGCTTTCTCTTATTGTTACACGACTAAACGGATGGGCGCCAATTCTAGAACCTCATCTTCTTTTTCGAGAAACCTCATTATTAAAGCCTCCTGATTGGGAGGAAGTGCCCTTTTGGAACATTTTGAAAAATTGTCACACAGAAGATGAGATTACTTATATGATTATTGATCGAGGGATACATTTCTACTTTTTCATAATTTGGAGGTAATTTTCCGAGAAAAAAATATAGGTGCATAGAAAATAATAATTGCAACCTTGAGTGCTTGGACATTCTAGGAATCTCTGCATTAAAGTCACTGCCATCAGCAACTTTGGTAAATACATTGATATATGAGTGTAGCAAATGAATAATGCAAAATATCTTTTCTGTATGTATGTTTGTGTAAAAGACATGTTACTATAAAAGTCTGTCGTCGTCACTCAAATACGCTATTAATTTGGCCGAAATTCTATGTGCTCACCACCGTCATTATTCTAATCATTAAAAATAAAAAGACTTAAGTTAATTATATAAGAAAGCAGTAAAAACCCCTCTTCGCGCAGTTTATCATATTTAAAACTAATATTTATGTCAAATACTGTGTATCATCTTAGGGCATGTGTCATTGAAGTGGTTGTTGAAAGCCATAATGCCAAAAGAACAACTACATCAACGACACATGCCCTAAGAAGACACACAACATGTGACATAAACATTAGTAATATCGTGTTACAAATAAACTGTATAGAGAAAGCAAGAATAACAAAATAGACAAGCCTAATTTCTATTCAGCTCTTTGCTAGGCCTCCTCTGTCCTCCTCGACCACTCTTTCCACCCTAGGATGGTGGCGCAAGTAGCAGCGACGTTCTTCCAGACAGACTCGTCATCGACCATTCTAGTGATCAGTCCCAGCTGATTTCTATGGTCATACCGGTGTCCCAGACTCTCCTCCACCTGTTTAATTTCCTGATGCTATTCTGGGTTTTCAAATAGGCAGTGGAATAGCATCTGTCTTATGAACGAACCACCTGCACTTAGTTTTCTCTAATTTACCGATCTATTCCAGGCAGCTTAAGAAGCATCCGTGTCCGGATAAAAACTGGGGGGTGTGATGGTCTAGTTCCCCGTGTATCATCTCATTCACATGTATTGTCTACGCTCCACATGCTATGCCAGTTTTTCAGCAGGCATTGCCTGGCTTTGCGTGTGGCCTCCCTACGCAGCACCCTTCTCAGCACCAAGCCAAACTTGGAATTACAAATACGTCATCAATATTGACGACATCGCTTACAGCAACAAGGTCGACAATAGAGATTTACCACCGCTTTATGGACTACGGTTCTCTACAAAGACAAAAATTAAGGTAACACCGTACTACTATCTAACTTCGAAGCGACGCATGACTCATCACCATCCGTACTACTAGAGCTAAGCACCCTATCCAAACGGGCTGAAAATCCGAGTCGTAGTCAGTGAGAAGTCGACATCGGAACTTGGCGATGTGTCGATTTCTAATCTTTCGAGGATATGGCGTGTCGGCGGAAAAGGAATCGAGGGTTAAAGAAGGGACAGTGAAAGTGGAATGTCAGGGCCTAAGCTATTCTCGAGTTATAATTCATGTATAATTGGTGAAATGATTCCTTAGGTTACCACACCATAAAAGAAAATTTCTTATGTGATAATGACTAGAAGAAGTTTTTAGTTTGATAATGACTAGCTCTATTTGAAACTAGAGTCACTGTAAAAGTTTTGTAATATGATATTTTATACAAAAGTAAATATTAGATTAGCTAGCAAATGATAGATATTAACAAGTGTTGTATAATATCTATACGATACAGGCCCTCACTACAAAAATAATAATATTATATGTTCCAATGTTTATATTTGCAAATTCCTGACACGTGTTGCAAACTTCACAGCTCATCAAAAGTAATACTGAGTACTAAGAATATAACAAGGGTTTTTGCCAAATTTTTATATATCCGGTTCCATCAATAATGTAGCGCATTAAGTAAATTAAAAACACAAGTGATTTATTAGCTCTTAAATCGTCATTTCAAGCGATAAAAAACCATCGCTTGTACTCTTAAAAAGTCTAAGACTTCACCATCGAAGATTTTACATTTGATCAAAAACAAACAAAGTGCATAAGGCCAGGGTTAATTCAGTTAAAATTGTCGAAGCTATAGTCACTTAATAAAGTCTTTGTTATACAAAAAAATTAAAATTGTTTTATTCGCTTTAATACTGTCAACCCAGCAACTTTTAGCCATTTCATCCTTGCCAAAAATCCTTGTTATCTTCAAACGTTTTTCTTTGGCGAAATTCTTTTCCGCATCTTTCTCCCCAATTTTTAGTGAGTGCTCTAAATAATATTTCCTTCTCTGCATTTCTTTTCCACCACCACCACCCATCGATGCTATCTGGCTTTTTCTTTTCTTCTTTCATTCCTGTCCATGCTCTAGTAATTATTCTTTTTTCCTTTCCAAATGTTGTATTCCCTTTTATTTCCATCATACTCCCACCTAATTCCCCTTGGCACTTCCTATCTTCTCTTTCCCTACACAGTTTACTCTACTTAATCTTAATATTCGTATCATATCTTCATCCGTACGCTCAATCTCTCCGCCCTAATTTATTTTTAGCTAGTTTCTGTCCGTTCAGTTTTTTCTTTCTTTTAAGATTATTTCCTTTCTTCTCTTCTAAGAATTCCATATTGTCGAGACACATCTTTTGATGACAAATTCGCAAACGGTTGCCTTTCCCTTTTTTCCTCGTTAATCTTATTCCTAGTTATTATTTGAATTTGTGTGTACATCATCACACGTATTTTTTTCTTGTATACAGATAACTTTTCTTGGGCAAAAGTTTTGTTTTGTTCTACGCATTTATTATTAATATTTTTATTATTATTTTTCGAGATTTTGGCACCTACTGCCTCTTATAATTTAATGCGTATATTTATTTTTTCTCCCAGTTGCTTTAATATATTTTTCATCCAACCTATTTGTTATTTCATTATTGCTTCTCTTTCTTCTTTCTCGCATTTTCTTATAATTTTATTTTAAAGATCATTCTATCCTTATATCATTTACTTTCTTTTTGTTGTAATATCTTCACACATTTTTAAATATATTTTGTATTTTCTTGAACTTTTATATACTTTGCTTAAAATCTCATCAATTTGTTCCTCTATACCTAGTCCTGTTCAAACCTCTTCTTTTTTTTCTGTAAACTCTCTCAAAACCATCTTTTAAATCTTCACAGCGCTTGCTTCCGATTAGTACTAAATATTTACCCATAAATATTTTCACTTCTAGTAACACTTTTAGTTAAAACATCACCAGTGGTCAATAGGCCTCGAAATTTACTGGGAAACTTTAAATAGATATAAAATATGAAGACTTAGAATTAAAAGACAAACAATACCAATTGTATATGTGTGGTGAAAGGACGCTGAATAAAACGCAGATATAAGAAATTACTACAGGAACCTATCCCTAAAGAAAAGTGGGTAAGGTAGGTAAACACATAAAGAAGGTTGAGCAGAAAAAATATTTGATAAAAAGTTAAAGAAAATATGCGTGGGCATTATTAGATATAAAATTATCTTAGAATGAACGCTGGCATCTTATAAAACCATAGGAGATGTGGCTTGTAACATTAAAGTCACCAAATTATTGATTAAAGACTTGTATTTTCTGGTAAAAATTTCAACACCCGGAGCGATGGAAGGATACACATGCGGAAGTCTCGAGTGGTTTATTCGTAATGAATAAATTAATAGACAGATAAAGTATGCAACTGTTCAGAAGAACTCTAAACATTTTATACTCTAAGATTACATTTGAACAGATTTGAGATTAGGATTATACTCTAAATCTACCTACAAAAGTAGAAAGCGGATGTTAATTTACAGAGAATTTTTTGCTTGCCTTGTACTCTACTGTACTTTACCTTGTTTTGCAATTGTAAATATTGAATTTTTTAATAAAATGTATTAAAATCCTTTAGTTCATTGTAGAAAATTAAATAAAAAATTCACGAAATGTTTTCGTATTTTTAAAATTTTTTATTGAATTTTTTGCTCGCCTTTGCTAAACTTTAACTAGGAATAAAGATTTAGAAGGATGCTGTGTTCATTGGGAGCGACTTGTAACATATCTCTATGCTTACCCAGCATACAAAACCAAAATCAATTCAGATATTTATCTACTTTTCGTTATACTCTTCGATCTCAACATTCACTCTAATCTCTTGATCTATGGAAAGCCTTGCCTTCTATATTTCTTCGTTAAGGAGTCGCTTAATGCATTTTATGTGCATAAAGTGTATTGTCATCATATAAGCCTATAAGATCTATAAATTAGCAAATCAATAATTTGACAATTTAAGTATTGCTGCTCTAGGATTAAAATACTGTTTACATACTAAATTTTGGGAGTAGCGGGTATATTGGTGGAGGCCAAGATATCTGGAGGATAACCATTTTAGAAGATAGGAGCTAGGAGAGGGTTGCCTTGGTATGTGCGTTATGCGGGGAGGAGGAGAGAGGGAGAAAGAAAATAATGGTCGAGGGATACGGATAATACATGATGTGTAAGCACGGGAAGGATACGTTGAGTCATCTAGCAGAGGAATGCAAGGGAGCAGAAGTGGATATATACATACAAAATCGTAAGAGAGTGGATGAGAGAAGACAGGGCCAGGGTAGAGATACTGACGAGACTGGGGTGGGAAAGAAGGAGAAGAAGAGATGAAAAAGTCAGAAATTGCAGACTAGAGTTTTAAGACATGTATTGTGAATAAAACGCCAATTATACTTTTTAATACAATTGTATTACTTAAACTGTACAATCGGCCATAAAAATAAAAACGGGCACTGGCAAATAAAATTACATTGTGGCGAAACAATTATTTTGAGTGACAGCAATACAAGTTTATTGAAAGTTATAAATGTGTTTTAACTTTAGTATTTAAAAAGCCAAGTTTACTTTTCAATAAATTACACCATAATTTATATATTGAAATAATTTTGAAGGTATTGCAAGGTGTCATACGATTAAACTTTATTTTAAGCAAATGAGAAAAATAAAGAGATATGGTTAAATTTTTATTGTTGCCATTGAACTATTATATTTTATAATTAACAATTATATTAAGGTTCCTTTAAGTTATAAAGATACCATAATAATAAAATACGATCAAAACACTAATCCTCCCGTCTGCAGTTCATCATCGGTGGTGTAGTACATTCACAAGTTACCATATAACTTTGTTTGTCTTCTTTTATCTGCTTGTAAGTGAATGTTTCGCCTTTATAAAAATAACGACTTTCAATGGAACACATCAAGCTAGTATCTACAGCTAAAAAATAGAATTGTAATAACAAAATCCACAAGATAGTACTCCAAATTTATATCCTTTAATTCGAATATTCAGATTATCACTAACCTTTCTTTGATTCTGCAGATATTGTAAGTCCACCAACATCATCAGGTAAATCTAAAATATTTATTGTCAATATATATAATATTTCAGAAACGCCAAAATCACAACTAACCACAAATAAAATCAACTGGGCAACACAAATCTCCGCTGTAATAAAGGGGGGTGCATTCATTGAAGAAGTTGGGATTTTTCGTGAATTGCTCGTTGAACCTAAAATACAAATCGCATGGTTTCGGCCGACAATTCGGTTCCTTGAATATCCCGTCAAAGTCCTTATTGCAAACGCATTCTAAGCACGTATTTTTAGGTTGGAAAATCGTTTGTTCTTCGTAAACAATGCCATCCACTAGACATTTAGCGTTACAATCCGATTCTAAAGAAACAAAAACAGTTTAGTAAATATTCTACTATACATTTTTCTTTGGTTATAGTTTAAATACATTAATTTATTGTAATGAACAAGGATATAAGACTAATCGTTGTACTATTATTATTATTATATTATTATACAATAAATTGGTAAAACAAAGTAATTATCTCTTCATTATATTCAAAATGTACCACAAAGTAAACGCCTCCACAATTAAAGAATTAATTTATTGTTTTCCTGTAAACAAAATCCAATGACCAGTTTCGATCTTTATTGAACTGTTACTGATTACCCACTTATCTAAGAAAGTTTAGTATAAATCCTTTAGACAATTAACACATTTGCACTACCTTATCTTCATTTGCGATTGTAAAGATTTTATCACTGTGGATAGTTAATATACATTGCTAAACGCTATATATCAAAATTATAATTAGCAGTTAATGTGATCAAAATTTATGATAGTCATTTGTAATTATAACCTAACAATTTAATTGAAGCAATTATGGAATTAATAATTGCTTCAATAAAAATGTTAGTGAATAAACTCACATTTGAATAAGTTGTTAGATTTGTCTTCTTTGTGTTTTATAAGATGAAGATCGTAAATGTAATAATTATATACTTGATATTTAGCTTTAGCATAAAATTCATGATATGATACATTTTGGAAATTTTCATAGAAACCCTTTTTGATTTTTGGTAATATTACATTTGAAAAAAGTACGAAAAATAAAGATGAAAACTACTTTTAACAATAGTCATGTATAAACAATGAGTGCACTCAAATGTTATAATCTTACTTTGAAAATTAAAGAGAGTTAAAAAAAGTAAAATAAAGTCTTCAATTGCACAACGCTGATGATTCAACTAAGTAATCTTAGCGCAACGCTTAGACAATATGACACCATTACATTATTTGTAATTTATTACCTTTCATTCATCACACTTACCGCAAATAACATCTTGAGGACAACATTGATTCAAATCATTAGCAAGTCTGCAGGTCTCATTCACTTCAACATATATACACATAGGCATAGCGCAAATAATATTTCCAAAGCTGTAAATATAAATATAAATTTAAGACCACAAACTAATAAATATACTAGATGAATAATGAGTCAGAAATGTGTTCAAAGTTGTTTGAGTTAGATATTCTAATGCCTAAATTATGGATTCTGTTTTGTTTCTCAAAAATGTATACTTACTAAAAGACCCATTAGAGCCAGACCTTAATAATAACTTATACCAAACCAAGAAAAAAATAATAAAATTTGCAAGTAATTTTCATAACATGTATTCTAAAAAATATAATATTTTTAGCTATCATGCTGATCACCTTACTATAAAATTCGTCTAATCTTTGTAGCAACCTATTTACAAGCAACACAAGCTGTGGAGGATAATATAAAATATACTTATTCTCAATCATACCATTCCACTTATTTTCCAAGGTATTTAAATCCGACGAACTTAACAACCATCGTATAACATTAATATTAAAGACTCTTTGAAGCTAACGTAAATGTTATACCACGGCTGCCAAGTTTGTTGTATTAAAATATCTTGGAACGACCAATATAGGGACGTTCGTTACCTTCTTCATATAATATGTTTGAATGATTTAGTTGGGGCATTCAAGTTGGTTATATGCAGTTTCAAAATTGTCTCTAATAATTAAAAATTAAATAAGCAACCATTTCTTTAAAAATCTTATAGACATACATCTCAATAGAAAATCTAAAAACAGGTCGTTTTCCACGTCGGTATCGTATCTTATTATAGCCATCATGCAATTTTAGAAAATATACTATTCTAGCATTATTTGTTCTAATAAGTCTTCAAACTATTAGTCACTGATTTAGTTTATAGTTAAAAGACGAAATCGCTAGACTATTTTTCCAAAACGTTGTTTTTAAATTTTATCCTAGCTTAACGACAACCACATTATCTTATTCGTTTACCTTTATTGTTATAAGCTATTGATAATGGGTGCATAGTACCCGAAATGTACATCTAGCGAAATTTAAAAAAAATTAATTGTGAAGAAAGTGTTAGTGTTTTAATCAAGTTTTTATTCGTTTACCTTCTTCAGTCCATGCATGATAACCACAATATTGTCTAAGAAATGGAATTCTGCAATAGGATCTAAGTAGATAAAACAAAATTTCCAATAAAGATTCGAGTTAATGGCAAGGAAAGCTTACAGAATCACTGGAAGTTACTTAACTCAATCAGAATCGGAAGAAAACCTGAATATTTATAGTTCGATGGGCATGCTGTATATCTGGCACCATTACAAAACTATAATAAACTGATATAACCTGTGATTAGGTGTAATCTTCTACTAAAATTGATTTTTTTTAGCCCTGTAATAGTAAAGTGGTTAAAATCGAGCAGAGATGTGGAAAAATGATTTTATAGTTAATAACAAGTCTTACCCTAGAGAGAAAAATATAGCGAACGCAATGAATTGACAGTTCTAGACAGAATCATTAGGAGTAACTTAAGAATAATCCAATGGGAATAGTTTAAAAGAAAAGCCAAATAAACATAGTTCGATGGTCATGCTTTATATCTAGGTTCTTGGTATGCTTTGAATTGATTCAATCTGATGATTCGGTATAGTTTTTCACAATTAATGTGTTTAAATCGCACAAGAACGATAGATTAAATACTAGCAAAGACACGGCAAAGATAATGAATTTGAGGCATTTCTAGATGAACATCCGAGTTGAAGACAAGTCAAGCCTACAAATCAATTCAATATCACTATCTATGAATAAATTTGTCAATATACAGTTATTTTGTAATAAACATTAAAATAATAACTTTAGAAGTTTGGTGAACAAATTAAGCCTTTTTTGGAAATTTCGTAGACCCTTTCATAAATACTGGTACATTGAAACAATATAAGTAAGCCCTTTTCTTAGAGTTTGGTCAGGTTTTTTAAAGTTTTATCAAAATACTACGTTTCTACAAGTATATTGATAATATTTTTGTATGCAATATGCTAGTTTTTTTTTCTTATTATAGGTATCTTTTAGACCTTATAAAAGATATATGTAGAGATAAATTTTATTTATCACTTACTTATTATTATCCGTGTAACAATGGCAGAATAAGCAATTTCCTGTTCCTAAAATGCGTTCGTTTTCCTTGTAAATTTTTCCACCAATTTTGCACGTCGATGGTGCAATCACATCTTCGGAAATGCAATTGTAAGATATTGGACAACCTCCACATTCTGAAAAAGTCGGTGTGCAGCCTATTTACTCGTAATAATGTATTCCGGAGGCATGGCAGTGCAGAAGATTATTGTCATAAATTGAATTTCCTAAAATAAAGGCAAAAGAGAAAAGAAAATATTATGTTAAGTACAATTACTTTGTTATAATATAATAATTAATAAAGAACCGAAAAAATAAAGTTAAAGTATTAAACATCTGAATATCGAGAAAATGGGTAAGTATGACTTCTTGGCATTGGTGAAGGGTTGTAGGGTAGTGATGATTGCCGTTTGGCTTTAGCATACGCGACGTCTCCTCCTCAACACAAATAATCCACTGCTATTGTTTCTAGGAATCCAGATGACTTACAGTGTCTAAAGTAAAAATATATTTAAGGTGGATGGGTGTTATCTAATCGTACGGAAAATTTTAAAACCCAGGATGGAAATTCCAATTCTTCTAAATGTTCGCTAGAATGAACCACAAGAGCTAGATTGTTTAATCTAGATAATTAAAAATATTACAATTATCAAAGAAAATTTCAGAACTTTGAAAGAAAATTTTAAGCGCGAAAGAAATGTTTAGTAAATATTTTAATTTTTGTATATAAGTTCGACAAAATGAAGCCAGAATGAACATGAAAAAAATGCTGAAAATCAGGAAATGTAAATGAGAAGTTGTTTGGAAATTCTGAAATTATGGAAGAAAATTCTCACAATTTTGAAAATCAGTTGGAATATTACTGAACAATACAGGACAATTCTAAAACTTTAGAAGTAAATTATAAGAATCTAAAATGAAATTTGCTGATAATTAATAAATAAATATAAGAATAAAAAGTAAATATTAATAAATATTCGAATTATAATTTATATGATTGTTAAAATTAAGCAAGATATGTTATTACTTTCCCTATATAGTATATATAGGTGGAGTATTGTTTTCGTGATTTTTTTTTCAAAATTTTTTTTTGCGGAAATATCCGTTTTGGGGTCCCCTGAACCCAAAACACTAATTTCTGGAAAAAAAAAAAATTGTGTCTGTGTGTGTGTGTGTGTGTGTGTGTGTCTGTCTGTCTGTCTGTCTGTCGGTGGGTGCTGTATCTCAAAAACGAATGATCCGAATGGCATAAAACTTTAAACTTAAGGTTTTATTGTTAAAAACTCGATCTGAAAAGCTTTTGGTAAACATTCATAAACCGGAAGTGGTTGTTTACTCGAGGCGTTTTTTTGTTTTTTCGCGTTTTTTTTCTAAATATGAAAATTTTTAAAAAACGGTTCAAACAAAAGTTAAAGGGAATGAAAAACTCAACAAGTTTTATTCGAACATGTTTTTCATAAAATTTTTAACTTTCGAGAAAAAAAATGAAATTTAAAAATTTTGATATTTTTTGCCAATTGCTAATAAACTGTTGGAGTTACATAAAATTTATATTACAAATAATTGTAGAGAATTAAAAAGTGCACAAATTATTAAGAGTAACATTTTTGCGTAAACCTCGTAGTTTTCGCGTAATATATACGGAAAGTACTATGATGGCCACATCACCATTTGATTATTTCAAATTAAGAAATGAAAAAGTATAGAAAATAGAAATGTAGGTAAAATATTACTTCAAAATTCTAGAAGAGAACATTGTAAGCAAATTCGAAGAATCTGAAAAAAAAACTTGCTGATAAATATTATAAATTTAGGCAAAAGACCTCTGGTTCATAACCTTTTTGAAAATTAACATACTGATACCTAATTTATTATCCGTTATTGAAATGTGAGTATCGTATAAATTTGCCAATAAATATGTATATTTTTATTAATATTATAGAAAAGCCTCACAGAATAATAAAATAAATTATTCTAAACTTTTCCAAGTGTTTTCCAAATCTATTTATTTTAGTATTAGATAATTCTTTTTGAAATAAATTCTCACAATTTTGAAAATCAGTTGCTGAAGAATTCTATATATACATGAAAGGATAATACTGGAAAATTATAGAATCCTAGAAGAACATTCTAAGAAGAAATGCTGATAAATATAAAATTTTGTAATAAAATGTATTAAAATCCTTTAATTTCTTGTAGAAAATTCAAATCATTTATTAGTTTTTTCAACAGAAATAATTTCATTCAAATTAGTGTTGCTTTGATAGATGTACTATTTGTAACACGCAAATTAGTTTGTATTATTCAATGTCTGTCAAAGTATTAGCTAGAGAAGTAGTTGTTTCAAATAAATTTGTTTTGTAGTCTTAGTAAGACTCATTGTTGTAGATTCACGAAATGTTTTCGTATTTTTAAATAAAATTTTGTGTCATGAAGTTCGTTAGTTCGTTAGAATGAAGCAATTTGGATATGACCAAGAATAAATATTAGAACTTTGTAGAGGAAAAAAATCAGACCTGTAAAAAAATTATCAATCTGGAAAAGTAATTAAAAGAAAATAAATTAAAATATCATGAAATATTCTCGTTAAATTATACAAAGGTGAAAAAGTTATAGGAAAGTCTTATAAAAACAGAAACAGTTTTTTTTTAATTAGGAATAAAAATCTATCAAAAATTCCAGAACTATCTTGGAATATTCTTAAGATGTAGAAGAAAACCTCTCAAAAATAGAATTTTTGAAGAAATTCGAGAAAAATACTCAATATTCTAATGGATTAATGGTTGAGGCGTTACTTCATGAAATAAATATGTTGAATTAATAATTATTTTCGAAAAAAAATCTGAATTATACTGTAAAATTCTAGAACCTTGAATGATTTTAAGAATTTCTGCTAATTATTATAAATTTTGTAGATAATGTCATTAGAATAAAGCAGATGCTAGATTTTTTTAATTTGGATATGGTAGATACGAAAAGTGCTTAAAATGAGGAAACGTAGATGAGAAATTACTTAAGAATTATTAGATATTCCTGGATAATTCTAGAACTTTACAAGAAAATTCTAAGAATGTGAAAGGAAAATTGTATATAAATATATCTAAGTAACATAATGAAGCACGGTGTTAAGAAATATTAGATTTAGAAATAAACCCTCAAAAAAATAAAATTCGCAATCCAGAAAAGGATTCAAAAGATGCTAAAAAGTTTAAGACAAAAAAATCGCATTCTGGAGAAGCAATTATAAGAAAATAAAATAAAAATTATTCTAAAAATGATGGAAACGTTAGAAACTTATAGGAACCTGGAATGGAAAGAATTGTCTCAAAATTTGGAAGAGAAATTTCTGTAGACTTTAAAATTATAGGTAATTAATTAGTATATTCTTGGAAAATATAAAAGGAAACCGCTAAAATTTCTAATAGCTTGGAAGAAAATAATTGACAAAAATACTAAAATATTCGAATAATTTAATGTTTAAAGCATTCACTTCGTGATACATCTTGAATATTTAAATAAAATGCTTTCTTTATTGATATACAATATATCAACGAAGTGTTTTATGCAAATACACTGAAAAATTATGATAAAATAATACACGAATTACTGGAAATTGCAATATGGTTAAGTCAGATATGGCGGAAAATTTAAAAAATAGAGTTAAAAGAATGCTGAATCATTCTAGAAACTTTAAAGGAAGATCTCAGAATTTAGAAAATTAATTAATGGAGAATTTCATTTCTTTTATCTAGAAGAAAGGGTACTAGAATTATTTAATTGCTGTTTTAAGGAAAAAAAGTCTTTTACTTTTATAATACAAACATTGATTCAGCGGTCGTTTCTAGAAAACTAAATGAGTAAGATTGACTTAAGTATATATTTATGTAAGGTCTACACCTAAATTGATATTGTTATATATACTATTCAATATACAATTAATAGCGTTTTAAAGTAACAGCGGTGGGGTGGTATACAATCCTTCAAAATAATAAGCTCATTTACACAAACATAAATACACAAAAAGATAGCCAAAGGACTACGTGGTCGATAACCAAGCACTACTATTACTTCTACCTACATATTAATATAATATTAATAAAGAAATCATAATAGAAATATCGAAATAATCAAGAGTTTTAATATTAGAAATGTTTGTTAAAGTTTTTATTTTAAGCCTTAGATTAATAAAATAATTTATTAAGATCACATTATCCAAATATTTTCAGGAAGATTCCAGAGAACTGCGTGATCTTCTGGGGATTTAATTGTAGTATAAAGAACAAACCTGGATTTTACGCTTATTATTTATTAGTATTCTTATCCTGGTGCCACTAAGTACTTATCAATAAAGGATTTTCTATCAAAGCTAAAGTAATTAATAAATTAGAAATTACATCATATACCTACATACCATAACTAATGGAAAATTCGGCCAGAAACGCAACTACAATTAAGATAAGCATGTTAATGTTAAGATTATTTGAAACGTTGTGCTTCCTTATATTTTATTCACGAGCTGTAAGTAAGTTATGAATATTCAACATACAATTTTGTTAATGCGCTTTAACGAATTTTGTTTTTGCATTATTTGTAAAACGGCTTGCGAATTATTTCTGTTATCAGGATTATTATCAATGCATAACAATAAGTATGGACGACGATATACAGGGTGTCCCGTTAATGTGGGGAAATGGCCAGACCATTGATTCCTGGGGTCAAAATATGATGATTTAACACAACTTATCTATATACAAAAATTTACTCTTAAGCCGGAATTTGTCTTCAAAGATTTATAAAAATTAAACTTTTTATTCTTATTTTTTGTCACTTAATAATATTTGATATCTTGTATGGCTTTCTCAAAAAAAAGTATGAACATGATATGCTTAATATGCACTCAATATTATTAAATAAATAAACTTACTTAATTGAATAAAAATTAAATAATATCAACTGGTAAAATAAGTAAAATCTAAAACACTTTTCAAGCAACTTCCTTCGCAAAATTCTAATACCAGCAGAATATCTGTTTGCTCCAAATATGAATATTTATGAACTTTAATAAAGTTAATAACTAATAATCAAAAGACGCTAGGTAACTATTAGTATACATAATTTTTATTTTTTAAACAAATATGGCCACGAAAAATATGGAAAATACATTCGTAGGAAAACAAGATTTTGTTTTTCCTAGATAAAAAAATAAATTTTACTTTTTGTAGGAAAACCGTACAAGACATCCAATATTAGTAAGAGACAAAAAACTGTTTTAGATTAAATGTTCTTTCAAGTAGTATTTTTTGTTTTTATTAGATGCCCCACTAAAAAAAATATTTGAATTTTAATCTGGTGGTACCACACTTTTTGTACTCCTTGCCAACCAGTAATGATCATAATAACTTAAATGATGTGTTATATTATAATAACTATTAGTAATAAATGTAATTCAAATCCAATTAAGCGTTCAATTGTTTTAAATAAATGAAATAAAATTTTTTGGAACTTTGAAGACAAGAATTCTCTGGTCCAGCGATTTCCCCACATTAACGGGACACCCTATAAGTAATTACTCTTGAGAGAGAAAAATTAATTGAGTTTTTTAATAATATATAATATAATACAAAATACATTGATACTTTTAAACCAAAATCTGAGGACACATTTTTAGAGAATGAAGGATTTAAACAGGATATCAGCTGTATGTTGTAATAGGCATATATTCAAGATACAGAATGTAATGTACTTATTGGTGTTTTGAAATAACTGTCTTACATAGGTCAGCATCATAAAATTAAATAATAAATATAAATACACAAAACTATTACTAGATAATTAAGTAATAAATAGTTATTTGAGGTACAAGTGTAAAAAGTGATACTTTATTGCACGAACTGGCGTTTAAAAACACGAGCGAGGAACGAGCGAGTTTTTTTTAAGCCAGGAGTGCAATAAAGAAACTTTTTACACGTGTGCCTTACAAAATTTTATCTTCGATCGTAAAGGATTTCAAAGAATATATTCATATGAGTAATATTTTAATGCCATTTCAATAATTCAATTAATGAAAACATATTTTACCCGCAGTGCACTAATGAAAGCGTAACTTAGCAACTAGTAAACAAGTTGCACAAATGTTGGCAGCCATTATTATTTATGGAAAAAATGTTCTCTTTATTGTAATCGCTTCGACTTGCATTAAATGAAATCTTCAGAGTTCTTAAATCTGCCATTTCGTTTGTATTATATATTTTATTTATAGTTTATTAGTTATTTGTATCAATTAATAAAAATGTAAGTTTTTCGTGCTTTAAAAAGCCACTTTTACAATGAAAAATGATGCAAAAAGCGTCTACTTTCTGCACGATCGTAGATAAATAAATAAAGTGTATTAAATTCCTTAGATCCTTGTAGAAAATTATATAATGTCTATATTTCCATGTCTCCGGTGTATAAATCAGGCTGAATTTGACCAATGGTTTGTGTAATATTGCCCTTGAGGGCCGATGTGATGATTGGGCTTATTTGCATTAACCAGCGACCTAAGAAAACCCCACAAGAAAAGTCTAACAAAGTGAAATCACACGATCTCGGTGGCCAGTTCATATCACCTCCACGTGAGATGATCCTGAAATCGCTGGTGCAGAATGTCCAATGTGACATGAGCCCTGTCGCACGTAGCGCCGTCTTCTTAAAACCACATATCGTTGGTGACCAAATCATCCAATTCAAGCCAAAAGAAGTTGATAATCATCGACCTAAAGCGCTCCCCGTTGACGGTGTTGGCCTTGTCAACGTCGATTTTAAAGAAGTATGTACCATTGACGCCGCCAGTCCAGACTTTATAAAACTAATCTCCGTGATTGTAGAAGCTTTCACTTTGTGATACATATTTGACATCTTGAATTAATACAAATTAAAATTTGATTATATCACACACTTCATTATTATCTTAGTGACTAGTCTAGGCTATTTTGATAATGACCAGCTAAATTGTGTCAAAACTACAGTCACTAAGATAATAATAAAGTGTGTGGCATAAACAAGCTTAATTGGTGTTATTTTATAGTTAAAAACGGCTCTCACTTAGTGTCCAGTGAGATATTATCAAACATAAAGCCTTAAAAATTTACCACTTTTTTTCAAACAAAATGGAGAATCTATGACTAACTTCGACTGTGTTGCAATTAAAGGTAGATTCAATAGATTTAGAAAGCGCTTTTTTATTACAAATAATAAAAATACAAAGAAAGAGCGCATCAATTGATAGTTAAAAATAGCTAAAAAATAAACTCAATCAGGAATTAATGCTTATTAGACAATTTTTTTGTAATCACAATAACATTAATACTTAAATATCTAGGAATTTAATTTTTCTATGAAAGAAGAAAACAGAAATATATTTGGCCATGTTCCTGTGTAAACTTTACACATATAAAATTAATTATTTTTTGTTCGTATGTATTCTGTCTTTCCTTTCAAAGCAACCCCAGCACGTATAACAAGGTTCATAGTTATTTGTTCACGACAATGTTCGCCATCACACAGCCAATATCGTTAAACAGTTCCTCGCAAGAAATGGTGTGGTGCAAATTGAACTTCCACCATAATGCCAAATCTCAATCGTCGAGACTTCATCTTGTTCCCACGACTCAAACTAGTTTGGGACGTCACTACCAAAAAATAGACTAGCAATAAATTTGCTGCGAATTTCAAATGGTCCTGTTCTTGTTCTCAGACAGAGCCAGTTGGATCCGTTCTGTCTGGCTCTAAAAAATGTGAAGCAAGCAGCAGACCTCAGAGGAGCAGAACCACAAGACAGCAAAGTCAACCTAAAATTTTAAATACACAGTATACTGCTACAGGTGCTGCAGAACATACGGGGAACACAAAAAGCAGGAATACCCAGAAAGCGAACAAGTGGAATACATTTATAATACGCACTTACTACAACTAAACCTCTATGAGGCAGAACCTCAGAGCTACCTTTTTTGTAAAAAAAATACTGAATTAAATATTAGGGAACAGGTTGAAGAGCAATTTCCAAAATTGCTGTCAATGCCAGATGAATTACAAGCAGATGCAGCACAAGACCCTTAAACGGGCACGGCAATCACTATTACTACGCCTTATGATGTGATGCAAAATATACAACACACACTATCTACAAAGTTGTAAACAAGGTTGTAATGGATGAAAATATACTTCCTGAACAATTAGCAGTAAATGAAGATTTTATGGATATGGAGCAAATTATAAGCAACCTTAGGAACAACGCCTAGAAAAAGATATATGAATATAATCAACCTAAACGCAATATACACGCAGGAAGAAAGCTGGAAAATACAACAATAAACAACAGCTTAAAACTAAAGGGAGCAGACTAAGAAGATACCGGTAACCTTACCAAATAAAGAAATCAAATAAGCTGTCTAACACCAACCGGAAGCTATACTATCGTACCATAATAAACCAGCCAAACATCATATGCAACAACAAATACCTGCGAAAGAAAACATACAGAAATCCTGGTCAATAATCTGAGCACCACACGTCCAGCATAATGACAAAACACCTTGAATATTTAGAACAGATAATCAAATGACCGAAACCTCAGAAATAACAACCTGTAAAATAACCACAAAAATGCTCAATACACAAAACTGGAAAAGCAGCTATTAACGAAAAAATCCAAAATTTTTGGCTTAAGAAATGGTCAAATACTCACTCACATCGCATTTTACTTTGAACAATTTCTGATCCTGTAACTGTGCCTAGTTCCCTAATTTGATGTATTTGCTACCAAAAGAAAATAATCTATCCGAACCAAGCAATTACAAACCAATAGCCTTCCTGTGCATCATACACAAAATACTAACAGCATGTGTAACTGGAGCAATTTACCAATACCTCGATGCAACTCATGTACTGACAGAGGAACAAAAAGGTTGCATTAACAGGTCGCAAGGATGCAAGGAACAGATTGTAATTTACTCGTTTGTTATGGAGCTGCAAATAATCTAAGAAACACTGCCTTCATCGATTATAAAAAAAAACCGTTTGATTTCGTAACGCATTTATAGATTCTGCATGTCCTAGAGATATATAAGGTCTTCCAGCATATAATATCAACGTGGAACGTCGTACTGCAAATCAACCAAACTAGGCAAGATTTAACTTCGTAACCTACAAAATTCAGAAGCGATCTACAGGCGACGCGAATTCAACATAAAACAATTAAAGAAAATGCAATAGTAGAATAGATCAAGCGGCTAACTTTAATCTTGAAATCTAAAATTAAATACGTATAGTCAAATATATTATTAGTGGCTTTATAAAATGCTTGAACGACCTTATTAAGATCACAAATGTTATCAAGAAACTATATTTTCTAAATGAAAATCCTTCCACTGAAAGAGGCAAAACATTAAAAAAAAAACTTCCCAAATACTTTGTTTCAAGCTACGGAATGTATATACACTGGCGAGCAAAAAATGTTTGCAACACTAAATTAAGAAAGCAATATTCAATCGTAAAGCATATTTATTATTTTTAATGCCTATTTTTGAAATATCACAAATTTACAGTTCAGACGAAGTTTGAACAAAAAAACGTATCACTAATAGCGAGTATTGCCCCTTCTTGCATTAATGACTGTTTGAAGTCGACGAGGAACACTTTGAATTAAATTAACGATCACACAGCAGGTGTGTGCTTTCTGATACGTCGTCCCAACTCGTCCCATATATGTTCTATGGGATTCATCCCACTTTATCCAGATAATCTCTGACAACTCTGGCTAAGTGAGGCCTACCATTATCTTGCATGGAAATGCCGAGCTCGCCCATAGTTGTCATGAAGGGCATAACATGATTTCCTCCGTAATGTATCTGTGAGCTGCCAGGTAGCCATTCTCTATAAAGACCAATTATGTGCGTGCTTCGGTAGAAATTCCTGCCCAAGCCATAACCGACCCACTGCCAAATCGAAGTCGCTCATCAATACAATCTAAAGCGTATCTTTCTCCGCGTCTTCTCAACACTTTCTGACCGTCTGATCCATTGAGGCAAAACTGCGACTCATCTGAAAACAGTAATTTATTCCTGTCCTCATTATTCCATGCCCGGTGATTTCGGGCAAAAGCCAATCTTGCAACACGATTTCGGCTTGTAAAGGTGGACCTGTAGCCATCTTTCTACAAGACAATACAGCAGCCCGAAGCCTTCTCCTAACGTTCCATTCGCTAACATATACATCTCTAACTTCATGGGGTTGATTTCGTAGATAAACTGCAGAAGCTGTTCTATTCCGCAAACTTGTAGACACCAAAAAACGGTCATCTCTGATCGTGGTGACTTTTTTTCGCAGGGATCCTGGTCTTCTGGTTATCAGGCCAGTATCCAAGTAACGCTGATACACTTTTAGTATAGGACAAACGGTTTTGCCAACAATCCTTGCAGTTTTCACGTTTTCCTCGCCCATCTTCAATCGACGCTATAATTCTTGCCACAACAATAGGGCCTAAAAGCATTATGACTTGTTAAATACAGTACACCGTGTGAATGACAAGTTTCGCAGTGAAAAATCAATGCTAAGTAAGAAAACCACGACGAAACGTAGGTTTTCAATTAGAGCGAAATGAATGTTGTTTCATAAAAGTCTGTAACACGGTGATAGTAACTGACAGATAGATAAAATTTGACACGAAATGTAATACTAAACGCATACTTTGGTTTACAATTTGCTTACATAAAGTTAAAACAAAAAAATTCAAAAAATAAGTAATAATTTTAAAGTGACCTCTAATTTTTACTCGCCAGTGTATATTTAGTCAAACATTTACAACAGATATATTGTCTAAATCACTAAGATTCCCTAGCTCAGTAGGTAATCACTGACGATTTAGAGTTAAAATACGCTCATAAGATTCAAGTAGATCGAAACCGGTCCGTAGCTGTTATTGGCAGTTGACAATAATCCAAGGGTTTTTGTATTAGATCTTTGCTGCGTATACCTGTAATCATATTTACGTATGAAAAAAAAAACAAGAATATATTTGGTCATTTCCCCATTTAAACATTGCGCGTACAATAATTTAATATTTTTTGTTCGTAAATTCGTGCATGCTCAAAACTTATCTTAGCCTTTGACCTATTCTGCGAACAAAACTGAAAATTAATAATAAAATCATCACAAATTATGCAAATTTCCCACTCATTCGCACACGTACCACTATTCATACCCGGCGTGAATATTGTGTACTGATAACAGTCTCGATAATAGAAAAAAATTGCAAGTAACTTTTGCCGATAATATATGCACTGAAATAAGGCTATGTAATGAATATTCATTTTATTTTTGCCCAACAAAAACTCTAGAACAAATAAAAGCGAAACACAACGTTTTAAATATTGTTAAGGTTAACATGTTTATCTTAACAATATTCGTGATTGTCGCGGAATTGTCCATTATTCATGGTGAGTATGAAATATATAATTTGTTCCATTTTTCAACGTGTTTTGATTTAATTGCAGTAAATTATGTTGGTTGTTATTTAATTATTTTACAAAATTCCCTTAAATCCGAATATAACTGTGTTCTTAGATGATAAATATAGTTTTAATCTAGCGTTATATACTATATCAAATGTGGAAAATATCTACTAGACGTAATTAGCAGAATATTTAATGTAAATTAATATATATATTGTGATTTAATTTATGATAAATCACGTTGGGCACTAGTTTCCTCTACTATATTATAATAATATGTTAATAACTTCTATAAGATCACAAAAAAACATTCTGAGTAAGATATGACTAGTACAAATGTATAAATTAAATTATGTATAAATTAAGAATTAAATGTTATATGCTTCATTTAGATTAAATATCGATTAAAATCATTTTTTATGTATTTCACATATTTTTTTACTTTCCTCGTAGGGAAAAGTTTTTTTATCATATTTTTTTACAGAAATATTTGTTTCATTGTCCCTTGATAACATATTATCAAGTTTTTGCAAAAAAACACTTAATTTTTGTATATATTTGCCACTGATTGCTATATCTCAAGAACCGTTAAAGATGTTGAACTGATTCCACAACCTTAAGCCTTTATTTTGAGCATTAAGATGCTTATGTTGAAAAACGATTAAATTGTTTAAATATTGTTACCTTTATTTTATCTATACTTTCTTGTAATTTTAGGGTCTGTATATGACAATGCTCAGCTGCACTGCCATGCATCTGGAGTTCATTATTATGAGCAAATAGGCTGTGTTCCCAAATACGCAAAATGTGGAGGTTGTCCATTATCATATAAATGTTGTGGAGATGGTACAAGCGCACCCTCAACTTGTAAAATAGCTGGAAAGGTATACAACGATACCGACACAATTTTGGGAACGAGCCCTTGCTTGTTCTGTAGTTGTTTCGCTGAGAAAGATAAGTAAGTATATCAGTAATTTTTAATAGATATAGTTAAGGAATGCATATTTTACAAAATTAACGCAAGATTTGCTTCAAACAAACATCTTAAAGGCATGAAGAAATTATTATTTTTTTATACACAGGATAGGATTATGTAAGTAAGAACACAAAGGACTATGCTAGTACGTACGCATTCTTTTGTCATTACCATATTGCATACATGTGACTCGAATAACATAACCAAAACTAACACCGTCTTGTTGAATCCACATGTAGTTTACATCAATATCATTCAGTTTGACAATAACGAAGTATATTAACCTCTAGTAACATTTACTACTTGACCATTATAATTTCTTTAAATATATGGTTGCTTTACAGCCCAAATTTCGTACCAAATAGTGGCACGTAGATGTATGATGTTTTTTTTTGAAAACGACATGTGGATTCTCTTAACGCTTAATCGCAATAAATGCATTTTGTGCGACAAATCAGCATTTACTTTGATTTAATGATTGTTGAGTTTCATGAATATGCACTACACTATTATGTGGGATATTTGCAGCCATATTAATACACAGGTCAATTCTCGGATTAATCTCGGATTCTAGAATCTTAGATTACTCGGTATTTATTGCCGTATCTAAGATTAAATGTAGAATTAATCCGGGATTATACCGACTATTGGGCGGGTTTTACCCCGATCCAAGGATTAATCCTGAATCTTTGATTAATTCTCGTCTATTTTTATGGCCATATTTTGTAAAGAAAGGGGTCTTAATATTACATTTACTACAAAATTTACTTTTTAATGATAAATAAATAAACGACCTTTTCTTCTTTTTTTACATGTATATGCTTCTTGAGCGATGTTCAATTGTTTTAGGTAAAGGATAATCATTATAATAATCACTAATATATTACTTTTATTGAACTAATTTTAAATTAATATTTCAGACCTGGAAGTATGGCTTGTGCAATGCCCAAATGTTTTGTTCCTCAGGTTAATGAAACTTGCAGAGTCGCTGAAAGTATACATAAATGCTGTCCCCAAGATATTATTTGCGGTAAGTGTATTAAAATTGAATCATAGTAATTTCCAAGAATAACCTTAAGAAAAGTCTCCTGGCATGCCTTCGATATATTTATTATACTCATCTATAATAATACCATTTATGAGTTATGATAAATAAGAATACTTAAAATAAACTGAGATATTCACTTTAACCCTCCGATTTTACCAAGCCTTATTTCCTTAGAATGTTGTTCAAGGTTAGATTATCAAGTGATTTCTAAACATGAGCGAAACCTGTTATAATACAGAAACACATTTGTAGGAAAGAGATATGTTGTTTGAAATTAGAGGGCTTGGGTCTGACCTTTTCTGGTTATATTAACTGAAGAGGGTGTTGTATATTGAAAATACTGTGACTTCTTTAGGCGAACAAATGGTAATAATATAAGTTTGTGTCAGGATTATATAGTAATTACCTTGGGGGGTAAGGGGGTTGGGGTATTATTCTTTTATAGATTGATGTTTTGTAGTGGTAACCGATTAATATCCGTTTAGTCATTAAGCAGAAGGCATGTGTTTTTTCTTTATTAATTTCTAAGTTTTCTATTAAGTCTAGTTTCTTGCTTTATCTTTCTTGGTGTAGTATTGTAAATTCTTCATTGAAAGAATGTCCTTCATCTAGCAGGTGGTTGGCATACGTGGATGTCCCATTGTTGTTGATGTAAACTAGTCTTTCATTTTTACTATTTCTTCGCCTGAAGAAGCCACAGGGTGGCGAAACAATTGTTGCGTTTAAAAAAAAGCAGTAATAAAGTGTTTTGAAAATTTAAGTGTTTGTACTTCAACAACCAAACTTTTCTGGTTAGGTAAGAATAATAAAACATATCTTATCCGTTGTTGAAAACTAACTAATAATTAGAAAAAACAAAAACATGTCGTATATCTACAACTCACTAATTAATAGGTAATAAGGCTTGACGGAAGAATGAGTTCTTATCTCGGTTATTTCGGAGGTTGCATTTATATCATATCATATTATATCATTCCTTGCATAATCACTTTGGTGAGCTCGTCCAGGTGCTTGTTGATGGGAAGAAGTCAATGCCTGGCTAGACGTACAAAATGCCTTCATTGTCCGGCTTCTCGGCGGGCGCACCAGAGTACCCGATTGCTATCATCGCGGACTACTTTCCATAGCCGTGAATTAAACTTTTCGGGTAAACAGGGCCGACCTACCAAGAGGCAGGCCAACAATGTTTGGTGTATCGCATTTCTCAGTTCTTTGGCTCTTGCTGTGAAACATAAACTCCTGAAGAGAACATATATAGGCTTTGATGACAAATTTTAGTCGTCCTCGGGGATCGAAGGATGGCAGACATTATAACCTCGACAAATAAAGAGACCATAGCCGTCTATCGTTGGATGAGCACAGCAGGACTTTTGATCGCAGCAACGTAACTAGCTATACGAAGGACAAGGAGGTAGTTAGGCCAGTTAATCAACATTCTGGGACAAGTCGAGGTGACCCCGAGGCTGAAATACATGGGGTTCCACCTAGATGCACAGCCACTTTGCAGCTCCTACGTTGTGTTAGCAGGTCAATCGAAGGGGTCAGGCCAATATAGGCGGCCTATCAGAAGGTAAAAGAAGACTATTGATGGGTGTAGCACTTTCGAAGATGCTCTACGCAGCTCCGGCTTGGTCATCCGGTTTTATGACCCAACGAAATTTGCATTTCCTGGTAATATGTATCAAACAGGGCTACCGGACCGCAGCTAGCAAGGTAGAAGGATGTTGGCATCCACTCCTTTCTTTGACCTCGAACTTCTAGCGAAGCAGAAGATTCATGTATCCACAAGGGACAGAGGGAGTAAACATGACGCCAAGCAATACTGATCTCCCGGTGACAGGTAAGGTAAGACGGTGGAATTAGAGGCAGCTAAACTCGTCCCTTCATCCCAGTCTTAGAACCAAAACAAAAGTCCATGGTGAGTTGAGCTAACATATCACTCAAATGCTGTCAGGTCATGGTAAGGCCTGTAAAGGGAACTGCATGTGGTGCCTCGAGATAACTGACGGCGCCGAACGTAGCAGTGGAATAGGGTTTTTCCATTGGTACGTTAAGTGGGAACTCGCCACTAAGATGGGATACGAGCTACGAAAATGACTGGTCTACGGCAACCCAGGCTTGAAAGAGGCCATATTAGCTGAATGCGATAACAAAGAGTGATACACTATAATCTGTAATTTTGTTAAGTGTAATTTGCGATTTCTAACTTGTTTCTGGCGTATGTGTTCTAATAAACTGTAGCAGGGGGGTACCAGGCAAAGAAGTATTACGGTTTCGCTGGAATTCAGAGGGACCACTATTGGCCGTACACTGTCAACACTTCCCTAATTAATAGGAGCTCGTTCCCAAGAGGAATTATTAATAAAGCTTCTTTTTTTGATCTTGGGTACTTACGGGAATCTAAGAGTATCTGGTGTGTAAGTCAATGATAGAGAAGTTGTATAATTAAACCATGGATTATAGCAAGTTGTTTAAGCTCTAGAGTTTATGGAACTAAGACTGCATTTATTTTTTTTAAATCTCACACAGTCTGTTGCGTTCATCTTTCCTAGAAGACATTTCGACAGAAAGGGCACACGAGGACGTTATTTCTCAATTATATCATGGCATATTACTTTTCTATAAGTAGTTCGGCTTCTAGGACGTTCAATATGTATTAACAAGTTATCGGGTTGGCAACATTGTTAACAGATCCAAGTGATTTTCGGATAGTACTCACCTTCAAACAGTAGATAACAAAATGTCATGGCATTCTAACAATTAGTTTAGAAGTTACAGTCTGTAAGTTACTAGTTTTTTTTTAATTTATAATTTTGAAGACAATGGATATAAAAGAATTTCGTGCGTTTTTGATGGGCAAAAATACGGTTGGAGCCAAACAGTGGCTTGATAAACATTATTCTACTATGCACCAGGTAAATCAATTATTATTGACTCATATGGTGAATTTAAACGCGGTCATACAAGTACCAATGGTGCTGAACGCTCTAGTCGCCCAAAATCGGCAGTTGTTCTGTCCACAAAAAATGAAGTTGCGTGTAATAGGTGACAACTTGAAGATATTAGAATGTAGTGGCTTTATAATTTTACTTGCTCACACCGGACCAGAAACATCGACGCGTTGGCGATTCAGAACGCTGTTTGGGACTGTTCAAGCAAAATATAAAGGATTTCTTGCACTTGCATTTCTTGATGGGCTACGAGCTCTCAGAGGGCACATTTATTGGGGCGATTATCGCCAGCGACAATAGATGGCTCTGGCAATCCAGGCAGCGACTACTAAAATCAGCATAAAATAAACCCTATTGGCTGAACACGGCAACAAAGAGTGGCAATGGTACAATTGTTAATGTAATCTGTAAATTTCTATATATTTGTTAGTTGTAATTTGCTATTTGCAACTTTTTTCTGGCTGGAAAAACATGCTCATGAAGTGCAGCAGGGGGACATCAGGCGAAGAAGAGGTGAATTTAGAATTTGAGTTATGTTTTTCATAAAGATTTCGGCCAGCAGTGGACTCAATGGGGAACCCATTGCTAATCCTTCTGTTTGTTTATAAATTGTGTTATTAAATGAGAAATATAAACTAGGCTCCACGAACATCTACGCTCTTTTCGCCTCAATCAACCGGAAAAATCAACATTCGCGAAACACATTATTGACGAAAGACATTATTTTTCCGAAGATGTACTTTCAGTTCTACATTTCGCAGAAAAAGGACGTAAAATGGATTTATTAGAATCCCTGGAAATACATAAAGCTAGGCTTAATCCGGGAATTCCCTTAATTAACGACCAGATCGACCTCATGTACACACCCATCTTCAAAGCTGTTTTGTAATCCCTCTTTTTCGTATTTGTATAGATACTTGTTGTAACCGTATTTTAAATTACTATGTGTTTGATAATGACAAGCTAAATTTGTCGAAACTAGTCACAATAAAAAGTTTTCAAGTTATACAAACAAAGTTATCGTGTTTTATTCAATTTACAAAAATGTATAACGAAGTAGAAGCCTCCAAAATATATAACACTATATTTTATATTTCACTCATGTAGCCAGGTGTCCACACTCTATAGTTTTCGGAACTGTGTCTGCATATAATTTTTTGAAGTATAACTTCAGTCTGGTACCTCTAAGGCTTGGGACCAAACTAATCAAATAGGGCTATCGTACTCTACCTACTAAGGGAGCATAGCTACTGGCATCCATTTCTCCTCCTGATCTTGAATTTTTAGCGCGGCAGGAGGTTCGTGTGACCATGAGGGACAAACTGAGTAAGCAACGATGAAATGCGGCTGACCTCCCGATGACAGGCAAGGTTATCTTAAAACCATGGCTGACAAGAGCTCATGGTAAGATGAGATCACATTTCACTCAAATGCTATTCTGCCGTGGTTACATTATTGTTTACCTAAGCCGCTTATGTAAGGCCAAGGAATGGATATAGCGTATCTCGAAATCACTAACGACGCTAAACCTATTGTCTTTCACAACCCTTAGTGGCAGGGGGAATATACAAAACTCATTACGAATATAGACTGAGATCTCTTAGCTACGAGCTATTAATGGTTAGTCCAGATGGCAGAGGGCCAATTGTACATTTAATCTGTATTTTTGTTAGTTGTAATTTGCAATTTGTAATTTATTTCTAGCTGTATATATGCTAATAAAGTGCAGCAGAGGAGCACGGGGTAAACAAGTGTTACGGTTTTGCTGGTGTTTTCAGAAACCACTGTTGGCCGCGCGACTAAATGCAATTCGTTTAAATTGAGCACACCCAAAATGTTGATCTTGATCTTGGGTACTTACGGAAATCTGCCAGTATCCGGTACGAATGTCGATGTGTAGAGAAGTTACATACTGATGTTGTCGGAAATACGACAGCATGTAATTCAAATGGCGTTTATTTGAATACATAATTTAAGAGGAGTGATAAATGAAGTTTTCGTTTAATTTTGGGTAAGGAAATCTGCCACGATCCGGTACGAATATCGATGGTTGTGATCACTCATTCCATATAATAAGTCATCTACGCTTTGGATTTTCAGTATGACGCATTTAATTTAAACGGCATTCATTTTAATTGATCATAACCAAGAGGAATGTTGAATAAAGTTTTCGCTTGATCTCGGGTAATTATGAGAAACTGCTAGTATCTGGTAAATACATCGATGTATGGAGAAGTTGCCACAAGGCGTGTGGCAAGTCGTCCACGTACTGATGTTTTCGGAAGTATTACAGCATTTAATTCAAACGGCATTTATTTGAATTAATCATACCCAAAAGGAGTGATGAATGAAGTTTGCGCTTAATCTTGGGTAAGGAAATCTACCAGAATATGTGCGAATATCAATGGTGGTGATCACTCATGGCATATAGTAAGTCATCTATTCTTCGGAGTTTTTGAAAGCTTTTAATTTAAACGGCATTTATTTGAATTGATCGTAACCAACCAAGGGATGATGATTAAAGTTTTCGCTTCATCTTGGTTACTTATGAGAATCTGCCAGTATCGGGTGTAAATGGTGGAGAAGGAGTTTTTGAAACTGTGACTGCATTAATTTTTTTGAAATCTACACACAGTGTGGTCCTTCAATCTTTCTTCGGAACTATTGATACAAGAGCGGCTCAAGAGGTCTGATTTTTTTGAGTAATATCATGGTATAACATTTCTTCTATTAGCAGTTCTATAGATACGAACAAGTACTTATCAGATTATTCTATATGGTTGAGTGTCCCTATAACTCTAATTAGCTTAAGTTGGCCTGAAGCATTTGGTTGACTTTTTCCTTTGTTTTGAAATCTGTTTCATCATTACGGCAAGAAGCATTGACAATAAATAGTAGGGAGTACGGCGTTAATAGAATTCAGCAATCAGTTTTCACTTTTTCATTAGTTTCACGCAGTAAACTTATCAGTTGTGGTAGTGGTTGGTACTTTTTTCAATCTATGTAGATTGGTTCACAGCTTAAGTATATTGTTCATCAAGGATTGTGTCAACTCATATAAGACATATCCTTATTTTCTGTTCCTACTTTGTCTAGTATCCTTCAGTTGTTCGTGAAAGAATTGCTTCCTGACACATTCACCTATCTATCTTCTAAGGAAGATAAGAAAGGATGTGTTTTTAAGAAAATAGTAATCACAAAGTTGCCTCAATAATAATAATTTTTAAGTTCTGTCAATTTTAAAGATTTTCCTAATGCAACGAAAGAGAAAATATTGAAATATCTGAAAGACTATGATATTGACTGTTACTACTAGTTGAATTCTAAAATTCATTGTCGATAAATGTATTATACGATATATATTTTGTATTATATTTTAGATTCGGATTGCAATGCTAAATGTTTAGTAGACGGCACTGTTTACGAGGAAGGCATGACCTTCGAACCGAAAAATACCTGCTTGAGATGTATTTGCAATAAGGACTTCAATGGGAAATACAAGAAGCCGAACTGTGTGCCCAAACCGTGTGATTTATATTTCCACTTCCATCAGAAATTCACCGAAAATCCGAATTTATTCACGCAATGCGCACCGATATATTCCAAATGGGACATGTGCTGTCCAGTTGATTTCCTTTGCGGTAGGTTAGAATTTTAGTTTACATGCAAAATGTATTAAAAATATATATTTTTAGACGTTCCTGTTAAAGTTGAAGTAGCTAAAGATGCCAAAAATGTTAAAGAAGGTAAGTAAATATATAAAATTATCATCACAAAAAAGCATAATTGAAATATGGAAAAGAATCATTAGTCTTGGTCTGCAATTAGAAGGTTAACAGGTACCATTCACTCCTGGGATATAATTAATAGCGATTTTAATAACGGGGTGAATATTTTAAGTAACAAGATGATTTACACACACATAAACAAACAAACATGACAGAAGGACCACATTGGGGGATAGTTAGATACTACAACTATTAGAAAGGAATGAAGTTTTTTTATCACTTTTTTTATTAATCAAAACTAGACACAGTAAAATTAAAAAAGTGGTATGAAAACTCCACATCACTTAATAAAATACTGACACAGTATATTGTTTCAAATTTTTTTTCTATGACAATGTTTCACCACATTTTTAATGTGACGTTTTTAATTTTTGAAATCATATACTGTGTCAGTATTTTATTAATGGCTTTCTATATTTTAGTAGTTGAACGCCTTTAAGATAAAAGAAACAATATTATTTCAGATGCGGCCTCCAAGTGCAGGATTGGAAAACGGGAATTTATCAAAGGAGCGAAATTTTCTTATTCACATAAAGAAGACAACGACCAAACACACACTGTAACGTGCGAGTGTGTTCTTCCACCTTTAATGACCTGCCAAAAAGATGATTGATAACCTAATTTAATTATCCGTCTGTTTTAAAAAATATATTATTGCAAATAACAAAAATTTGCGTGTTTATTTTCTTGATTAATATCAATCTGCATAAATTTTAACCAGCCTTGGTTTTCCCGTTTCGGTATTTCAATCAGTGGCTATTAATTAATTTATGGTGACCAAACTTTCCTTCGTTTCTACGCAAATACGATATCTCACCAATAATTAAAGCGGACTTAATGATCTGTTCGTGCCTACGAGATACCATTTACAATTCCAATTTCAAATTTTAAATAGTTTTAAATGGGTGGAAAAATATTACACGCAATAGGTATTGCTTTAACGCTTAAGAAATTCAAACTAAAAACTTATAAATATATTAAATTCTTAATCTATTGTTCGTTAAAGTCACTTATAATTATTACTTCTTATGATAATTTTAATATGTAGATCTACAGAAGGACATAATTTTGATTATAATTTGTTAACCTCTGTTAATTAATAATTAATTCAAGATTTAATCGAAACTAAATTTAGATTGACGTTCCCAAAGATAATTTTTAATGCTACTAATTTTATAATTCCACTATTATTAACATGAAACGTTTTGACCAAAGTTTCAAACTATAAAAAAATATAATCCCCATTTATTATAACTGCAATTCAATTAAGAATTATAAACATTAATTATTATTAATGATTTGTCGGTGGTTATACACTCAAACAGGAATCTAGTGCAATCATTAGATAATAGATGGCACCTTTATGATTATTATAAGTTACATACTGGTATCCTATTTATTTGTTAGATTCTAATTATTTCCATTACCTTTCTTTTTATTTTCCATTATAATCATACGGTTGATTCGATCGGGCCCGCTTTATTCATACATGCACGTGCGTAATTAATCGAGGCGCCTGTCTCCACGTGGGGGTCCCCAATAAATGTCGCGGACCTCCGCTTCGGTCCTTTTGGGGCTCATTAAAACGGTTATTGATGATTTTCGCTCATCACACTCGCTGCTTTATTATGCTGATACGAGCTAATGGTCCGACTCTGGTGACATTCCAATTGATTATTGTGATTGTTATTGAAATATATTGAATATTGACGCGCGGTTATGAAACCGAAACATTACAAAATGTTAAAAATGATAGTGCTTTTGCCGGCAATTGATTGTCACATCTATATATTACAATATTTGAAGAGACCATTTAATGGTCTAACGTTAATCTGCATACATTATGTAAACTTTACTTACATTCATTTATTTTTAATCTCAGTGTCGAAATAGGAAGTAATTAATTTATTATAATAATATAATAAATAATACTCATGTAAAAAAAAATTAAAAATAAATGATTTATTAGGACTATAAAGTAAAATCAATATAGTTTCTATTGATAATGACTTAAAAAGCAAAAGTAGTCGAGTAAATAAAGTAAAATAGTGAAAAAAAAGTGTAATTTAATTTAAACCTTCATCAGTAATAATATTTTTATTTTTCATTTCGACATAGACACATCAAATATATTGTCTAATTTATGTCGGAGATTATCCCCAATAGTCCAATTAAACAATTAATCCAGGGTTACTAGAGTCTGGGAATAGAACGGTCAGCCCGTAAATGTAGAATAATTGTTAATTTGCTTTTAATGAACGAAATTGAGGGGTAATTCAATTCTTGTCCGTTGCTTATTTTATTAGATTGGGTGCGACCGATTTTGCCATTTTCCCACACCCACTCTTATTGTTGCTCGATGCATGTCACATAAATTTTGTCGCTCGAATGAAATTGGAGTAATTCCATTGTGATCGAATGGACTTAAGTAATGTCCTATTTAGGTTAATACGACCTTCAGATGTTTACACAGATAAGTATTAACATTCAGTTTGAATCAATTATGCCAGCGTAAAATCTCTAAGGAAATATATTTATAGTAGATTTAAATCACATAGCTGTAATTTTAAAATTACTATACTTTAGATACTATTATTACGATAATGTAGATTATTTACCAAGCATATAATAGAAAATTTAAGTAATCATGATTCATATATATCATATAGTTTAGATTAATTTAATGTCAAGCTGTTTTATTATCCTATGAGAAAAATTGTATTGTATATATTAATTTGTTGGAAATTCAAATAGTAAGTTCTTTTTAGATTTATAATATTCATTTTTTGTAAGCAACCATTTTTAAACGATATTGTGACTTTAAAAGTTTGCAGAAGTAAATAGTCTGGCGAAATAATTTCAATCTTTGGAAATTTACAAAAATATGTATTAAATCAATATGTCGAATTGGCCAACAATAAAAATACCAAATGTTTCTATTTCATTATTTATTGTCTAATATACATAAATAAAAATGTACTAATAATAAAATTGAAATCCAATCTGAAATTCAAGTGTTTTAAATGAAGCAGCATGTTCTAAAAAACTAAAGCAAAAAAAGAAATAAACTACACTACAACTACTTAATAAAATTAATTACTTAGAAAGAACAATATCCTTTCTGAGGACCCAAATGACTAAACTACGAAAATTTCGAAATGTTAATCCAATGAAGAAATTAACGGCAAGCAAAATTCTGCCCAACGTTAAACCAAATTTAAAAGTGACGAAAAGTTACCTCAAGTCATCGCTCTGGAACACAAAAAAATATTTATTCCAATAAAAAATGCCTTGTGGTTGCGGACGAATCTGGAAGAGGGTTTTACTCAATTCTGAATGATGCCCTTCCCTAGGAATACCAGTGTCAAGTAATTTTCAAGCCCAATGCAACATTTGAAGGAGTGGTTGAGGATATTCCTAAATTGGTTTCGTCGCATACATCCGAAGACTTCATAATTATCGGCAAGAGGCTTACGAATGCTATACACACAAATTTGATATTTCTAACAACATTATATAAATCAAACAGACATATCTTGAACAATTTTATTTATAAAACTAATGTACAATTATTAAATTTAACAAAACAAAGTTTTAATAGAAATATCGGAGTAATTGTCCTTAATTATAATCGATTTTCCAATTGTAAGTCTTTAAAATAGCTTAAGAAAAGTCTAGCTCATAGAATTTCGTCAATTATTCCTACACATGTTACCACCATGGTAATGAATGAGATTTCCATTCTGTTTCTGATTCTGATAATTGTAATGAAATTAGAGAGAATAACATCTTTGTCGAAAACTATATACAATTTGAAGAAACATATACAAATGAGAAACGATAAGGGTTAGTCTGTCCGTTTAGGCTATCGACCATCGGTCTTTCTGCACTGTCTTGACTTTAAGTTATGTGTAAAAAAATAAATTAAGTTGCTAGCTAGCTTAACCGTCTGAATGATTCGAACTAATGAATTGCTCTAGAGTAGTTGATGGGTGTGTGATATTGGGAATTTCGGGGAATACAGAATTTGTTGATGAGGGTTACATTAAAGAAATTTTTGGCACATTTTATGGTAAGGCTTTTTGTACGTTGGGATATTGGGGTGACTTGAATAGTTTCATAGTGGAGAACATTTGAAGGATTATGTAGGGGGTTAATGGAATGTCTTAGTTTGGTAAGGGTACGTAGAGCTGATCTTTCGGCGACGTTAAATAATGAAATTATTTTTTTTTTAATTAAGTGAAAATCAACTAGTTTTTATTAGTCTAAATATCTGTAGTGTTTTTAATAAAATAAATTATCTAAAATTATTATTAAGTAGATACGCAGCCACAAATATCGCCTGTATTCAGGAGCACTGGCTTTCCAAAGAGCAATTGGAGTTTTTGTCTATACGTGATTTCCAAGTTGTCACATTATTTGCAAAGTAAGACAATAAGCACTTGTCAGAAACAACGTCGTTCTTGAAGAGATATTATATAATTCTATTGAAATGAATATTGAATCCGCAATCCGCATTATAAGCGATAACCAAATTATCACTTCTGTTGGCCTCACTTGGCAACATATTCAAAGAAAATGTACATTTGCGGCGATTTTATTATTAATTTATTGGGTAAATCAATGAATAAATCAAAATTTGTTATCTGAAAAGAACAACATAATTTAGTAACCAACTTTAGAATTTGTTAAAGATATCTAGTACCTTGGAGTAACTTTAGATTGAAACCTGAATTTAAAAAGCCACTGTAAGGAACAAATAGACAATATTAGGCCCAAAACATATCAGTTCTATAGAACATGCCAGTCACTCAGCAAAAACTTCCGCTTCATTTTATATAAGGCTTTTATCAGTCCTCATTTTACTTACTGCCCCACATTATTATACTATATCAACAGTAATGACATGGATCAACTTCAAATATTACAAAATAATTGCATGAGTACAATATTACAGTGTGACAGATTCATTCATTCATTCATTCAGACTCATATTAAAGACATGCTTCATGAACTAGGCCTCTTTTCTGTTCGTCAACAGTTATTTTTATGAACATGTGTTTTATATACAAATTAAATAATGATATGTTACCACAATACCTTACATGTAACATCATAAAAAATAAAGACATTCATGATTTTGTTTATTGATACAGTAAAATAACAGCGAACTTATTGTCCATTGTTCTATGAAGGTTTAGATAAATATAATAAACTAGATACAAGCATTAAAGAGCTTGAATCAATTTAAGAAAAGGCCAAATCCTTATGTTAACTTTAGTTTAATCTGTAATAAAAGAATAATATATCGATCTAGTAATGTAACTTATTTTGTAACCTGTAATGATAACTTTGTGATTTTGTTTCATTTTGTTAAACTTAGGCTTAAGAAATGTTATACCGGTTGTATTTACATATGTATCTTTATAAATGTAAATAAACAATAACAATAACTTTAACGAGCCGACAAAAATATTGCGTAGTAAAACTTGCGTAGATAACTTTCTTACCAAATATCCATTAGCCCCAAAATTATGCTTTACTGTTGATTTCAGTGACTATAATGCACTCAAAATTACCAAATTATAAAATACGCGAGAAAAAGTATAAGGATAATAATAATAATAAACATCTTTATTTACAGAAAAAAAGAAAATAATTTACATGAAATTAACAAAATGACAATGGAATTATACAATAGTATATTTTTCTGTCAAACGGCTATCGACCTGCGGTCTTTCAGCCTGGAGTTATGTCTTGTATAAGGATATATATTTTCAAAAGCAAATATTGATAAATTTATTAGATTCTTAAGTAACATTAGCTAGTAAAATGAAGTCTATAAAGAATCCGAACCAATGTCTAAATTTACTAAAGTAGTTCAAAATGCAATGGATTCAGCCTTTCCAATTAAACGAAAGCAAGTTTGCCTATACAAACCTTGGATAACAAAACGAATCAAAGTATCGAGTGAAAATACACGAAATTTATACATATTAACAAAACGAATTAAAACCAGTGTCTTATTAAATCACTATAGCAATTACAAAAACATTTTAAATTGAGTTGTACAAGCTTCAAGAAAAATTCACAATAGTAACTTAATAAGGAAATCCAACAATAAAATAAAAACAATTTGGAACATAGTTAAAAGTAATTTAATAAAATAAAGAAAACATAAAATATTGTATTGGAAAGTAAAGAAGAAACAATTTGTGATCCGATAACTATAGCTAATATGTTCAATAATTATTGTAATGATACACCTTACAAACTTCGAGAAGCAATACCAAAAAACATTACAGGCAACAATTATATACCGTTTCATAATAAAACAATGTTTCTAAAACTTCTCGATGATAATATCAATTAAGAAATTCATCTGCTAATGGAATAGAGGAAATACACACAAAGATATTAAAGCTTGCCTCAGACTGTTTACCTAAACCCTTAGACGTCATTATTAATCACTATTTCAGTAATGAAATTTTTCCAAATTGTTTAAAATTTTCCAAAATTATACCTTTACACAAAAAAGATCAAAAGACCTACATTAAATCTGTATTAAAAATCAAATTGTGTGCTTTTTGAGAATAACTCTGTATTTAGTACTTCTCAGCATAGGTTTAGAAATTCGAAATCTACAACTACAGCCTTGGGTTCTATGTTAAGTGATATTTATGGACAAATGAATGCCGGTAATAATACAGTAAGTCTGAATTATGACCTAACAATGGCCTTCGATATGGTTTATGATCAAATATTACTGAACAAACTAGAACGTTACGATGTAAGGGGTTCTGTATTGAAGATTTTAAGTGATTAATTAGAAAATCTTTCTCAATTAGTTGAAATAAAACAAAGTCTAAAAGAAAAAACTTGTCCTTATAAATCAGATATACTACATAAAATCACTGGTATTCCACAGGGATCAATTCTGGGTCCACTTGTATTCATCATATACATAAACGACCTGCCTAAATGCACAGACTTTCCAGCTGTAATGTAAGCCAATGATGATGTGTCTATGATCAAAATAAAAATACATTGTTAAATAACATCGAATTAGTTTATAAACAAATAACTGCATGTTTTAACATAAATATGTTACTCGCAAATGAATCAAAGACTTATATAATTATTTTTAAAAAGATACCAACCAACAACATTGATAAAATTTCCCTGGATGGTAGGACCCTAGAATTAAGTTCAAATTGCAAGTTCTTGCGATTAACTTTAGATAATTGTTTGTCATGGACAGAATATTTTACTCACAAAAGACGAAAACTCAACTCTGCCACTTATGTAAATATACCAATTCATGATTCCTTAGACCTATCAACCCTCATCAATAAGTAAGTAATCAACAATTACGTACTGACTATTGTATTTGGGAAATCCAGCGAAAATTAAACAATTATTGTTATTTCCGAAAGAGGTTGTTCGTACTTTATTATAAATTAAGCAGCGCGAGTATTGCCGAGAATATTTTAAGACATTAAATATATATACTATTGTTAATTTATACATATTCTAGGTAAGTATATTTATCTACTGTATTAAAAATCTATATAATATGGTATATATCATCATAACATAAGACAGTGTCAAAAATTTGTCTATTTTACGCTCCAAGAATTTATAATACGCTTCCACATACAATTAAACAGCTACAAACAAAGACATTTTTCATATGTTCCTTAAAGACATTTCTACACGCTAATATATTTTATCCTTTGGAAGAATTTTACTGTAATTAATTCATTAACTATTAGATTCGTTTTATTATTTAGTTATCTTGTTTAATGCATTTTAATCTGTATTTTTGGTATCTTAGTTGTTAGTGTTCTAAATCGTATTCTTAAGGTCCTAATTGTTAACTTGAATGTTTGTAATTAATTTACTTTTTTTACCTGTTTGACTTGTGCTAACACTTAATATATATTACACCAATAAAATCTACTACTACTCAACAACTGTCAATGTGTCAGTGGTTCCTAATCATTACTCAGAGAGCCCCGAGCTTATCGGAGCAATTGGCCGTGAGTTGTGAGTATGTTCAACTTTAACCTTAACAGTATACAGCTATTCATTGGTCAATATGTTAAATTAAATATTTACATCTGTAAATAGTAAACGTTTTGACGAGAAAAGTTCAAAACTGATTTGAAATAAAGAACTGAAAATGGCACATAAACTACTTCAGGGCGAAATTATGGAAACGTTCGAAAGTGTACAACAAATCTCTTGTAATGTTAATTGGAAATAGCGGGCATAAATAATATCAGAGTTGCAGAAAAAAGTGTTTTGTGTAAGTACTGGATTTATTAATTATTATATCCTTTGAAACCTCTATATATTTAAAATTTGTAAGATATCTGATCTGATAATAAAATAATCACCAATTACTCTAGAACAATGTTTCTCAACCTTGTTTGTGCCATGTCCCACCTAAGCCTTTCTAAAATTCTTATGCCCCCTATGTAACATATACATAACTTTAAATATTATAAAAATTAATTGTTCACTTAAGAAACTTAAATAATAGGTTTAAGGAAGAAATCACTATGAAATTGTGAACAAAGTAAGAAAATCTAATGTAATGAAAAACTGAAATTAAAATTCGAAATAATTTTAATAAAGATTTTTCTTTATTAATTTATTATTTTAATTTAGTGAGATCCTTATGTTTGATGCTTGCTGCACAGAGATTGTATGTTAAGTTCCAATTTGGTTAATCTTCACATTGTGTTGTATTCAGACGATTTCTGTTTTTAAATCACTAAATCCACATTCACCTAAATATAAAGATGGAAACGGTAACAATAGTTTTCTTGCACATTTGATTGAGTTTCGATATTTGATTTCTGTTTCATCACAAAGCCATGACATCGCTCCTTTTATAATAAATAAAGTTTTAACTGAGCTATTTTGCATTCAAAGGTATCGGCGAAATAATTCACCAACGCTTTACAATAAACTGTTAAAATATACATCATTTCAGGTTTTTCGCTTAAAAACCACTAAGAGTATCAAATATTACCATTAATATATTCAAGCAGTTCCCTTTCGAGAGCCGTCTAACGTCAGTGTGAAGTTTAAGTCTCACATGGACTGTATTTTGTTCTTCGCAAAATAGCTTGAAGAGATGCTCGCATTTGGCATTAGCTTTAATAGCATTGGTACACTTTATTACTGACCACAAAAGTTTTCCCTATGAATAACACAATGCACAAGAATCATTTCTGGATTCTCATCTTTCATCAATTTTAAGCAGCCATTTTTCTTGTCCATCATATTATGAGTATCATCTTTCATTGGTATATTATTGATATCGAAGTAGTTTTGTGACTTATTATACATATATATATATATATATATATATATATATATATATATATATATATATATATATATATTTGGACGTAGTAGTGCTTTTTAATCTTTTACAGAACAACTGTTATTCAGTAAAATGCCCTTTATCGATATATCTTAAGTAATTTACCAATATTGCCTCACAGTATCTCAAAGTTGATTCGTCTATTCTTCTGCTAACAATATTATTACTGAGTGGAATAGCTTTTACATCTTTATCATCTTTCTCAAGAATCGTTTTAAGAAATGCTGATATTGACGGTTTTATTAAATGCTCTCATTCAATATAATTTTTCCAGATAAATAGAGAAATTAGATAACTAGCCTCAAGAATACGTTTATTAGTTAAAGTATGAGCAATAAATAGAGAAATCTAACATTGCATTTAAATATTCCGGAGCAAAAGGGTTAAACTCGTGTCGAGTCCATTTTCGAATTGCCCCCCTCAACAATAAAATTGCCCCCCTGTGGGGCGTGGGCCCCACGTTGGGAAACACCGCTCTAGAACGACTTAGTCCCCGCTCCCCGTATACCGCCGAAATTGGGACCACAAGGAGAATTTAACGTCCCCATTATTGCTTTTTCGTCCAGCTTCTGAGCTCACTTTTCATTGACCTTTGGAAAAGTAAAAAAATCAGTTTTTTCTGATAATTTTCTCTATGGACCCTTGACGTGCCACAAAGAGTCTCAATGCCCCCATAATCGACTATAGTTGTTCTAAATGCCTTGTAGCTGAAGGAAAATCTCCCTTAAATGGTTGTACCGGAGATGGCGCCATGCGAAAATTTTTTAAACGCTTAACAATCCTACGACGGATTTCATCTCTACCTTCTAATATCCAAAATTGTGTCTGCATCTGCCTATAAAAATTTAAAACTTGTGGGTGTTGGTACATATTATGATAATGACCAATTACTAACTCAATCCCACAGGGATTCCGTGGAAAATGAAACCACACGCTTCTCTTAAACTTTACTTTTCTTATTTTTGGGTGGGTAGTCTTAATTAGAATAGGTTAGACATAATTTTAGTTTTAAACACTATAATACTGTTGTCATAATTATCAAATAAATCATTACCAGGGGCATAGTTTACACAGGTCAAAAGTATAGTAACAAGATTCAAACTTCCAGTGTGCATTAAAAAACATTTACCTGAAGAAGCAATAAATTTGCGAAACAATTGTAGTGGAAATAAACACACATTTGTGAAAATCTTAAACTTTAATATACAAATTAATATGGATTTTCAACACCTCAACGCCTTATCTATCAACCTACCTTATTTGACGTGGAGATATATGATCTTGGATTTGGCTAACTCTTTTTGCGACATATGTTGTCTAGCGATGAGGCGATAATTGGACCCATTTTAACGCAACCATCGAATCTGAAAAGACTCTAGAAATTGAATAATATTTTTCTAACAATTCCGCCACATGACGAATTAATTTCGAAACTAGAACCACTTCACACAATTCCAACATTGGTAGTGTCACTTATTTGAGTGGTACTTCTAGATCTGATTAAACAATCGTGCAATATACACACCCGAATCCACGTTCCGGGCTGCCTGCAAAACCATGTATCTTTTTTTCTTGGTTTTGAAATTAATAATATTAATAATAATATTTTATGCTATTTTTATTTCCGCTTTAAGACATAATTAGACCATTTTTTGTCTGGAAATGAAACTTTTTAAGCAGCGAATGTTACTATTTATGAAGGTATAAATCACGATTCTCTAGATTGTAGGAGTACATATATGCCAGCAATGACAATTTATCCTAGGGGTATTATGTTTATGTTTTTTAGTCTTTAGCTTCCTTTCCAATATATATATATATATATACTACGTGTCCACGTAAGTATGCAACAACAAATTGGAAACTTTCTTATTATTAATTTCTCAGAAAATTTTATTCTTTATAAAAGTTGGTGCTTGATCTTAAACTTACAAAAAAAAACAAAACAAATGACATTCGACGCTATATTAGCAAGATATTGAACAATTTTTATAACTTTTGCACTTTTTAAGCGAATTTTATCAAGTATTCTCAGTGAGGTATCTGTCATTAATATTTATCATTAACAAATAATTTATTAAGAATTGTTGTCTCCTAAATTATGGCAGAGCGATTAACTTCACAAGATAGAGCAGAGTTGGTGCTAATATAATAACTATAAAACCTGCAGAGAACTTTAATGCTTTTTATTCCTTCAAGAAAGGATGTCTATTAATCTTTCTCTAAAATTTCAAAGAAATATGTCTTCCAAAGAACTGTATGGTTTCTAGATTTTTCGATTTATACACACATCTTTATTGCACATAGTAAAGCAACATTATTAGGAAACGATTTAATAAAAGAAAATTTCTGCTAAATGGATATCGACCTAGGGTCTTTCAGCCTAGAATTTTCCATTTTTCAGATTTGTAAAAAAATTAAAATACGAAAGTTCTGTAAAATTTCAGAAATTTATTAAGAAAGTAAAGTGGTTTCGATTTTTTCACGTAGTTACTACACAAAAACAAAATGGCAACAAATGAAACTTGAAACTTTTTGAAAAAAATTGCTTTTGATGATTTGACAAATTTTAAAAAAGTAATCTCAAATGAAATCTACTTGAAATTTTTCGAAATTGTTTAGAAATAATGTAGTTTTATTTCTTTTTACTCTTTATTGTTTAAAAAAAAACTCAAAAATAAAATTACGACCATTTAAAGTCGAAACTTGGAAGAGAAAACTGGTTTCAATGTTTTAAAAAATTGTAAAAAACTAATAATTTAAGATGTTTCAACATTGTTAGAAAATTATTTAATTATTTTAGTCTTTCTCAACCTAAAAGCAAAGTTTCAAACCATGAAAAGCAAAGGTGATTAATTAAAGTCGAAATTTGTAGAAGAAGATTGCTTTTAATGATTTAAAATTTTGTAGAAGAATCATCTCAAACTGAAAATTTTCTAAAAAAAATTTCTAAAGGTAAAAAATCTTTATCAATTGCAGTTTGCTGAAATTATGGACTTGAGCTCTAAGACATTTTAAATTATCTAATAATTCTAAAGTTGTCTTTAATTTTACATTTCCAAATTTCCTATTTTTTCTGATACTTTGGCTTCTGTAATTCCTAATAATTTCAAATTTAATTTAATTTTTATTAATTACAACTTTTTGCAATTGAAGTCATTTTAGATTTATTAAAAAATGTCAATCTAAATTTGTAATTTCTACACGTCCAAGACTTTCTGGAGTTTTAATTTTGAATCTTATTTTTTCCTATAATTACAGATTTCAAAAATTTTTGTGTTTCGTTATAATTTCAAATTTTCTAAAACCGAAAAACCTTGACGTCTGTAACTTTTAACAACTCTAAATTTATTTTAATTCTTCTAAGACTTTCTAGATTTTCAAAATTCATAATCTAATGTTTTTCTACAATTTCAAATTTTGCAATAATTCCGAAAGTTTTATTTTTACTATTTTTAAGTCTCTAGAGTATGAAAATTTTCTGTATTTTTTATTTTATTTTTTGAGTTCTGAGTTTTCTTTTTCTAAAATAAAATCTCTAAAGGTGAAAAATTATTATTAAATCCAGTTTGCTGAAAAACTTCTAGAGGTCTAGGACGTTATAAATTCCCCAATAAATCTAAAGTTTTCTCAAATTTTACATTTCCTAAAAATTCCTTGACTTGGCAATATTTTTTATACGTACTGCTTCTTTAATTATTAATATTTTAATTTTTTTTAAATGTACATAATTCTTATTAATTAAATTTTATTGTAATTAAAATTAATAATAAAATTTTGCATTTTATTTATATTCCTAATCTAAAGTTTTAGAATTTTGTAAATATCCATAATTTCAGCACTTTCAGAACTTATAAAACTCTTACTAGTTTTAGAGTTCTCTGCACTTCTTAAACTTTCTGGAGTTTTAATTTGCAGAATTAATTTTCCTACTATTTTAAATTTGTAAAAATGTTTGTTAAAATTGTGTTGTAATTTTTCGTTATAATTTCAATCGCTCCGAAGACATAAAATCTAAAAATGTTGACGTCTACAATTCTCAACAAAACCAAATTTTTATAGATTACTAAGACTTCCTTAAATTCTAAAATCTATAACCTCTTAATTTTTTTATAGAGTTTTAAGACTCATAATCTAAAGATTTTACACAATTTTTGATTTCATAATATTTTTTTTATTTTTTTTTTAACCATTTTGGATTTTTAAAATTCTAATTTTTTCTCAAAGTTTCTAAAGTTCCCACAGTTCTTAATTTCCATAATTTAAAACAATTCCAATTATAAAGAAATCCAAAATGCTTGCTTTTTTCAAGTCTTCAGGATTTTCTGGTACTTTTGATTTGGATAATTCTAAGATATAAAATTATTATTATTAAATGTTCTAAAAATTTTGACGTCTATAATTCTGAACAATAGTAAATTGCTTAGACTTCGAAATTTTAAACAATATGACGTTTTAGAATTCACAATCTTTTAATTTTTAACTTCTAAGATATTCTAGAGTTTTAGAATTCATAATCAAAAGTTTTTCTAGAATTTCAGATTTTGCAATAATTAATTATTTAAAATTGTTAATGGTTTAATGGTTTTAGATTTTTAAGAGTATTAAAATACTTAAACATTTTAAAGATTTCTCCAGATATTTTTAAAATTTGAATAATTTGCAAAAACTGCTTTTCTAAATCCTTAAAGGTATAACATCTTTATTAATTATAGTTGGCCTTTCAAGAGTTTTAAGACGCTTAAAATTCTCTAATAATTCTAAAATTTTCTCATATTTTACATTTATTTAAATATTTTCTGATATTTTTGGCTTCTATAACTATTAATTTTAAATTTCTTTGTTGGTTCATAATTTTTATTAATTTTAGTTATTTTGTTGTAATTCTAGACTTTCTAGATTTTTTCAAATTCCCAATATAAAAGTTCCTTCAAGTTTTAGAATTGTTATTTCTAGTCTAAGACTTTCGGGAGTTTTAATTTTAAATCTGATTTTTTCCTACAATTTTAGATTTCTTAGAAGTTTCTAAAGTTTGTGGTTTAATTTTTTGTTATAATTCCAAATTTTTTAAAATTTCGGAAAAACCTTGACGTCTGTAAGTCTTAGTAATACTAAATTTTTCTAGATTTCTAAAATGCTAAAATCTTCAACAGCTCTAGTTTTTCTGAATGTAATAACTTCTAAGGTTTTCTAGAGTTTTAGAATTCAAAATGTAAAGTTATTTCACAATTTTAGATTTTATTGCTAATTCAATAATTGTATTGTTAATAATTTCAAGACTTCCTAGAGTTTTAAAGTATTTGAACATTCTAAAGTTTTCTGTAAATCTTTTTTTTTTAATTTCTAGAATTTTCAAATTCTTTATTTCAGTAATTTGCTAAAAACTGCAGTTTTCCTTTTCCAAAAAACTCTAAAAATGTAAAATCTTTATTAATTACATATTACTGACATTCTAGACTTCTAGATTTATTATGTCGTTTTAAATTCTCTAGTAATTCTAAAGTTTTTCTGTATTTTCCTAAAAGTTCTTAAATTTCTGATATTGTCTAATATATTTGGCTATGTCTCTTAATAATTCCAATATCTATTAGAAAATGCGCCAGAAGTTTAAGATTGGAAAAGTTAACAGTATATGAAGTACTAGCGGCGAATAAATTAAAAGCATTTAAACCAAGATGTGTTCAAACTTTGCAAGAACATGATTACGAAAATCGTTCTGAATTTTGTTTCGTGGTACAAGGTGAAATAGAAATTGATTGTACATTTCCTAAGAAGATCCTGTTTACATTTGAATCTACATTTACTACAAATGGTGTAGTTTCATCACAAAACTGTCGTTAGTGGTCAACAAAAAGTCCAGCATTCTGAATTATCTGCAAAAATCAATGTTCTCGAAAAATAAATGTTTGGTGTGAAATATTATAGGGCCCTACATATTTCGGCAGAGTTTAAATTCAGAAAGATATTTAGAATTTTTTAATATGAAATTGTACAACGAATTTGACATGTTACCATTGGCAAGAAGAAATTATATTTGGTTTATGCAGGATGGGAACCTGCACATAGTGCTCGTGTCGAAGTTGAATATTTGAATGAACAATTTAATGAGAATTGGATTGGAAGACATTCAAGATTTCCATGACCTGCTCGCTCACCCGACCTAAATCCACTTGATTACTTTTTATGGAGGTGGTTAAAAACATAGTTTATTCCGAAAGGCCTTTTTGAAATTCAGATGATTTGGAAAATAAAATTAGAAATGGTATAAGATATTTAAATAATAATCCCAATATATTGAAAATGTAATCAGAGATTTTAACAGAAGAACAAAAATCCGTATTTTATTTGTTTTGTCTTTTTTGTATGTTTAAGATCAAGCACCAACTTTTATAAAGAAAAAAAAATTCTGAGAAATTAATAATAAAAAAGTTTCCCATTTGTTGCATACTTACGTGGACACGTTGTATATATATATATATATATATATATATATATATATATATATATATATATATCAATATACACAAATATATAACAAAACGTACAAAAATTAATTAATTATTTTATTAATTTTGATACACCAGATAAAAGCCAAAAAGTTAATAACCACGCACCAAAAGCATCTAAAGGAAATTGTAATATTTGCCACCGGATCGCAAATAACCTTATTATCCCAAAGAATAAACGCTTAAAAAGAGAAGTGAGATTTTAGAACAAACTAGAATAAATTATTTAAATCAGCTGTATTTTCTAATCCTAAAAAATAGCATTTGTAATTATCTTGCAAGGAAGAAGATTAAGAAGAGAGTAGGAGTTCTCCTGGAGAAACTATCTAAGGGACAGATTTGACGAACTGGAATTCGGATGAACTAAGCACAGAAAAATATATAACATCTAACACTTAGCAGAATAAAAAAAAAACAGTAGATAGGTATTACTAATCCTTTAAATTATTTTAAATATACGCATTGCACAATTCATACTGACTGGAACGCAAACACAAATAATTCATTGAATGAATCTTTTTCGAAACATAAAATTTTAAACAGCCGAAAATATTCAAAAGGCCATATTCATTATTTTAATAACTAATGATGAAATATAATACCGCATAAACAAACACCTACCTATCGGCCTTTATTATTATTCCCTGTGCCATCTAGTAATTGGCCCCACTGGTCTTGAATTCCTCGGCTTTATTCTCCCGTAATTTATGTGATTTTCACCTTGGGTAATGATTAATTATTTGCCGCGCTCGCGCGCCAAGTCCACGCATTTTTTCGTTTTAATTGCGCAATCGATAAATTATCTATTAAAGACGGTTTCTTCGGAACGGACTCTCTTCGGGCGTTGATTTATGGAGGCACGCGTCCGGACACGAAAAACGGGAGTTGCACAATTAAATAGGAACGGTTAATTGTGCACAAGTACACCGTCGATTAGGTTCCAATCGATTTGCGCTCGGACTGCGCTCCGGGTGATGCACGAAAATAACTGCACATTTTCTCCGAAGCCATTATTGGCATCTGTAATAGAAATGCAGAAATGCTGAAATGGAAATAAAATTATTCAAGTCTCGAAATACAATTTTTTTTATTTTTAGAATTAATGAGGACATTCAGGTCTTTAACATGTTACGTGTAACTATTAATTAATTACCTAATTATATAAACACAATATTTTAGGAATATACAACAGACGCCAAAAAATAACTGTAATTGCTGCGAATTATGCACACAATAGATATTCTAGAGTTATCTATTTAATTTTTAGTTATATTAAATAATTTACATATTCTCAATTTCAAAATTGATACATTCATTATTAATATTATAATCTAAGGTGATTTATAAAATAATTAATAAATTGAACGAGGATTTTAACACCTCCGCACATTCTGTTACAATGTGATCTGGTTATTATACATTTTTTTTTCCATCATAGCTGATGGCGATCGTTTCAAAATTGGTGTTGGCCAATGGCACCAATAATATCAGTAGCTCATTAGAATATAATGAAAAATGACCGTATCACCATAATGACTTTTACATGTCTGCATATCAATGCAATTGAGACACGCTACAAAATGTGTTACGGTTGCATCACCATATATTTTATTATTATCATTTTCTTTTTCCGTTGTGCGGCCAAATTGGACCGATTTATTGACTTCTGGCGTGCAAACGTATCAATCTTTATCTCGTGATTATCGTGCCGCCCTCGGGGTGGACATATTTAAAAGTATAATGAAAATTTCAATTTATTTATAACGTCATTTTTCTACAGCGACCTGATTTTTGCCACTGTAAATTCCTTCTTATGCACGAGGTAAATTTATATGTTTATGATTTATAAATAACATTGTTGTATCCGTTCTCTACACTTTCTTTATATAGTTTGCCACTGAAAATTCCTTCTTTTGCACGAGGTAAATTTATATATTGATGATTTATAAATAACACTGTTGTATTCGTTATTTACACTTTCTTTATAAAGTATAGAAGAATTTTATTTATATTGATATAATCTTCATAAAACCCAAAAAATAAACATCAATGTTGATGATTTAATTATTAATATAATTGTAAATTTTGAAATTATTGATAAGATATTTCTTATACAAAAATTAAATTTAATTTATATAGAAAAATATTAATATGTATATAGTTATTTAAATGTGCAGTAATGGTCTTAAATTTAGAATCTAGATCTTTTTTTATATGGAATTATATGCTTGTTTTTCAAGAATTATTTTTGTTTAACATTACGGATACGATATAAAACGTCGTAAAACGTGCTCACCTGCACCCCTGCCATAAATAAGTCTCTAAGCAAACATTAAGATTAGACATCAGTCTCGTGCCCAAAAGTACCTATCTTAAATTATCTTGATCATTAATCAAGAAACACCCACAACTTATAACGTTTAAAGAACAACGCCCTCGAAATATGCATTCAGCTTAAATACGCCGTACGGCATTATTTTATTATCGCTTTAATATTTTTATTATGCTTAATATTTTTGGTTATTTTCTCGTAGTAAATTTTTGTAGTATTTCACGATTTTCTTCTTAAATAATTATATACAAAAGCCGAACACATGAAACGTAATTGTTTAAAATATTTGATAACTATCATAAAGAAAAGTAAATAGCTTTTATAATTTTAGTAAATATTGTCGAAGATTAATTCTTAGAATCCATATTCCCTTGGTTACCTTGTCAATTAATTGAACAAATTCTATACAATTCATTCAAAACCTTCAGCAGTATATTTACCACTGCAGTTTCTTATTTTTTAAAGTTTAAGGATCCCTATTGTGAATAATCTGACTTGGTACAGGAAGGACAACACTGCTCTATTGATAAGTTCCTGGGTCGAGTTGAAAAAGTCTGATTTTATTGTCTCTAGAGATTCAAATGTCTTCGTTCTTAATATCCATTTCAGTTATCTTTTTGCACTTAAATTTTGCTTAGGCAGTTGTGGTTTGGCCGTTCAAAAGGCATATTTTGACACCGCAGAATTCCAATTGTTTGCTTCATATATGAATATTTGTATATTGGTTATAGGAACTCCGGAATCTTATAGAATGTGTTTTTATAAAGGTCCAAAATTACCTCAGGCTTTGTCGAATCCATCTTAGATCACATGAATCTATTAATATTTCATTAATTATTTTCTACATGTAAATTCCAGTGGAATTTAAACTATAGTGCCAGAATTAATATCGTATAAAGTATCTAAACTCTCAGTTTCTCCTAAAGGTTTTGACTTGAATGAACAAAATTGTTTATACTATACTTGCTTTAAAGTCTTTGGCTTGACAAATAGATAGTGCCATAAACTAAAAACCCTTACACTTCCTAACCAACCTTAAGTTACATGATATTTCTAATATTGTTTGATAATGACAAGCTGAAGATGTCGAAACTATAGTAACAAGGGTAAATAAAAAAATGGTGATGTGGCCATCATAATACTTTCCCTATACAGTCGACATTTTACATAGTGATCAAAATGACCGAAATTTCACTATAAAGAGTTTTTCACTATATAAAGAAAAGCAACGTAAAATAAGCAATTAAACTTATCATGTATATGTAGGGTGGGTGGGTGTCCTTTATCCCACCCTCCAATCATTAAATCATAAGCGAGGGATTTAGTTAAAAGTTATAAAATGTAAAAAACACAAAATAATTCAATTTTCAATTGATGTATTCATACAAATATTTCAAATAATTTGATGATGTTTTACTGACTGGAAGGTGGGATAAAGTACACCCACCCACCCTACATATACATACACACTTCAATTCCTTATCGTCTTGTGGTTTCCAATAAAATGAACTGCAAAACTTTTTGAATAAAAAAGAAATTAAAATAGTAAAATTTTTGAGTGAGTAAATTAGTAAAAATTTGATGCATGATGGGTGGGCAGACTTTAAATCTAAATTAGGTAGGATTAACTATAGAAAGTCATTTATATTTCAACTAAAATTTATTATGTTTAATTTTTTAATATAAAAAGGGTTTGATTGTTTTTAGCAGCAAAATCATCAACAATTAGCAATTAAAGTTATCTTGTATATGTAGGGTGGGTGGGTGGCCTCTATCCCACCCTCCAATCAGTAAAACATGAGCGAGGGTTTTAGTTAAAAGTTACAAAATAATTGCATTTTTGAATTGATGTGTTCATACAAGTATTTCAAATAATTTTTGATGATGTTTTACTGATTGGAGGGTGGGATAGAGGCCACCCACCCACCCTACATATACATATAAATTACAATTAGTAATTGTCTCGCGGTTTGAAATAAAATTAATTACAAAACTTTTTGGATAAAAACGAAATGCAAAAGGTTAAATTTTTGAGTGAGAACATTAATAAATATTGTATGCATGAAAATTAATACAAGGTACATTAATAAATCCTTGTTTGAATTATTAAATCCTTATTTTAAATAATACTCTTAATTGCGTTTACAACTACCTTTAAAATCCACTAAATTCTTATCAATATCTGAGGAACATTAATTCTCGATACAGGAACATTAATAGACCCTGTATTTGTTATCAGTTTTTTAGGAACGCGAATTCATGATTAATTTCTATTCTATTCTAAGTATTGCTGGAACATTAATTGAATAAATTTCATATCTCTTTGACATATAAATACTTCGGATTGTTTCTATTTTTTTCTGCATTAACTCTCGAATGATTTCAAAAATTTTTCAGAAATCATAGGCATAAAAATAAGACAATAAAATAAAATTCGCCTTTCAATTGTTTTTCATGTTCTTTACGATAATTATCAAACTGTTGCGTGACTTAAAAATTCTTAAACAAAATTATTCCCCTAATCAAAGACTTAAAGATGAGATGTAAAAATACAATCTGAATATCAATTGTTTTTCATGTTCTCTCAATAACTATTGAACCGTTGCGTAAATTTCAAACATTCTTTCACAATAGTATTTATTACTCATATCATAGGCATACATTTAAGACTAGAAAATAAAATACATCCTTCAATTATTTTTCATGTTCTCTAAGATAATTCTCAAACTGTTGGTTAAATTTAAAAAATTCTTCCAGAAAATATTCCCCTAATCAAAGGCGTAAAGATGAGGTATACAAATAAAATATGGACTTCAATTGTTTTTCATGTTCTCTCAATAACTATTGAATAATTGCGTATATTTCAAAAATTATTTCACACAAATATTTCCTATATCATAAGCATAAATTTAAGATAAAAAATTAAATTCATCCTTCAATTGTTGTTCATGTTCTTTAAGACAATTCTCAAACTGTTGCGTGAAGTTAAAAAAAAATCTACAAAAGTATTCTTCTTTTCAAACACATAAAAGTGAAAAGTAAAAATAAAATTTGGATTTTAATTGTTTTTCATGTTCTCTCAATAACTATTGAACAATTTCGTAAATTTCAAAAATTCTTTCACAAAACTATTTCCCGTACCATAGGCATTAATTTAAGACACAAAAATTAAATTTGTTCTTCAATTATTTTTCATGTTCTCTAAGATAATTCTGAAACTGTTGATTCAATTTAAAAAATTCTTCCAGAAAAATATTCCCCTAATCAAAGGTATAAAGATGAGGTATAAAAATAAAATTTGGATTTCAATTGTTCTTTCATGTTCTCTCAATAACTATTGAACAATTGCGTAAATTTCAAAAATTGTTTTATAAAAGTATCATCATACGCATATATTTAAGACGAAAAAATAAAATTCGTACTTCAATTGTTTTTCATGTTCTCTAAAATAATTTCTAAACTGTTGAATGAATTTTACAAATTCTTATAGAAAAGTATTCCCCTAATCAAATATATAAAGGTGAGATCTAAAAATAAAATTTTGATTTCAATTGTTTTTCATGTTCTCTCAATAACTATTGAATAGTTGGGTATATTTCAAAAATTATTTCACACAAATATTTCCCATATCATAAGCATAAATTTAGGACAAAAAAATAAAATTCGTCCTTCAATTGTTTTTCATGTTCTCTAAGATAATTCTCAAACTGTTGGTTACATTTAAAAAATTCTTCCACGAAAGTATTCTCCTAATAAAATACATTAAGGTGAAATGTAAAAATAAAATTTTAATTTCAATTGTTTTTCATGTTCTCTTAATAACTATGGAACGGTTGCGTACATTTCAAAAATTCTTTTATAAAAGAATTTTCCATGCCATAGGCATAAATTTAAGACACATAATGGTGATGTGGCCATCATAGTATTTTCCCTATATTTCTCAAAAACTATGAGATTTACGCAAAAGGGCTATTCTTAATAATTTATTCATTTTTTAATTCTCTACAATTATTTGTTAAATAAATTTCATGTAACTCCATAAGTTAATTAGCAATTGGAAAAAAATGTCTAAATTTTCAGTTTTTATTTTTTTTTTCTCAAAAGTTCCAAATTTTATAAAAAATATGTTTAAATAAACCTTGTTCAGTTTTTTTATTCTCTTTAACTTTTGTTTGAACCGTTTTTTAAAATATTTCATATTTATAAAAATATCACCAAAAAACAAAAAATGGTGATGTGGCTATCATAGTACTTTCCCTATATTTTGCTCGAAAGCTATGAGGTTTACGCAAAAACGCTATTCTTAATGGTTTGTTCCCTTTTGAATTCTCTAAAATTATTTGTAATAAAAGTTTCACGTAACTCTAATAGTTTATTAGCAACTGGCAAAAAATGTCAAAATTTTCAATTTTTATTTTTTTTCTCAAAAGTTAAGAATTTTATGAAAAATATGTTCGAATAAAACTTGTTCAGTTTTTTATTACCTTTAACTTTTGTTTGAAGTATTTTTTTTAAATTACATGATATTTCGTTGACTTGTGTATAATTTATAGCATTCGAAGTGATGCTATTCCATGTTTTCATTAAACATTGCTTCCTGATAAAAAAGAAACACTTTTGAGTCAAATGTAAATATTTTGGCACATCTGCCAAATTCAACCATCAAATATTGATATACCGAGTTTCTTTCTGACCGTATGAGCACGAATAATGCACTTTTTTGAAGAAAGCCAAATGAGGCCGTTACTCCAGAAAACACCTACAAAATTAGTGAAAACGTGTTGAATCACGTATATTCACACATGAAAAATCTTTGTCAAACGACCAAAAAGATAAACTTGTTTGGCTTCCAAATAAAAATCTGGCCTTTATTCATCGCAATTCGTAGTTTTTTCTTCGTGACGAACCATGGAGCGAAGTGGTAAAGGCCGTTCCAAGCTCCTAAATGTACAAGGTTCTAGCCCATATTTCTTAAGATATACATAACATTCAAGGTTATACAATAAAATAATTTAATAAATAGACAGAAAGAACTAATCATCTAATAATCATTAAAAGCTATTCAAGGTCAATAGTTTCTAGTTCATCTGATGATCATTTAAAGCTATTCATTGTCATTTGAGGATCCTTTAAGAACACTCAATGATATTTCAAAAAATCTAACAATTTCCTAGCTAACACAACATTCAATCCATTTGAATCACAAATTTGAGTTAATGTAATAACCCAACGGTTAATCGAGACCATTTTAAAATGATCAATACAAGCTATTCAATTTCATCTAGCAACCAATGGTTATTCAAGGCCATTTCAAGATTATCCAAGGGCATTCCAATTGATCTAGATATCTTTATAGGTCATCTAATGGTAATTCAAAGCTATTTAGTCATCTAACGATCTAGGAGGTCATCCAACGCTCCTTGAAGTCGAAGCGCATTCAACGCTTATCAACGATAAGAGTGTCTCCTTCACAGATATAGGGGTGACTCTCCCCATAGTGTTTGTACGAATGGTCTTGAAGAACCGTTGACTTCAAGGCCATTCGTACGAACACTGTATGTACAGTCACCTTTATATCTATGTTATATCTATGTAAGTAGATACTACTACGTTTGAAAGACTTTGAATGTGCTTAATATTGTTACTTCTAGTTTTAAGTTTAACTCTAAGCTATTATATAACTGCAACGTACGTTAGAACTGGTCGACTGTATAGACCAACAAGCTCTTATTAAAATTTGGGACGTCATATTGGCCAATATTTATTTATCTATTCACATATACTTTCTTATTTAGCTTAAGCATAAAAATTTACCTTAATTTATTTCCAGGCGAGAAGAACATAACCAAAATATATGCATGCTTTAAACAAATTATTTAAAAGTTGGAGTATATGACACAATCTCCAAATTAGTATGGCAGTATAAACTATATTCATTTTTGAAGACTTTAAAGTATTGGTAGAGGAGAAGAGACCAGGTTTTCTTAAATCCTATCATAAAATTTAGAACTGAGTGCTAATTCTCATCGCAAATGAATGTAGATCTAGGTAATTTTTTCACGACATTTATAGTTTGGTTGTATAACAGTATTTCTAATCGATAGCATAAATTTTATTAATTATAATCAAACCGTAAATGTATTTAATTCTCTTATGAAGTATGTACAACGATTTAGAAGGCTAAATTATTAAAAGGTATATTATTTATTTACGAATTTTGCTTTCGTGCAGTTTGGGAATAGAGTTTTCATTTTTCCATTAATTATTTGAGGTTAGCAATATAACTGTTAGCTGCTTTCAGTAGTCTTGAAATTTTTTAGTTTCTTTTTCTGCTTTAATGTGGGCTTTATTCATTCATAAAAGTTTCTCTCGTATTAATAAATTTAAACGTAGCTTTACCTAGTAAGTCCAATCCATTTTTTAAATTTCATTCCTCATCTAGTTTAGTTCTGTATTATACCATAACTTGGTGATTTTGCCTTTTTCCAAGTTTCAGGCACACTAATCTTGAGAAAAGGCAAAATCACATTTTTATATGAGGAGTAAAATTTTAAAATTGCAATTTTCAAGGTCACTAACTTCATTCTGGGCCCAGGTTGTTAGTTTTTTTTTTAATTATGTAGATTACTTAGTAATTACATTATGAAATCCTGGATTATTATTTATCATTGATAAATATCATTTGAATCTTTTAGTATGATAAGATTTTGCAATACTTTGCTCTACTTATGTTTTCTTTTAACCTCAATAAAGTTTCAAATAAGGTGCAGCAAAATGAAATGCATTATTTTTGAAGGAAATTGAAGGTTTTAATTACCATAGTTAGAATGAACCGAATTCGGTCAAATTCGCCCCGTTTCGTTCGATAATTTGTTTCCATTTTAAAGGTAATTTCATTATACCTCTAGCATAGAAGCCCTCGTTCCTATTGGCAAAAGATAAATGTTGAATTTTACTTCTAAAACGTACGAAATACGCCATGAAAATAATTTCTGTAAATACATACATTCATAAATCGGATAACGTTTTCTTGTACACATAACATTATTTTGATTGAAAATTAATATTATATTGTAATGTTCTACTTTATGTTGTCTTTGTTGACCATATCATCTGCGTATCTTATAGTTACTATGAACAGAACGTTCACTTTTACTCTGATTGGAGGTATTCCTTCAAGTGAATTTTTCAGATGTCGATCGGAATAGAGATTAGATAAGAGGGACGAGATGATACAACCCTGTCGGACTCCTATTTAGTATGCTGATGATTTCTACTTTGTCATTCCCTAAGCGAATATTAGCCTTGTAACCCAAATACAAGTTTTTTATAATTCTGATATTTTTCCCATCCAGTTTGGTGTTCTGCTATGTTTCTAGTAATTTCTCGTGGTTTATTCGGTCAAATGCTCTCTCGTAGTCTATGAATGCTGCATATGCGGTATATCTTGATTTTGGAATTTTTGCATTAGGTCATTAATACTAAATAATGCTCCGCATGTTCCAAATTCATTGCGGAAGCCAAATTGTGATCGGTCTACGCTTTCTTCACATTTCGTCCTAATTTTAGTAGTAAAAGTCTTTAGCATATGAAGCATTAAACTAATAAGACCCTATTGCCTATAGTTTTTTAAGCATTGCTTCTTAGGTATAGTTATGAACGTTTATTTAAGTCAGTCTGTTGAAATTATACCAGTTTCATATATCTTATTAAATAACTTTACTATCAGATTGATGTTTCTATTATTTATTAGTTTTAGTCCTTTTGGACCGCTCGCTTCCCTATTTTTGGAAACTGAGAATGGTGTTAGTAGTCTTTGCCTAAGTAATATGCAGTGCAGTTTTCGTATTGGCAATTTCCTTATCCTGGCCAATACACCTCGCTAATACGTAATATATTTATGAATTTCCTGGTACAAGTAGTCTAGTTTGCACCATTGTACAGACTCCTCACATTCAATGTATCAATTGTCAATTGATATTTCACCACTTTGAGCCGATAGATTATTCACACCCCCTGCCCGGAACTAGAGGTTTGGTACATCTTCATGATGATTCCTGAAGAAAAGAAAAGTTATCTTCAAGGTGGTTTTCCGTTGCTTTCTTTGGTGTTGTATGACCATTCTAGAAAAGTCGCTGTTCGCATACGCCCATTCTGGGCCAGACGTTGCTACTTTAGTTTTGATTTAGTCCGTGTATTTGATTACCAGCTATATTACGGAAGCATTCCCCTATCCGCCACCTGGGAAGGCATCTGATGAAAGACTAGCAACATTGCACGAAGGTTATAAACATTTAAATAAAAATGGTTAGCCTGACACCACCAATTAATATTATAGAGGTGGTTTTGAAACTTGTTAGAGTCGCTTCTAATATGATACATTTTTAGATCATCGCGCATTCAACAAATGTTATAACATCAACAAGTTCGTTGATAAATTGTAAAAATAAAATTTGTCCAATGATACTTGACGTGACTGATATAAGGGACAACAAGAAGTTGTCAATTTTAACATGCTGAGTCCGATTCGAAGGGAAAAAATTTAACCATGACAAAATAGCGTCATTGAGTTCTCGTAATTTTAGTTTATGAAGTAACATTCACTCTATCGAATAAGTTAGAAAAGTCTGTATAGATTATATCCACCTGTTGGTGAATGTCCAAAGTATCCGACAAGAATTATTTGAACTTAAGTAGTTAATTTACCGACTTCGATTTGCCGATAAGTAGGTACGCCATTCTGTGGAGAAGAAATCTACCAATAAATTTAAACAGCATTCTCCAATTTTCTTTTGATATTCCATGGGTTTAGTATTCCTTTCGGGATTCATTCACAAGTTTTCAAAATTAAAGAGGGTTAGCAAAACCATCAGATTCAGTCCACCTTAGATAATTATTATAGAGTTCAGTAGATTTTGCTATGCATTCAGAACGTAAATTACTGAAGATTAAATAGTGCGGATGGTGTTAATATATTTATTATGAGCATATTTTGTTCCTACGGATTAAATTCTGCATTGAATAAAGACTTCATTTGTACTCACAGTATCGTTTCATTTAAATACCCTTTATAGACCCACGGGACATAAGATAAATTTCGACAACACGACTTCCTTCGCAGTAGTAGACCATTTCACCCAGAGGATTATCCGCGAGGAATTCTAATTTCAATCACGAGAAGCCGTACACGCGCCACCAAACGTCAACCGCCAAAAACGCAGGTATATATAGCACACTTCAACTAAGCACGATCGGCACAATGCGTTTGGATCATTTTTCTCCCTCCTGGAAGCTAGCATTCCTCAAGGTGAGGTAATCCCCATTAGCCTCATCGAGCTACCGCCCCATTAGTTGCTGAGTATCTAAGGCAAGCTAGTGTAGAAAATTCCACTTAGTCGCATTTCGGTTTTCAAGTCGGCCTACCCATTATCCATCAGTATTTGAGAATGACTAAATTTATTACCGAGGACTTTTCGATAAAAAGCGACGCCTCTGCAGTTTTTCAAGTTTTCAATTCGGTTTGGCATGATGGACTCATTTTTAAAATGATCCACCGCAACTTCCCCGACTGCCTGATAAGAGTGTTTCTATGCATTTCAGCCGACCTAAACTCAAAAAAAAAAACGAGAGAGCGATTCCCCTAATACGTCTTCGGTAAGGAATTATTTCAGATTAAAGACAAGATAAAATATCTCAATATTATTTTCGACCAACACCTCTCCTAGTCAAAGACGATCGATTACCAAATTCAAAAAGCCAGAACTACGCTGGACAAACTGTGATCCATCATAAACACGAGATTAACTTTATATGTTAAAAACAGAGTAAAGCTTTTGACTATAATGATAAGATTTATCGTGACACGAAGGCGCCGAGTGTCCTGGAGTACATCAGAGAGATCGCTGTAAACTCGTACAGTAAAGACCACGCATGATTCTAATTGGCACCCAATTAGCTCTCCAAAACTTCGAGCTATTGTAATCCGCTTAGTGTCGCTTTTCTTTCGATTAGATAGCACACAGAACGATTGGATTCCTTCAAATCCATTGCCATCTTTTTGCCTGAGACCATACTAGAAAAGACCGAAAAGACCGGTCCTGGACTAGTTACAACATCTATCGCGAATAAGAGGTTTTAGTCGGTAGGAGTTCGACACTGCCCTACTAAAAGGGTGTCCATGCAGGATTTCCTCTCCTCTAATAAAATAAAAGCACGATCGCAGTTTTCCAACGACCGCCGCCTGAAGAAGCCCATTGCGACTTGATCGAAACGTTGCAAATCGTTTCCCTACAGAACCATTAAAACTTACAAATTCGAAGAATTAAGCCGATGAGCATCCATGAGAAGAAACTCAACCCTCTAGGAATTTGGAGAAATTGAATACTGATAATAAAAATTCATTTATTTTATTTTTATTTTTATTTCTTTTTCCTAAAAAAAATATATTATTTTTTCATTGGTTTCTTTAGATAAGATTTGTTTTTTAAACATCTTTTATAGAAACTCTTTTAGTAAACCTTAATGTTTTTTTCTTCATTATATTTCAATTTTCGGAAAGCACCAGAAAGTATTTTTTTAAGAAGATTTAATTTGTTTTTAATTGTTTTTAATTGTTTTTAATTGTTTGGAGTTAGGAATGCGTAAACAAGGAGGTGAAATGGACCTAACAATTAGGTATAATAACGGCCATCCAGCTATAGTAAAGTCTTTTTCCTCGAAAAAAAACTGAATGTTTATTTCCAAAATGTTGGTTTCCTTAAGAGCAAAATAAAAACGTTTATGTTTAATGTTAATATGTGCGCGTATGATGTTATTGTTTTGGTGGAAACTTGGTTGGATGACACTATTAATAATTCCGAATTAGGACTAAACAATTTTGTAATATATAGAGTTGATAGGTCTTTTCAAAGCAGCACAAAAGTAAAGGCGGTGGAGTGCTAACTTCTGTTCGAAATGAATTAAATAGTACTAATATATTATTGAACAGTTGTTTGTTAAGATTAATAACAAAATTATAGTCGGCTCGACATACATTCCACCTGCATCCAACATTTCCAAGTATCAGGACCATGCACAGGAAATCGAAATAATCTGCAACGCATATCCAACGTATGACTTTATATTATGTGGGGATTATAAACTTCCAAATGCAATCTGGACCAACTCTGGTGATAATATACTACACGAGAACAATACGAGTTATCCCGCAGAGGTAATGTCAAAGATTTTAAATTTTTACCACTTACATCAGGTAAAACAAGTTCCAAATGTTAGGAATGTGTTTTTAGATCTAGTTTTCTCAAATATAATGGATATCAAGGTTTGTGATCTTGTGATATTTTGTGCAACACAAGTGTCCATCACACGCCTTATACCATAAATATACCATTAGTGCCGATAGAGTGTGTGACTGAGAGCGACGATTGGATATACGATTTCAGGTCTGCGGATTATACACAAATTAATAATTTTTTTGCGAGTATAAATTGGGATGAAGTATTTTCTGGCAATTGTGTTAATAATAATGTCATTAATTTTAACAACATTTGATATTATGCTTTTAACTTGTTCGTCCCTGTTAAGTTATTAGGTCCGTCCAAGTACCCAAGGTGGTTTAATAAAGATTTGATTCGTCTAACTAAATCTAAAAAGTTAGCACATGCAAAATATAAAAATAGCGGATCTAAGTACGATTATAATATCTTCAGTCGTTTACGCCAACAATGTTCGAGTTTAAATACAATATTGTATAATAATTACATAAATAGGGTTGAACAGGCTATTAATATTTATCCTGAAAAGTTTTGGAAACATGTAAATTTATGTCGCAAAACGAATGGGTACCCAAAACAAATGTATTTAGGAAATGTTAATAGTGATTCATTAGAACATAGTGTTGACTTATTTGCATCATATTTTGCTGAAGTATACAGACGTCCATCTAATGCAGTACCTAAGTTGAACAATACTAAGTCTATTGACTTGGATAAATTCAATGTCTTACTTAATGATGTTTTTAATAGTTTATCGTCCCTACCAGATTCATGTAGTGCTGGACCTGATGGTATCCCTGCATACTTTTTAAAGAGGTGCTTGTACACGCTGTGTAAACCTATTCATACGATGTTCTCCTGCTCATTAAACTCAAGTATATTTCCACAATGTTGGAAGGATAGCTATATAATACCCATTTTTAAAAATGGGTGTAGAGGTAATATCATGAACTATAGAGGGGTCGCTATCCAGTCTGTTCTGCCCAAATTATTAGATAAGTTTATCTCCCAGCAACTTAAATGGGCATGCGCCCAGACAGTTGTCCAACAGCAACATGTATTTATCCACGGCAGATCAACGGTAACCAACTTATTACTGTACCAATCGTTTCTGTCGGATGCATTGGAGAGTAGTTCACAAGTTGACTCTATATACACCGACTTCTCCAAGGCATTCGATAGAGTACAGCATAATATTTTATTAGATAAGTTGGAATTAATGGGCTTTGGGAGTGGAATAATAGAATGGTTTCGAAGTTACTTGAGCAACAGAACTCAGCGTGTACGTATCGGTAAACACCTCTCAAAATATATTCAAGTATCATCAGAGGTACCGCAGGGTTCACACTGTGGTCCGATTTTATTTATTATTTTTATTAATGACATTGAGTAAAGGCTGAGAACTAGCGACTTCCTTCTCTATGCTGATGATCTTAAGATTTTCAGTACTATTAGATCTATAAATGATCAAAAAGCTTTGCAAGATGACCTCAATAGTATTTCTCTATGGTGTAAAGAAAATCAACTTGAATTAAACTTTAATAAATGTTTTTCGATATCATTTTGCCGGGGGACCAGTAGTAACTTTGACTATGTAATTGACAATCATCAATTGAGCCACAAAACTGAAATTAAAGACTTGGGAATGATTTTTACATCGAAACTCAATTTCACAAAACATATTTCGGCTGTGTGTAACAAAGCAGTGAAAATCCTAGGTTTTGTAAGTCGATTTTCACTACTGTTAAAGCCTTGTACACTGCAATAATAAGACCCCACCTTGAATATGCATCCCCTGTGTGGTCTCCTTATACTACGACGGCAATTAAACAGATTGAATCGGTCCAGGGTAAGTTCCTCAAGTTGATTTTTTATAAATTGGGTAGGAATAATAACCACTTTAGCCATAGTGGAATGCTAGTCTTCCTTAATCTTAAATCATTAGCAGAGAGAAGAATCTTTCTCGATATGACATTTTTATATAAACTGGTCAACGGATGTATTAATAGTAGTAGGTTAGTTGGTAGTTTAGATTTTTATATTCCACGTGGCCCTACTTCCAGGCATAAACCGCTATTTCGACTGAACTTCCATGCAACTAAGTATGGGATGTATAATCCGATTGATCGTCTGATGCGCTATGCCAACATATTATACAATGACATTAATTTTGTGATATTCGCTCCTACATTATTTAGCTTTAAAAACCGATTATGTCGTATAATATTAACTGATGTCTAGAGAGCGGATAAAAAAGCTTAAAAAATGTGAAAAAAAGCACTTAAAAAGGCACAAAATTTAGAGAAAAAAAGCATTAAAAAAGCATAAAAACAGGAAAAAAGCATAAAAACACGAAAAAAGCACTAAAAAAGCATTAAAAGGCACAAAATTTAGAGAAAAAAGCATTAAAAAGGCATAAAAACAGGAAAAAAAGCATAAAAACACGAAAAAAGCACTAAAGAAAACTATATTTTCTTGATATGTTACACGTTTATCAACATATTTTACAAGGAAATTTGGCTTAAAACTAAAATAAACATACTTTCTTTACGCAATATATAATATCATGTAAGTATTTAAAAATTAAATTGTAATTTTGTATACGTTTCAAAATAACTAAAATCTATTCATAAAAACAGTAGATCATTAAATGTTGTTCTAAGGGTTTAATTGTAAAAATTATTACTGACGCTCAATAAATTTTTGAAAGTAGAAAAGCTTCTCTTTATTTTAAATTATAGCTGGATCCATTTGAAAATTGCCATTCAAAATCAAGTTTAATTTATTTAATATTAAAAATCCTTCATTTTCAACGAATAATTCTTTCGATATTATTTTGATTTCTTGGCCAATGCATGCAGGTATTTTCTAAAATGAATCTGCTTTTATAAAGATTTGATTGTGTTGCTCACAAAATTTAAACGCGATTTTATGTAACTCAATTGTTTTGAAGGAAGCTCTTGTTTCTTAAGAACTGTTTAACAGTCTTTAACTGATTTGCTTGTCGTTTCGGGAAAGTTGTATATAACTTTATATATATATATATAGCCAAATTCCCCATTTTGTTAGCACTGGTTTATGGGACAGTGAGATATCAGATAATGACTTCTTGAATAATTGTACTCACAGAAGAATATAAGAACTATTTTTCCATATTTAATTAAATCTACAAATGGAAATTTCATTCTTATAGTTTCAGAAATTCGTTTCTATTCATGTGCTAAACTTGTACAATGCACAAAATGCATTATTAGTAAAATTTTGTAACTTGGTATTGTCTACGGCAAAAATAAGCTTGTCAGTCCATCATTTATGAATTTTGCTATAATGTTATTATCAGTTTTCTTCAATTCTTTTGTATATATCAAAATACTGTTGGTCGGATGTCTTCATGTTAAACTCATATTATTAAATTAAACAAGTCTGTGGTTTCATCCACACCAAACCACATATAATTATTGTTAATAATATCTTTAATTTTTTGTATGGTTTCATAGTATCTAAGAGCTACATAATTTTTTCTCGGGAATGCGTATTTTACAATATTTTCCCAAGAAAGATTTAAATGCATTATTTTGTAATTTTCTTAAAGGGATATTAGAATGTAAAAGTATTTTGCACAAATGTGAATTTAATTGAAGATGATGCTAAAGATTGTGAAATTGTGCTGTTTTGTTAGTTCAGCTTTGAACTTTTTCAAACGTTCTTGACGTAGTGTTGTTATAACATGTTTTACATACAAGTCTTGACTAGTTAGGATGCAGTTGGGAACTAAAATAAAACTTACTATTTTTAAACATGCCTTACAAAATAATGTATAATTTTCACTTATTAATTCTGGATAGTCTCTAATTAATTCTTGTATTGTGGTTTTCACCTTTTGCATTATGGGTTAAATATACATGTGAATTATATAATATAATTTATCTGTGATTCTCCAGGTTAATACGATTCACGCATATAGTAATTTTTGATAAATAAGCAAAGTTTTTGGAATGTCAATTCAATAGTTTATGAATGCGAGTTTGAATATGAAAATTAACGAAAACGGTAAATATGGGCCAGTCGTCCCATCGGTACTTTTGCCGAGAGAAGGAAATTGATACGGTTGCAGAACACCTGATTATTAGCTATCACTTAAATTTGTTTACATTTAATACTTACTGGGGCCCCTATTTATTTTTTAACGACGTTTACATCCGGAATATCATAGGTGTGATTCCTATGAAGCGTTCGTCTGTATTATCTGAATAATGAGACGGTCTATTATATCTACTTATTTATAAACGAATCCATTGTAAATTGGTAATTTATACTAATATTTATTAATAATAAAATTCATTATAATTATTGTATCATATTATGAAGATTTTTAACAATTATGTTGTCAAAAGACACGAAGAAAATATGTAATACAAATATAATCTATAAATGATGGGATACAGATTTTTACGAAAATTCTCTATATTAGCACATTAATTTAATATCAGCGTGAAATTATTATTAAATGTTTTTTAAATGTTTAAGAAAATGCTCCAAATAAGCATCAAAATCTAAAAAAAGCATGAAAATAAGCATAAAAAGTCAAAATAAGCACAAAAAGTCAAAATAAGCAAAAAAGCCCAAAAAAACTTAGCGCTAAGTAATCACATTCTTCAAGATTCGTATAGATATTAAGAAATTTTTTCGGTGCTATTAATATTATGGATAAGCATAATGCTAGAAATCCGCTCTCTACTGATGTCATTTCAATTAATTTTTACTATTCCTGTTTGTATTTTATTCTCTATAATTTTAATCTGGTATTTATTTATTTTAATTTAGTGTTTTATTATATATTTTTTTTAGTTTTACTGCTTTTTATTGTACTCGTTTCAACAATTTTATCCTTTTATGTTATATCCTTATAAATTATAACAGTACTTTATAATTTTAATTTTATTATTTATTATTTATTATATTTGATTTTATCTCATTTATTTTAACTTTAATTAATATTTATTTAAACAATTTTATCGTTTTATACTTTATATTTTTAATTTATTTTCGTTTTATTCTAATTACTTTAATTTTACTATTTATTATCTTTTATAATTAATCTAATTTTATTTATTGTTTTACTATTATATCTATTTCTATACTGTTTTAAGACCCTGTTCATTTTGATCCCAGTGCGGCATTGAATTGGTTCAACGTTTATTTTATTAGCGGCTATTCTTTAATTCTTTAAACCACCTTGGACGAATATGTAATAAATATTTATTGTATACGTTTTCACACCATATTAATGTATTTTTTTCTGTAAAAAGGAGTTTCCGTAAAATAAATAAATTCTAAATTCTAAATTCAAAATAAATTTCCAATAAGTAAAATTTTAGCTATTTTCAAATTATTTTCAAATAATTTTAAAATTTATTGTAAGATGCTTTCTTAATTTTATTTACAGTTTTAATATTTGTTCAAAATTTCAACTGTTCTTAATGAAATATAAAAGTTTCAAATGTAATGCCCAATAGTCTTTAAATAAATTTTAGTGTTTTTATGTTAATAACTGTTTTATAACAAAATCTCTAGGCTTTGATTTTTTTTAAATAGATTTGTAATGGTTTTTGGCAAAATTTATTGTTTTCACTTTTCCTTCTTTTTGTGTTTAGTCTTCTACAGTATTTTAAAGTTGGTTTTAATGCAACTTTAGCTACTTTTAAACAAATTATTTTCTTTAGGAATTTGTCAACTGTTTTTTTTTTCTGCTGTAGGAAGTTGAACAATATTATTTTTTAATCAAATTTTCAATGTTTTTTTATTAGAAATTATACATTTATTTTGAGGCGAATTAAAATTTGGTTTTTATAAAAGGTTTTCAAGAACATTAAAATTTTTGGGAATATTTTGAATTATTCGTTTTTCGGTAATTCTTAATTATTTTATTTAATAAAATCATTAATTAATTTTTAAGTAGATTTGAATTATTGAATTTTCAACTCGATTAATTTAATTTAAAATTAATAAAAGTGTTTATTTTTTATTTTTGCTTATATGGTTAAACATGTTTTTCTTGAATAAATGTAAAAACTTTTATCGCCCGGTTACACAAATCCTCAACTTTTCCTCTTTACGTCCGAGCGTAATTTCGTGAAACGTTTACGCTGATTTAAATCTCTTGAAGATTTATCCAGGTTAGCCATACATCAAGCCGGGTTATATAACTTTCTACGGAATTATCATAACTCGTCGGGTAACAAGTAACAAGAAGTAAGTGTGTGTGATGGATGTCGACTTTTCGGCCACAAAAGTGAAATTAATCGGCGCACATTTATATTCATTAATTCCAGCTGATCGATGGCCGTGCGCCGCACGTTTCGACACGCGCCAGGAAACCATCAGAACGGGAGCGATATTTTTATTTTTTTTTCTTCGTCGTGTTATAAAAGCCTGCCTTTTTTTATCGATCGACCACCAGTGGAGCAAATGTTTAATTCGGACGCATAAATTAAATTAAACGTTACACTAATTATTTCTGCTGATGCTGCGTTGAGATTAAGCGAAATATTTCTTAATTAAATATTTTGCTTGGTTCGAAAAATACCAATATTACATTGATAAATTAAAACACGATTAGTTAGATTTTAAAAAAAAATATAAAATATCGTCGAAATAGGCTATTAATTGCTAATTATAAATAATTGGAAATTAATAAAATCAATTTTTTGCTGTATACTTTAATAGTGGTGAATATTTTATAGTATATTAGACCAATAGAGTTTTTTATTTGGGAGAAGATAATTAAACAGTCCTCCATTCTCATATTCACAAATATTTTAAATATCGTTATATATATTGGGCTAACAAGATCGAAACTAATTAGTAGTTTTTGATCCATAAAATCTAATTTTACTTTGATAAATTAGGTTAGATAAAAAAATCGCCAAAAACGACTATTAATTGCTAATTATAAATAATTATGGCAATAAAAGTAAGTTTCTCCAATAAGGGAAATACAAGATTTTAATAAAAGTAAAAATAGAAGATGTCAACGAGGTTACTTCCTGCCTCAATAAAGGGTTTGAGTGGAAGAACTCAATTGTTTTCGTCCAAAATTTATGTTTCTTTTTTAAATTTATTATTATTTATATTATTTAAGAAAGAAAACCGAAGACAAATAGATAAGTTAATTAATTAATTAAAATCATTTTTTTGTCATATTTTGCAAAATAGAATTTTCTAGGATTATATTCACTAAAATAAATTATCTAATTTACTGATAAGACTAACTAGATCTAAACTATCATAAGTCGTTAATACATTTTTAAATTAACATAAAATTTTTGTTGAAAGGGTACAGAAGAAATTCGAAAATCGGACTGTACTTTACTCGTGTACTAATTAATACTAATTCCAAACAAATTTTAGAAGTATTAAGTAAAAGCCTTTCCAATCAATTATCTAATTAATATTAATTATTTTAAAAAAAGTTCATGTTTATAAGGTGATTATTATGATTTTATAATATATTTCAATAATAAATTATTAAAATATATGTTAATAACTTTAACTCAATTTCCTTTCATATGTTTAGTGTATAATTTTGATTAACCACAATTTTTTTAATTAGTTTTAAACGTATTTCTGTAAAGCGTTATTATTGCAGCTACTGGTGTACGATGTCCGCGTGTTCTTGTGTTCTTGTGTTGTCGGATAAAGCTTTGCGTTTCCCACGGCCATCGATGGTTCGTTCGATCAGAACAATGAGTGGTCACAACTCAGCTCTGATCAGCGCTGTCCATTAGCCGATGCGATTCTAAACATGTTTTACAGCGCTTTACGACTAATACTCGCTATTTATTTTATACGAAAATCCCCGAAGAAATTGAACCAAGAGAAAACGCAAATTCAAGAAGAAATTAAAAAAAAACATAATATGATTTAATATTTAGCAACCTTAATTATACTTATGTGCGAGGATTAAATGAAGATAATAAGACTTTCGTTATAGAAATAATATAGAAAAAAATTCTGATATTGAGTAAATCTTTATCTCATAACACGTACAAAATCTGAAGCTTGCATATGTTTTCTATAGAAGATTGGGACAATTTTTACTAGAATTACGTAATAATACAAAGTGTTTTTATTAACTTAATGAGGTTGATTATTCATTCATAAGAATAGTTGCGACCATTACTACGAGGGTAATTCATGATTTGTTTAGTATCGATTATTCATTATGTTACATTATATATCAATTTTGAAAATGTAAACTGTTGATTAATTAAATACTTTATGTATCAAGTATCAATTTATAAATATGTCGACTATGTAGAACAAGTCTTACTCTGTATAATAATAAATCATTCGCAACTGTAGTTAATTTCACTTAAAATATACTAAAAGCCTATAATTTTGCAACTTTCTTTAAGTGGAGTACGATGGAAAATGGCATGTGTGGTAATTATGAAGAGAGATGGAAAATTAAAGAGATGTGCTAAGCATAATCTCAAACAGAGGATGGAATACCAATAATAATTATATTTTCATGGGAAAAGTTAAATATTCACAAGCATAATTCTCTGTAAATTAATATTGAATTTTACCAAATGATATAACGTTCAAACGTTCGAAAAGTTAAACTATTTAACAACTGTTGACGTAACTAATACGCAATCATCGTACATCTTATGTGAGTGTTTACTAATACCTAGCGTTAATGATCACAAAGTATTATAGGAGAGAGAAAGCTTTCTTATTATTTTTCCTAACCATCTATTCTATTTCTAACCAATTCAATTTCAACCGCCATTATGGTTAAAAAATGGGGAACCAAGAGTTGCCCCAACACCTTGTTTATTAGCTTAAACGGTATTAAGTTTATTTTTTTACAAATGTTGATAGTGCATTGTATTGATTTATTGCGGTTTTCATTAAGTTTTGTGAGTATTTTTATGTCCTGTACCTCACAGTTCTTAGCATGGATTTTTTTCTTGTTTCAAGGTTGTGAATTTGTTTGTTTATAATAGAAATAATTTTATGTTTGTTTTTATGTATGTTTGTTTTATTTTGTATTTAAATGTAATGGTTAGTATAAAAAGTCAATACATGTTCGATGAACGATATTGATATCTCTTTTATTAATAATTCTACAACAAATGTTTAAAATGGCGCTAGATCAAGTTGACGTGTCTGAAAACGCTCCTCCAACAAAGTGCAAGTGGTGCGGTAATATACCCATTAGTGGACCTAAATGTAAAAATTGTGGGGTGCGAATGCACGCGGGATGCTGCAAATATATAAAAACTGTAGTGCAAGTAGACAAAGACACCATAATCTGTTGCCCAGGACCTCAACCTGACAGTGGTGAACATGAAGATCATAATGGAGACAATCCAGAGTAATTGTTTAGCAGTTGACATCGAAAAATCAAGGGAAGTTGAAATACAATATTTAAAATTCCTACTGCAATCAAAGGATACGATCATAAATAACTTAAGTAGTAACGTAACTTTTCTACAAGAACAAGTAAAAACGCTAAACCAATTATTGATAATGCAGTGCACTACACCTGTATCTCAACAAATATCAAAGATGGGCTCTACAAATACAAACAGAATAGAAATTTTAACATCACAAAAATTAGATTCCCGAAATAAAGAGAAAAATTCCGCGAAATCCACCAAACGATCATCTAACAACGAAATCAGGTCAACGAACTCAGAAGTATATAAACAAACAGTGATTGATCCAAAACAAAATAAACCAGACGATTGTGCAAGAGAAGATGGTAATACTGGCAATATTAATGTGAGGCGAATCATTGTAGGAAAAACAAAGGATAAGGACGAGGTGGTTTATAAACCACAAAAGAACAAATGGTTTCCTATTGGGAAATACAAACATGGCTATACTGAAGTCAAGCTTAGAGCATTTCTAGAACCAAAATTTCCGGAAATTCAATTCAAAGTTGAAACAATAGATCGCAAACATCATGAAACAGCGAAAGCCTATAAGTGTTTCAAGATAGGTGTTCCCGAAAAATCAGGCGATGTACTTATAAACCCAAATATATGGTCAAAGGGAGTAACGGTAAGACAAGCTTGGAGCATTTCTAGAACCAAAATTTCCGGAAATTCAATTCAAAATTGAAACAATAGATCGCAAACATCATGAAACAGCGAAAGCCTATAAGTGTTTCAAGGTAGGTGTTCCCGAAGAATCAGGCGATGTACTTACAAACCCAAATATATGGTCAGAGGGAGTCACGGTAAGCAAGTATAAGTTTTTTCGTACAACAACATTCCGACCAATAGTCAAACGGAAATATAATAAACAATAACCAAGCAAGAAATAAAATCGCCCGATTTACAATTATGCATCAGAATATAAGAAGTGTTATCGTATAAATAAAACTCATAATCAAAATATAATATTAATTTGTCTGACAGAAACTTGGTGCAATAATTTATATAAAAAATATATCCAAATAAATGGTTACTTACAAATTGTTACTTACACTCGGAAAAATCGGGATGCATGATATTTGTGGACAATAATATATTTGAGTTTGTAAAAAAACCATTAAATATAACTCAGTTTTGCGTAGAAATGGAATTTGAATGTGCGGGATGCTCCTTTAAAACTCAAGAATATAAAATAGCTATAATTTGTGTATATCGTCCACCATCGGGCAACATGAATATTTTTCTTTAGAAATTATCGGAACTTATGACAAAATTGAAGCAATCTCATAAATATATCGTTCTCTGTGGCGATCTAAATATTAATTTTAAAGAAAATGCGACACCTAAAAAGTTAAATCATTTAAATTAACAAATAAATTGAGGAGCCTACGAGAATTGATATAACAGATTATATACGTACAGAAACGCAAATTGACTACATGGTTACAGATATTCCAGATAGTCAATGGACATGCTCTAATACTAATCTGCGTTTGTCGGAGCACCATGCTCAGATAATGGCGATAAAGCTGGAGCACATTCCGTTCATCAAAAAGTAATCTATGAAAAAAAAAATATAAGAGTAATCAGCTAATATGGAAGGACTTAAATACTATCTGCGCAGAACTGACTGGAAATTCATTAAAACAGGAAATATTGACACGGCTTTTGATTTATTTTTTGATTAATTTATCCACCAATTCAATGTATAATGTCCTACAAAAATCATTTATATTAATAATAATTATAAAATTTGGATAAATAATATAATATAAACATCGTAAAAATCTAAAAATGACATATAGACTGATTATCGAATGTAAAACGGACATTATGAGACAAAAATACAGACATGATAAGAAAATACACAAGTGGCTAGTAGAAGAAGCAAAGAGAAATTACTTTGATGAAAAATTATACAAGGCTCCAAATAAACAAAAACAAATATGGAATCTAGTACGGTATGAATTACATTGAGAAAAGAAAATTGAATCTATAAGAATCACCAACGATATCAGAATAATAACTAGTGATACAAAAGAAATTGCCAATATATTTGTGAAATACTTTCCGACTGTAACAGACATAAAATTAAAAGCTCACTTAGGCAACAATATATCTCGAAATTGCACAACATCCGATAATATGAATAAATCAATGTATCTACGACCAGTTACAGAAACAGTTATTCATAACGTCCTAATAAATTTGCGAAATAGTGCAATCCCTGGTCAGGATGAAATACCACCTAAAATATTAAAATATACAGCTAATTGATTATTAGAACCGTTACAATATCTGGTGAATCTTGATTTTAGTACAGAGGTATATCCAAGCAAACTAAAAACATCAAAAATCGTACCAATTTTTTAAAAGGATTCCGAAGAAAACAAAGATAATTTCGACCTTTAGCCACATTAAGTGTTTTCTCAAAGGTATTTGAGAAAAATCTGGTCCTAAGGATACAAAATTACCTCAACAGCTTCGACATAATAAACATAATAGGCATTTGATTGAATTAATCGCGAATTGCTATTACAAAAATTAGAGTGGTATGGATTTAAGGACGTGGTTCATCAATGGCTAAGATCCTACCTCACAGGAAGAACGCAGGTTGTAGAGATAAAAAAGAACAACGGTTTATATATGCACTCAGGAGGCTTGTAGATTATGAGACTAATATAGATTTAACATCTATAAATCTATAAATAAATGACTTCCAAAAGTAGCGATAAAACTAAGTTAAGACGAAATGGATCAGAAGTTTTAAAATTATTATTTGATTGGTTTCAAAATAACGGTTTACTTATAAACCAGTCCAAAACAAATTGTCTATTATTTAAAAAGAATAAAATTTCAATTACAGAACAAATAAAAATTGAAGATTATACTGTATACTATTTGGGAGAAGGAGGAACGAAAAATAGAAATGGAATTGCGATAATAGTAGTGTCATATATCACCAGAGCAGTGAATAACGCAGTAGTTCATTCTGATAGAATTGATATGTATATTATCCAGGTGTATGCACCCACTTAAGTTACAAGGACGAACACATTGAACAGTTTTATCAAGATTTTAATAAACGTGCATTTACTAATAAAAACTTAAACAATAACAGCATTATTGCTGGGCGATATTAATGCCAAGTAGAAAAAGGCGAGGAAGACATGACCGCGGATAATTTTGGACTAGGAACTTCAAATGATAGAGGCGAACGATTTGAACAATTTTGTGAAGAAGGACAATTTACATCAACATATACCTTCTACGACCTACCAAAACAAAAATTGTACACGTGGAAAGCACCTAGAGATACACTATAGAGGATTGTAAGAAATCAAATTGATTATATATACACAAACAAAAGACTCAGAAATTCTGAACACAATTCTACTGATTAACGAGCCGAATGATTCCGTGTCTCAAAACTCTAATTTTCGTCCTTCATAGCATCCTTAAGTTCATCGTCCGAGTTAAAACCATGCCTTTTCATATGTTTTTACAGCAAACCAAGCAAATGTAAATCACAGGGCAACACGTCCGGGCTGTAAGGTTGATGGTCAAGCTATCTGAACTTTGCCAAGTCTGCGTGTGTAACACTGTTTGCGTGTAGACGTGCATTATCAGAACTACACTCTCTGTGAGTAGCCTTGGTCTTTTGTTCTTGGTGACCCTCCGTAAGTCTTCGAAGTACCTCCCGAAAAGTTCAACAAATTCCAATCTTTTGACACCAAAATTGAATCTTTATCTGATAGTTATATGGATACAATTTTTTTTTGTTGGGGATTATAACCTTCCTCATATCCAATGGACATTAACCGAATCGAATCATATCAATGAATCAAATAATATAAACAATTTATCCGCAAACATTTTAATTGAATCGTTTAGCTTTTTAAACATGACACAGACTAATAATATACCGAACAGCAGGGGAATACTTTTGGACCTGTGTTTACTTCCATATCTCAGGTAAAAATTCAATTGGCATCTGAAAATATTTGTAGCAATTCTATTCATCATATTGGTTATCAATTCTGCGTAAAATTTGAATCTGCTATAAATTATTTAAATTACATCGAGACAGTGTTTGATTTTAAGAATGCTGATTACTGTCAAATTAATTATGCTTTATGTTCAGTGGATTGGAATAACTTATTAATTGGTACTAATATTGATAGTATAGTAGACTGCTTTTATGATATAATATATGATGTAATTAATTGTTATGTCCCTTTGAAACAAATAAAATCAACAACATATCCCAAATGGTTCAATAAAACTTTAATATCTTTAGTTAAACAAAAGAAAAATGCACATGCCATTTATAGGAACAGCAATAGCTCTAATGATTATGCTATTTTCAAACAACTTCGGGATAGGTGCTCTAGCTTAAGTAAAACATTGTATAATTCATATTGTCAGCGTATGCAAGGGAATATACGTCGAAATTACCGAAATGTTTGGAAATTTATCAATGATGCTAAAGGTGTGCAGGGAATCCCGTCCACTGTTAGTTTTAAGGACATCGTATTCGCTGAAGGCGATGATATTGTAAATGCATTTGCTCAATATTTTGCTGATGTTTACACGTGCCCGACTAATAACCTCATTTATTCATTTAAGACATCCAAATCAGTAATACCTGACAAGTTACAAATTTCATTAGAAATGTCTTCAACTTGGTGGTAGTTTAATTTGTGGGCCTGATGGCATACCCGGTGACTTCCTATATATAATTGCGTTTGTTCAGTGTCGAAACCTTTGCACTTATTGTATTCCGTATCTCTCAAATTTGGCTGTGTCCCTAAGAATTGGAAGTTTAGTTATATTACCCCAATTTTCAAGAACGGCGATAGAAATAAAGTCGAAAACTATCGTGGGGTTGCAATTCAATCTGCAATCCCAAAAATGTTTGATATGTTGATTACCAAACAAATTGTATATATGACTAAACATTTATTTAACGTTGCACAACATGGTTTTATTAAAGGTAAGTCTACCACAACTAATTTATTAGAATTCCAATATTTGTTACACAATGCCTTTGAAACACATATTCAGGTTGATGCGGTTTACACTGATTTTGCGAAGGCATTTGATAGGGTACAACACGCTATACTTTTTACCAAATTACATGCTTATGGATTCCATGACTCAACTATCAAATGGATTATTAGTTTTTTGACTGAACGTCTACAAGCAGTCAGGATTAATAATTTCATATCTTCCACTATTCAGGTAACATCCGGTGTGCCCCAGGGCTCACATATCGGTCCGATATTATTTCTTATTTTTATTGATGATATCTGCAGCTGTTTTTTGCACTCTAGTTATCTGTTATTTGCTGATGATCTCAAAGTGTACTCCTGTATTAATGATATATTGAATTGTTTCAATTTGCAAATAGACCTGAACAATTTATATGATTGGTGTGTATACAATCAGCTGTTTCTCAACACTATGAAATGTAAATCCATTACATTTTCTAAACGAGTAAGCACGGTAGAATTCACATACAACATCAATCATGACAATCTGGAAGAAGTGTCGGTTATGCGTGATTTGGGTGCCTTAATGGATTCTAAACTGTCATTTGCAGCGCACATCTCCCAAATATGTAATAAAGCCATTAAACTGGGATTTTTTATTAAGACATTGTAAACATTTTAATTTGGAAACATTGAGAGCAATTTATTGTGGATTTGTCAGATCTAATTTGGAATATTGTACTTCAATATGGTCACCCTACTATTAAAAAATATTCATATCAGGTTGAATCTGTCCAAAAGAAATTTTGTAGATATATTTCATTCAAACTCAATTTGCCATTTACGAATTATGAATTGGTATGTAGCTATTTAAATTTAGAACAATTGGAGGTACGTAGAAAAAAGTTTGATCTGTTTTTGTTTCATAACATAATTGCCGGTCATACTTCAACAGATCTGCTTCAATATTTACATTTCCACATTCCCACTAGATCATCAAGACAAAAAACAATTTTCAGAATACAGACCACGTCTTCGATTTATAAATACCACAGTTCTATATACCGCTGCATGAGATTGGCCAATCAAATGAATAATCAGGATAAATTTGATTTATTTGGAACGTCATATTGTACATTTAAGAATATTGTAAATAAAATCACGGGCAGTACATTGAATAATTCTAATTGATTATTTATATTTAGGTTTATTTAGTTTAAGTTAGAATAAGTTATCATTTTGTAAAAAGTGTTATCCGTTAAATAAATAAATAAATAAATAGGTCGGTGTAGTATTCACTATTAAAGTCATTAAAAATTATATTATATTATAAAATATTTTCAAAAAATAAACAGTGATGGATTTTGCAAATATAAAAATATCAAAATAGAAAAGAATAAAATGAAAGGAACAAAACCCAAATGAAAATCTATTGAAAGCAATTAAAAACTTCTGTTACATATTCCCCAATTCTTCCGAAATAATAGTTGAAATTTTATAAAATGGACATTAGGATTTCCAATCTTTGGTCTTCTTTCTTAAATAATTCACATAATAACACATTATTTTAAAACCATACATACAACTTTGGCCGAAAGTGACACTGGCGAAGTCCATAATTAAATATGTTCTTCCACTCAAATTCAATCTACCACCATGATGTTAAGGCAGCAAGGATCCCCTCAGATATCTAAAATCTTTGATTACTATTTTTGATCAACTCTTTTATCACATTTTACGGATTGAATAAACAGCGTAGATTCAGATTTCAAAATTGCACAGTTCCTAATTGACATTTTTATATGTTAACGGTTAACGCTGATAATCACTTAAATCAAATACTATTAAAAATATAGGAATTAATTTAAATAAACTCTCCATCTTAATTGACACATCATTATAGTGGCTTTAGTTTGACGAAATCTTCCATATTTAAATATCGCATACTAATTTATTCAATAATTAATTACCTGTTGTTATTGATTTATATTTTATTAAACGACTGATGAGGAAAGCGTGTTTCTGAAACGGAGAGGCAATAAATTGAAATCGATCCGGCACACCATATTCTCAACACCTATGCATCGATAGATAAGAACATTGTTTTATAACCCGAACCCTAGTGGAAAAAGAAAACAATTGTATATGTATTTCCTTGTCGTCCAGTCCAGTAGCAACAGCCACTCTTGCACTACAGAAGAACCAGGAAGCGGCCTGTTGGTGCAATAAAGATACGTAATTTACAACGAGAAATGAATTGTGCATAATATATGAATACGAATGTGATATAATTTTTTATATAATTATTAATAACGTTAATAATTTTAAACACTAAACTAACGCACTTACACTTTTTAGTGGAAAAAATATAGAAAGTGCGTTAGTTTAGTGTTTATCATGTAGTACTGCAGTTTTCACTACCTATGTGTTTAAACCCTGAAAATGGTCCTGCGAGTAGAAATATCTCCTTGCTTTTACAAAACTGTCACAACTATTTTTTCTTGTTGCTAAACTTCGGGTCTAATATGTTTAAATGATTCGTAGTACATCGAGTTGGTGAAATTCAAAGGTTAAAAAATATGGGTAATTAACAACATATGAATTTCATTTTCACAAAAATTATAATCAGGCAGATATTGTTTACAGAGGCCTCATTTCTTCAGATTTGATGAATAATCATCTATGGATTTTTTTAAACATAAATTAACAATTAAACCATTCATTCCGAATCTTTAACATTGTGTAAACTGAATTTAATGATGCCAAATTTTCTTACTTTAGAATGTTATCACATGTAACTATTTGAATTCGAAAATTAAGTATAACTATGTAAATGCTAACAATTGCAGTGCAGCTTGTGAACTCAAAACAAAATTATTATCATAAAAACAGTTTAATTAACAGCATTTTCAAATTAAATTTGGACATTACTAAACGATCAACTCATTGATTTTCAGAGTAGTATTTTAAAATCAATCTCATTAGGATGAAACAGGAATCTATGACTCCAAATATCTGATAGTACTACCGAAGGCTGGTATACTAATAGAAATAATAGTTCGATGTTATCACTTTTCTATATGGTCTCAGGAGCTGAAATATAGTTGAGAATATTGTTTTTATATGTACAAAAGTTATCCTAACTGATCGGAAACAAATATGGGCAATTATCCTAAGTACCGTTGTCTGTTATGAACAGATACGGCAAGTGCATAACCGGAAAATTGTTTGATTATATAGCTCTTTTTGTTTGTATATGCATAAAGGAAAATCACCTCAAAATTGTCAGAGATTAAACCAATAAATTCAGAGTGTGTGGGGTAATAAATACAATAGAGCAAAATACTCTAGTTGTAGCTATCACTTTCAAAGTAGATATTACCCACTTGAATTTTCTTAATTATTTTAGACTGTGCGCATGATACCTCTCAGATATTGTATATTATTCTCTGATTTATAAAGCGACACCGATATCTTATCGCCTGTCATAATCCGGTTCATAAATACCCCTTCTACCACAAGAATTTTCAAGGCCCTGCATTATATACACTATCAAACAAGTCGCATCTGGTCGTCTAAAAATAGTAATAGTCAGAGAAGCTCAGAAAATTCTACTGATTGTAGATTCATTTAGAGCTGTTGGTATGATAGAAGGTTTTTGTCATCAAAATGCAATTCTTTACCATTGTCTTGAATTCTGGTTACTTGTTGAACTAAATCTTTATTTTACTGATCAACATATCTTCAAAATTTATATTAAGATTACACATGTATTTTTAATCTACCTAGAATGTAAAAACAAACTTCCATAATGATATGAATTTTATTTCCTTTAATGAAATTATTTATTGTTAAAATTGTTTACGAGTTATTTTCAACATAAATGAGCTCATTTAGTTCCTTAATAATGCCCAGATAATGGATTTACCTTTTATTGTTAATACAAACATTTGAATGACTTTAAAGTTGAAAGCGAAATTTTAACAAGGATTAATGATAATATTTTAAGGAATATGCAAACATATCGGCTTTATCGTTTTTTAAATAATTTAGACAATTCATATCTTTTTCTATCTTGTGTTTCTCATTCATCATGTTAATAATAGGTAATTAATTAAAAGTTCACTTAAGGTAAATAACGAACGAAAATTTTAGATCAATTATATATTATTCACATCTTTATTGAAATTTCAGACTATGGATATTAATTTATCAGTTCGAGATGATAGGCAAGTTGCGTAGTTCGTCTCTGATTTTGAGAGATAAAATCATGAAATTCTACGTAGAAAATGTATTAGCACCTTATTATAAAAAGATTCGTTTTTAATCAAGAACTAAAGCTAGAGGAGGAATAGCCAGAGGCTCAATCTATGGAAATATTCTGGTAGTTGTAAAGGCATTAAAAGATATAAGCATGATTCAAGGGTTCATTGTCGGCTCCTTGAGGGTCTACTGTTGATTTGATTGCAGTTAGAGACGAAATATACTCTTCTAGCATCATCTTGTATTTTGGTAAGTTACTGGACTTCTCTTCTACACAGGACACCGCTGAGACCCCTTGGGCAGCTTTGGACTACCAGGCAGAAATGAGCCTACCTATTTTTACAAGGCAAAGTTAAATAGAAGATGGGCATGGGAAAGCTCGGATGGTCACAAAAGAAACGAAATAGATTATATTATAACGGACAAAAAACGCATCGTCAACGATGTGACAGTATTGAATAAGTTCTCCACTGGAAACGACCACAGACTCGTATAGGCTAGAGTGGTACCAGTCGCCGTACACAAGCTAAAACGAATATATACTAAACTTTAGCACAGCCAAAAAAAGGGAATGTAAATCAAGGTTCAGAAGAATTACCATGCATCACAATAGATAAAATAAAGCTCGCGCTAAGGAGAACGAAGAATAACAAAGCTCCCGGAGAAGACAATGTAGTTGCAGGTACAATAAAATTTGGTGGTCCGCGTTTACTATAAAAGATCACAGTACTATTTAACTTGTGCTTATACAATAGTTCAATACAGGACAAATAGCACAATGCTATTGTAATACTACTCCATAAGAAAGGTGATTTAGCAAAACTTGAAAAAAAGAGAAAAAACTGGAATTCTATCAACCTCTAGAGCAGGGGGGCTTCCGTGCTAAATTTGGAACAAATGAACATCTGCAAAGCATAAAAACGATGATCAAAAAAAGCATTGAATGCAACAAACCACTAGTCCTTGCTTTTGTAGACTTTCAAAAGGCCTTTGATACGGAAGAGCTGAATGCGGTCATCAGTGCATTACAGGAATGTCTGGTTGATTACAGATACTCAAAGCTGATTTATAATACCTACAAAAATGCTACAATAACGGTAAAACTCGATGAAAATACTAATTGCATTCAAATCGGTAGATGTGTCAGACAGGGAGACACAATATTTCAAAAATTATTTATAACAGTCTTAGAGTATGTTTTTAAAAATCTAAATTGGGAAAACAAAGGCATAAATATAGATGGTCGAAAATTAAAAAATCTACGTTTTGCGGATGATATAGTTTTGCTATCAGATAACCTTAAAGACATTAAAGAAATGTTGCAAGAACTACAAAAAGTATGACCTGACGTAGGTCTAAAAATGAATATCTCAAAAACAAAATGTAAGATAAATTTAGTTCCCAGTGAGAAAATTCTCATTGGCAATGAGGAAGTGGCTCTGGTGAATAAGTATAATTATATTGGTCATGAAATCCAAATCTCAAGAGATAACCAAACGTGCGAAATTAAAAGAAGGGTTACACTGTCTTGGGCAGCATATGGAAAGAGATGTGCAGGCAACTGGATACAAAAAGCTCAAAACAAAAAGGAAAGGGCAGAAATGGGGAGGTTTTCATCAAACAAAAGTATTCTCTGTATAATTTAGGTTGATGTGAGAATCTTGCTATTTTTGCATTTCTTTTTGGTACTAAATGCCAACTCAGCCTATCAAACGTATTTACACAATATAGCCGTGAAGGAAAAGGCTTCAATGACCATATAAAGAACGTAAATTAAGAGAATCCATTTAGAATGGAGAATAAAATGTAATCAACTACTTTAGTAAGAGCTTGTTATTATAAGAGCAGAATTACTTTATTGTCGCATTTGTAAAGTAGCTATAGCACTTTTATAAGAATAAAATTATTATAAAAATCAATTTATGGTGCATTGAACTTGCTATTTCATTTTAAGAATCTAGAGGTTTAATTACCCTGATGAGTTGATAAGCTTAATAAGTTTGTCTTTGAGATAAGATGATTTACAGAAACGCAGATGCTTTGGGAAGTGACTAAAATATAAATGAAATTCCAACAGATGAGAAGGGCAGCTTCCTAAAATTCGCAATGAAATAATAGAAGACGATTTTAAAGTAGCATGAGAGGATTTTCTGTCATGAAAGTTGAAACGTATATTAAAATTTTTAGAGGGACAGTAGCATAGAAGGCAGATTCCTAAAATTTGAGAGCAGCACTGCAAGAGAAAGGCCATGATATAAATACATTTTCATTTGATATTGGAAGTGTAGCATTATCAGTCATCTATATATATTTAAATTACAGATTCCATTTATAATAATAATAATAATAATAATAATAATTTATTTATTTCCCAACAGATATACAATTATCCTATTACAGGGAAAAATTATAAATTAAACAATAGTTTCTTATACAAAATAAAAATGTACACATGAAACATAAACATATCCGCTTATTGGTTAACTAAAAGAGAAAGTTCTGTGACAGTGTTCTATAAAGTATCGATAGGTACAATTGAAAATATCAAGCGAATTTAGGGTGGTACAGTTGAATGTTCGCATCATAGTATTTATCGGGGAGTTATAATATAAATTTGTTTGACTGCGATTACAAGAGAAAGTCATGGTATTTCTACTACAATATCGAGGTGTATGTATATTAATTAGGTTAAGTAGGTTAGGATCATTTATTCTATTATGTAATATTTGGTATAGTGTGTTTAACGATAATATATTTCTCCTTGTAGCTAATGATTCCAAGTTAAAAATTGATAACATGTCGTTATATGTGATTGACTGATCTGGGTATGAAGAATGCACTTTAAAATAGAGATATTTCACAAATACCTTTTGAACTCGCTCTAATTGTTTAATATGGGTGGCATAGAAAGGAGACCAAACCACAGCACAATATTCTAATTTTGATCTTACATATGATGTATATAAATTCATGATAGTGGATATATGTTTAAATGGCTCCGAAATCATTCGAATGAAACCCAACATTTTCATAGAGGCATTGATAACTTGTGTATAATGTGGAATAAATGACAAGTTTTTGTCGAAAAGTACTCCCAGGTCTTTGACTTCAATGACTCGCTCCAATACACTATCGCCTATTAGGTAATTAAACTTTGTCTGATTTACTGTTCTGGAGAAGGTCATACATTTACATTTTTGTACATTAAGCTGCAACTCATTTACCTTACTCCATTCTTGGATGCGCTCTAAATCAGATTGTAGTTCTAAACAGTCGTTCTCGGAGTTAATTTCTTTAAAAATTTTTACATCGTCGGCATAAATGAGAATTTGAGACTGGATATTATTAGCTATATCATTGATGTATAGTAGAAATAGCAGTGGACCTAGGCTAGAACCCTGAGGTACACCGCTGGATGGATAGAAAAATGTGGACTTGTGACTGAGATATTCAACGTAGTTTTCTCTATTTGATAAATATGACTTTAATAAGTTAATCATACTGACACTAAAACCCCATCGTTCTAATTTGTGCAGAAGTAGGCTGTGGCTTATTGAGTCAAATGCCTTTTTAAAGTCTGTGTGAATAACATCGACTTGTATACGCTTATCAAGGTGGTAGGATACAAATTCAGTGAAATTTAATAAGTTGGTTGCTGTGGATCTTCCTTTTATAAAACCATGTTGTCTGGTGGAGATACGGGTTTCGACGTGACTATATATCTTACTAGCTAGGATTGTCTCGAATATTTTGGCAAAATTGTTTATGACGGAGATTGGGCGGTAATCTTCAACAGCATATTTATTTTCCGTTTTCAGAACCGGTGTAACCTTTGTAATTTTCCACTGATTGGGAAATTCAGACGTACTTAGTATTATATTAAATATATGCTTAAGAGGTGTAGCTAGAGCATGGATGCAATCACGTATTACAAAGGACGGAATGTTATCGCTCCCTGCTGTAAAATTGTTTCTTAGTTTTTGTGCCGCTATTAAAATGTCATTAGTACTAATTTCGCTAATGTTTAGTACGCTGTTAAGCTCCGATGTTCCAGATGAATTGTAGAAGTAGGGTTTATTTTTGGCATAAACAGAAGAGAAATGTTCCGCAAAACTGTTGACTATGTCCAGGGGATTTTCGATGGTCTTGTTTTTATATCGAACAGAACCAGGTATACGAGATTGTGATTTTTTGGATGCCACATAGTTCCACAGTTGTTTAGGATTAGAGTTAATTGATTGCTCAGCACCTTTAATAAATAATTCGTGATCGCGCATTATATTGCGCCGAATTTCTTTTCGTAATCTGACTACTCTGGTCTTGTAGTATTCCAGTTTGTGAGTTTTATGTAATTTACGAAAATGATCTTTTATTCTTATAGAACGAATTGTATCAGGGCTGAACCAACATGGATATTTACGAGCGTTTGCTACATTCACCCTTAGTGGCACCGTTTCTTTAAAGATTGAGTCAAGTGCTTCATAGAGTTTGTAACATGATACATCAGCGTTATTTTCCGAAGTAATAGAAGTCCAATCATATTTAGAAATTTTCTCGTACATTAATGGGAAGTTAGCTTTCTTAAAATTATATTGTTTTCCTTTAACATTGGTACCAATATTTACTTGAACATCATTAGTGGTTGATACAGAGAATGAGAGTGGAGGGTGGTACTTATCGACATTAACAATTGGAAGATCATCGGTGAGTTTATATTTGATATTCTTAGTTGTTAGTATAAGATCTAATAACCTGTTTTTGCAATTTAATTTATGGTTGTGTTGTATTAAATCATTCAGGAGAATTAAGTGTTTAAGATGTAAAAATTTTGGATCATTAGTATGTGTGTTAAGTAAGGTTACATATTGAGGAATATTGAAATTACCTTTTTTATAAACAAAACTATATAAAAAAATTACAACTATTTATAAAAATACGGATTGCACTTAAACAGGTTTATTCCCCAATTCCTAGTTTTTATAGGTTTTCATTTCATTTTTTGTCTGTTTATGTTTAGTTTCTTCACTAACAGAAATTAAATGGGGTGAATTTAACTCCTGTTAGTTCCGCTGCTTTTCGTCTTTCTGGGTCTCCCTCTTTTTTTTCTATAAATATCAAAAACATTCAAATAAAGTGAAAAATTACAGCATTGTAGAAGAGAAATGGCTAAAGCAAACATTAGATTATTTTCGAGAAAGGGTAGATAAATCACTCAAAATTTGTAAAACCCTGGAAATACTTTCGCAATTTAAAAGAGAAATTCATGACAAATTATAAAATAAGAGTAAATTCTGCAAAAATCTAAGATTCTAATGTTTCTTGGTAAAAGAATATAAAAATTTATGAGGAGAAATAAAATAAATTAATGCAAGTGATACTAGAAAATTGTAGAAATTTGAACTAAAAATTTCTATTAAATAGGTCAGGAAATGGTAGAAAAAAATAACAATTCTATAACGCTAAAGAAGACGAGAAGACGATTTGAGAAATTAATGAAACAGGTGCCTATTTTGTCCAGGGAATGAAAATTTAAACACTTTATTTTCATGATAAAACCTTCTAGATTATTTTATTTCGGGCAATTTGAAGTGGCTGTAGCCACACATTGATTAGATGTAAATGACCCTGACTATTAAACTACATGGAGATGCAACAAGTATTTTTCAGAAAGTATAATAGAATGAACTACAATTACTTAATCATATATCTGGTTATAAGGTTTGGTAAAACACACTTTAAACATATTTAACATTCACAGATTTCACACCGCTGTCAAAATGCAGCAAATGTAACTCGCTTAATACGTCGTTAATACCGATTAATCTGACAATAAATAAACTGTGCAGGCGTTGATACTTCCTCGAAAAATTAAGTCAATAGCACGTTAATTCGAGACGAAATCATCAAAAACTACAATTAAAAGTTAAGGTCCTATTTGATAAATTAAGGCCACTCGAAAAGGAATTGTAAAGTTACAAAGAAGTTATTAAAGTATCTTTGGTAAACAAGAAGCACGAAGTGCTCTTGAAATATTTAAAATATAAAATACGAACATGTAAGAAAAGAGGCTTATAAGCAACTAGCCTCAAAAACAAATGCAAAATAGCATTATTGTCACTTCAGATACTAATAGGGAGTGAATCAGAAACGGTAATGACAGCAAAAGGCAGGGTTTTATCGCCCCTACTATGTTGTATCATTGTGGATGAACATCTGATGACCTTGGTCGACTAGGGTTATTGTACATGTGGGCTATCGAAAGTGCATAGGAAGTGTGTGATCCAAGAGTGGGGAATCAAGTGCAAAACAGGGGACTAGATAAATACACCAGGCCAAAAGCAATCCAAATTTTTAATTGGCCTCTTGTCAAGCAGAGCTAAACAGCCCCTCACTAAAAGCAACATAAGACTGGTCACAGGTCTCCTTCGGAACACTGCTCAGTGAAGTACCAACTTCGCATCATTTGTAGACTATATGGATTCCTAGAGGAAACGGCCAAGAGCATAATATTCCGTGTGTGTAACACTGGTTAACACCAGACTAGCCCTAACCGGATAAATGGCGATGGCGCCACAACTGAGCAAGGCATGGCATCCTAGGATATTACCACGGAAATTGAATTCCTAGTACGAAAGATCTAATCAAGAGGCACTGCAGCAAGGCTTTCTATTGCCCAACAACCTTAATTTAATCTAAACTACTGATACTCTTCTATCTACCCCGAAAGTACTATTTGGCGTATCTCGATGATATAGAAAACCTTTCTAGGATCTTATGAAAAACTTAGGGTTTGAATATCTGCACTATAATTTACAAGAACGCAGATGCTATATAAAGTGGCTGAAATATAGATGACATAGCTACAACGGGCCTAGTGAGGCCTAAGTGCTCTGGTCAATGATTTGATCACCCTTTGCAAAGTCAATCCAACTCAACTAGATGACATTCAGAAGTATCTATTACAAACTATTAATAAAATGGATGAAAATAATATCTAAAACAAAGTGAAAGAAATAATCATATTATTTTAAAGAGCAGAAGATCGGAAGTGAGAATAGAGATTAAGAATGGAATTTGAATAAATGTGGTTTCTGAACATTAAAGTTTCTGGAACCAAAATCGTATATTTTTGCTTACTTACCAATAATTGGACAGACTACAGAAAGCATCACCATAATCACAAAATTTGCTTTCCTTGTAATTTAAAGTTTGTCTGTAAACCGGAAAATGTAGTGGCTGGTGAAGATTAAAGTCAGTGAGAAAGATGAGTAATTCGTTGGATTCTGGAGAAGGAGAGCTTTCTCAAGGCTGGATTATTGAAGACAGATTCGCTCACACTACGCAAAATGAAGTCCTCAAAAAGCAAGGCCTTAAAGGTAGTATTGTACTTTTCCGTCTGCAACATTTATATAACAAATTTGAAGAAGATTCAGCCATGTTCAAGGGTGAACCTAAAGCAAGAAAGTACCATGGTTTGGTTGGACACCGTGAATCCGACAATAAACAAAATTTCCATTCAATTTGTTGCCCACCTTGGTATTATTTATGTTAAGAATACCAAGGGAACCATCTACTGGAGGAACATAATCTTAAAGGTTGCTAAGCAATACAAATTCAATCAATATGGCATTGAATTCACCAAGAGTGACAAGCCAATTGTCGTTATTAGGAATGACAAGAGCCAAAAATTTATCATGAAGGATGAATTCAGCAGGGAATCATTTAAAAATTTCATCAAGGATTTGATTTAGAAGAAACTGGAACCCTACTTGATATCTGAACACATTCCAGAAAGCAATAACGAGCCTGTGAAGGTTGCAGTTGGCAAGAACTTCGATGGCATTATAGTCAATCATAACAAGGACATACTGATAGAATTCTATGACCCATTGTGTCGATATTGCAAGAAACTTGCTCCAGCTTATGATGAAGTAGAACAAAAAGTCATGAACTTTTTCATACAATAAAATCACCCTTTTCTAAAAAATCACTTTATATTATGGAAAAGAAGACGATACTGCAAAAAATATCATTTTTAAGCATAATGATAATGTAGATTTTGAAGAATTCATAATTCAACAATAAATTAAGTCAATAATTACACCATATCAAGAAGAAAATGAGACATCTTCTAAGTACCATAATTATTGCCAAATTAATTGTATAGCAGAAGATATAAAAATGTAAAAATAAATTGTTGCCATCTTCAGAAAGAAGTTTGGGGAAAAAAGGGTTCTTCTGAATAAAGTGTAATTCAACTGAACATTAGATTAGAGAATCATCGACTATCTAAAAACAAAAAGTACCAATATTGAAGAAATATACGACAGTAAATAAAAACTTTGAAGTGAATTCTTCTCTTGGATGGAATCAAGATATTTAAATTAATTTTGTGTATATCTTATGATGTTAAACTGATTTTTTGTAATTAGTTGTTGAAATCTTAAGAAAATTAGGTATTGAATGTAATAATTGCTAATTATTTGTTAAAAAAAAAAGTATGTTTTATTGTAATTGTTTGACACTAGAAGATTTTATTTACGTTGTGATATATTTTTACAATATAAAAGTACTTTTCTTTGTTAATAACTCCTAGTAGTTAATTATCAACAGTCTCTAATCTATACTAAACTATGTGCAGAGAAGGTATAGAGGTGAAACTATCAAATAAAAGTTAAAGTGGCTGATGAATAATTAATTAAGCTGGAGAAAAATGCAGTTAAATTTATTAACAACACAGACAAATATGACTTAAAATAGAAAAAATCACAGCTACAAAAAGACATTAATGCATTTATATCCTGTAATAATAAATTATAAATTAACCGAGCATATTCTTGACCTACATCAATACACTATGTGTCAATCTTATGCTTATTTTCTCTATTTAACTCGCGTAATCTTAACCTACCTAAATGTATAAATTATTAGGGCTAGTAACAAGTAACACTAGGTCATTGCTTTGTCTATTGCGGTAGGTAAAAAATACGCCAAAGAGTAAGTATTGAAATATATAAAACTTCAGATAATAACTTACATACAAATATAATACAAATTAAATTTGAATAAATTTCATTACATATATTTTCATGAGTTATAAGTAATTGACTTGTATTTAATTGTATTACCTATGATTAAATCACATACTCAATAAGTTTTCGTCTCTGTTCATATTCTAATAGTAATATCATTCATAATAATATTTGTGCTGAATAAAACATTACCATCGTTAGTTTATACGTGTTATAAAATCCGGAGTAAATCAGGTATATTCAAGATATCGAAGAAAATCGAAATAAAAAGCGGTGCAGACGCACACCGGTTCACATTATATTAATAATTCGATTTAATAACTTGTCCCGCAAGTTGTCGCTAATGCGAAAAACTCAATGTTGAAATAAATCGTGGAAATATGGCGGTTTTAATTACGTTAATACTGATTACAGAACGCTTATGACACTAATTTAAATGCGCTCTCGACTCCACATATTAAATTGATTATAACCATGGGAATGCATTATAAATGTCATTATTTGCTGATTAATAGAAATAATTTATTTAAAGCAGTGGAATCCGTGGCGTGCAATCGCTACATATCTAATTTTAAAGGATACAGATAGTTATATGAGGTAATATTTTATAATTTTTAATTTATAATTAATAATGTATATTTTATGCATTCGATGTGAAATTTTAATTTAAAATATTGCTATCTTGTAAACCTACAACATAAGTAATATAAACACTTACTATGTTTTTGATCATTGAAATTTTAGTGGTAGATAACATAGTAAGTATTTTATTTAAGTGTTTATATAACTGATGTTGTGTTTATATCTTAGAAGCTCAATCTATACAGATTCTACGATAGGACTTACTTATCTCAAAAATGACAGAAATATAATTTGGCATCATAATCATTAAGTAGCTTACAAATATTATTAATATTAATTATTCAAAGATATTTGTCGTATTATTTAAATAATATGTGTTTTCTATTAAAGTTTAATTAATCTTCTATTGAAAATGATGTGTGGATTTGTAATAGCGGATAAACGCAGCTTTTATTTATATAAAGGAATTTACAGTTATTACTTTTAACTAGTCTAGATTGTAAATCCAGTGTTATCGATGAGGTGGGATTCGGTTGGCATGAGATAATTGGCAGCAAAGGGGGCTTTAATAATGGCACTACAATACAACAGCAACTGAGGATTATTCATGCGGTAGCTGATTTAAGTTAAGCTCTCGTTATTCCACCTCATGCAATAACTCAACACCCACTAATGAATACGAAAGCGTTTCAAATATTTTTTTGAGCGAACTGAATAATTCTGAAAAATCTAACCATTTATAAATCTTGTATTTGATTCTCATTTTTCACTTGGCGAAACATTATGTTAATAATAGGTTGTTGAAAAAATTCAATAAAAGTTGAATGAAAAGTGTTTTTTTTCAGTAATCTCTTACTTCTAAAATATTTTGAATCAAAATTTTATATATGCATATCTTATTTCTTGAATAACTTTTTCATTCTTTTATCACTTGATAAAACATTTCGAATTTATGAAACAAACCAAGTATGAATATCTTGTTTTCATTGCTCTAATAGGTTTTAAACTTAATGATTAATTACATTATATCCTCTTTTCTATAATTCATGTGATTAATTTTTATGCATGAGACTTTCTGGGGCACAATAAATATTTATGTATGAGAGATGGGATTATCCTCTGGAGGCGGTATCAAGCAATAAAGTAATTAATAAAGAAAACGTGTTAGAAATTGTAATTGGTGTCCAGAGGTTTCACCTCGAGGCGTTTCTCCTTGATTGACATTTAATTCTTTCATCCACGGTTCCTTTAATCCAGTTTGAATGCAATGCTCTGTAATTAAGTTTTAATTAATTTTTTTTTCGTCTATTTGAATATTTTAATTGATTCATTCTCAACGCCTCAGTTGGTAAATTTAATTGTTGTCAAAATGCATATATTAATTAATGTATTTGTTTACGTAGTTAAATGTAAAAAATACTTTAAATTGAATTTATTATGAATCCACCTCTTACATACAAACATATTTATATATATATATATATATATATATATATATATATATATATATATATATATATATATACAATCAGCATTGATCTCATATAAAAGTAGTAACGCACCTAAACTAATTTTAGATATACAGGGTGTTAATACTAAGTCGTTACACCCGAAAATTGCAATTAGAACTCGTTAAAACAAACAACTTTTTTCAGTTCAAATTTATGATTTGGTTCTTCGGTTCGAAGTTATTGGAGTTCTTTTGTTTTTCTAAAAATCGCTATAACTCCCTTATTTGAAGGACTATTTACAAAAACAAAACAAAAACAAAACATTTGAAAAGTAACTTTAGGCTTTCTAAAACATTTGTATTAATAATTATTTTTTATTGTTTCAAATAACAAAATGGCGACCGAACAAAAATTTCAAAACAAAATATTTTGATAACTACTCCATCGATTTTTCAAAGTAAAAAATATATGAAATCCTTATATAATCTACTACAAAATTTGTCGTAAGCATTTTTTTCAATCTATCCAAAAAAGTCTATTCGGTCACTTGTATTACAGATAAGTATCAACAAACTAAAAAAAAAACATTTAAACGAAGTAGCTTCTGCAATTGAACAATAAAACAAAAGAAGATTAGGTTTGCTACTCCATGAATCCTCTACGTCCAATCCATCGATTTGGAAAATTCGCATCTAGAAAATCCCAGAACCGTCTATCATAGTGGGAAAGAACTCCATCTTGTTGAAACCAAACATTTTGTGGTAACTGCTCAAGAATATTTTGGTTTTTCAGTAAATCTTAATACTTATCATTAATCAAGTTTCCGAATACTATAAAAAAATGGGCCTATAAGCCTATTTTCGACAAATCCCATCCAAACATTTAACTTCTGTGGATGCTGCTTATGTGCTTTTTGAATCCAATGAGGATTCTCCTTTGACCAATAGCTTGAGTTATGGCTGTTAACTATTCCATTTAAACAAAAAGTTGTCTCATTGGAACAGTACATAAGATGCAAAATTTTCGTCGACATTACAGGTGTTCATCAGTCGTTCGAAAAACTCCAGCCGTCGGTTAAAATCATCATCTGACAATTCTTGAACCAATTTTATCGTATGATAAATAATTATACTTTTTACTTTTCAATACCTTCTCTACAGAACGTCGACTTATGGTTTAGTGCCAAAATTGTGGTAGAAATTTTAAGTGTTTCCTCTTATTCTTGAACAAAGGAGCCCTAAGGTTAAGAAGTCTTCCAAAGGTTAGCAGAGGCATAGTGGAGTGAAGTGGTGAGGAGGAATAATATCGATGTAGACAATGCCTAACAATGGAAGAAGCGGCAACGAGGGACTGGCCAAACCTCAACCTATGTGAAAGCCAACCAGAGTCAGGCCTATCAGGGTCATGGTAAAAACTAGGAGTGCTTCCTTTAGTTCAGTCCTTTAGGCACAAATTCTTAATCCTCATAATATAAAACATTTTGAATGTCAAGTAATACCGATGGTGTCACCTGTGACCTCAAAGCTCTTTATCTCAGGAAGTTATAAAATTTTTATTTTAAAATTTGTTACATTTTAGAAGGTTATAAACTATTAAATACAATGAATTATTAAGAAATTTTATAAAGTTATTTTAAAGATAATGTATTTTTAAAACTTTTACAATTCTTTGAGTAGACATACAGAACAAACTAGGATTATGTGATTACTACACATGAAGCGATTGCATTTATGACATGAATATTTTCTGTCTACTTTTCTGAGACACGTTTGAGTATTCGAAATTCTCGTGACTGAACCTGAGAAGATATTTCTACTGGATATCATAAAAAAATGTTACAGGCCATCTTCTTGTTTGTCTTTATATGGTGTATGTTCGATCTAGCTTATCCATTCTATCTACAATTGATTTTGTGTTATTGCAGTCAATTATTATTTGTGGTTTGTTCTTTTCATTATCACAAATTTCGCCGGCTTCGCGCATATTTGATAATAATGGGACCGTTTTACCTTTTTTAACAGTAATATACCAATATTGTAATCCAAATTTAGTTGAATATACTTCTCTGCCATGTTACCAGTTCTTGGGATAGATCTGGTTTATTTTTTTCTAATTGTACCAAGCAATGTAAGATCCTTCGTTTATAATTCTCTTGCTAGTTCAAGACTTGTGAAAAAATTATCTGTCGTCACCTTCCGACCTGATTTTTTCAGACCCTCAACCATTTCTAAGACGAAACGTTTACCTTGATTGTGTTCACGTTGGTCGGTCGTTTTTCCACTATAGACTTGGAAGTTGTAAACGTATGAAGTTTTACTATCAGAAGCTGCCCAAATTTTTATACTATACTTTCCTGGTTTATACGGTGTACATACCGTCTAAACCAGGAAAGTATGGTATAAAAATGCTTGAATGAACATCTACCACGGTAAGATAAGCAGCTGTTTATCTACTCTTATATTTTCATAAGGCATATACATTTTGAATTGTGGGTAACTACAATTCAAAAAATGTTCGGACTCATAGTTTGGTTGAAAATAGGGCATCTTCAATATTCCAAAAATTTGTAATTCATTCATTATGAGCTCTATAAACTCCTGTCAGTATCAACAGCCCAATAAATTGTAGCAACTCCTTGTCATCTACAGTTTGCCATGAATCTCACTGCTTGAGTTGACCTTCTGCATTTGTCCATTTTACGATATGATTTACAATATTGTCTCTAAGAAAGAGGCAAAAAGTACTGCGGATTGTATCCATATGTCACATTGCGTATCTCGTAGGACCTTCTTCTTGATGCATAACATTACGTTGTGGGCGTCGTCCACTTTTTTCCTTTTGTGGTTCTAAATATCAATTTTCCAGTTTATTCTTCGTGGATGAGCAAAAATATTAGTAAAAAAATATTTGGAGTCTCAGCAGACCCTAGTGGTATTACGTGCAACTTTTCAAGTTTCTAGATACCCTGTTTACTAAAATAAAATTCTACGTTGGTAAAATGTTAAAAATATTCCCACGTTAATATTTTTTTTAAATTTAACAACAATCGTTACAAGGATATTTGATTACATATATGGGGTCTTCAGTGACCCCACGGTATTATGAGAGTTAGAAGGGGTTGTAGAAATGAAATGGATCAGGATAAATTATTTCATAAAAGGAATGTGATAATTGGTTCAATGGCAAGATGCGAGTCAGTCAACAGAAGTTCGAGCCATGCTGGAGATGCCAAAAGGCTACTCAATGCAAAGATCCGAGGGGGAAGAAGAGGGAGGAGGCAAATACCAAATGTGGACCGTGTGCAGATCATGAACAACCGGCTGGTTACTATATTGGGAGCAAGAACTGCCATGCCGCCATGACGTCAACACAGGCGCCCTTCACCGACTACAACAGAAGGTTGAAGACAACATGATCGAGAAAAGTTAATCCAGAGGGGATTCAGTGAATGAAGAGGCACTCTAAACTCAACGGTGGTACCAATGATAAAGACCACTAGACATGAGGTGCACGTTACGATAACAATATTTGCAGTTACTATTTCACTATTTCTATATAATACGCGAATATAAAAAAATAAAATTTGCATAACAAATAACGTATTAAGTATACTATAATTAAGTTCTTATTTATTAAAATTTGAGCTGTTGAATAAGAATAAGAATACATTTATTTCAAAATATGGCTATTACACAACAACAGTAAGAGAAATATTGTCAAAAAAGGTGCTTATACATACAATATAAACGTCAAAAAATAGACGAAATGACTTTTAGCTTAGCACATCATTCACATTTTACATACATTATAATTACAGGCATAACTATTTGTTGAGGCATTATGGTTCCTTATGACAAAAGGTTTAAGAGGTATAAAAAAAAGTAAAAGTGTTTTCTTTATTCCTAATATCGAAATGTACCACGAAGTGAATGCCTTTAGGATTCAAGAATTAATTCAAGCCAGTGTGGCTAAAAGGCGAGATTGTACTTACAATTACGAATTAAAAGACATCTAGCAACTTAAAACGCGTGGTTTGTCCAACAGTGCCTCAAAACAAAAGTTAACCCTGTGTTTGTCTAAATTCCAATAAAATCGAAATAGATAGAAGCTAAAAACACCAAGAAAGTAGCAGAGAAAACGTGGCTTATTCGAGAAGCGAAATTTTGGTTCAAGAGAAGAGATATATTAAACACATACATCAAAATCTTGCATATGGAGTTAGCAAACGCCCTGCATCCAGTAGAATTCGATTTACTTGAAGAATATGTCCGCAGCAGAGCCAGCAAGTTAGCATACTAGATAACCCGCACACAGGAGAAGAAACTTGCAACATTACAATTACAATAACATCTCAATTACATTAATCGAACACTTTAGGGTAAATCAACGTTTCATATTAGACTAATTAACCAAACAGATGTCCAATTCACCAACAATAAAACCACGCTTTTAATGTTAGGTCCAAAATATGCACCACATGTAAACGTCACGTCTTTTAAAGAAACTTTAATTCTGGAATCAGGGTTAGGATCAAAAACACATCAGTAATAGACAAATCTAAGTTAGCAAAAATAACAAAAGAAATAAAAAAGATTGTACACTTGGCTCTAAAATAATTAAGTCCATTAACAGAAAGTCAAAAATAATAACCTGAGCATAACAAAATCCGATAAAGGCCCTTCAAGAGTAATTTAAAAAAATACGAAGAATATTTCAAAAATGACAATTCCATTCACAGTTTCGATATAACTAGAATTTAAAAAATCCAACCAACCTATTCCTACAAAAATTAAAATCATTAACACATAAAAATTTCTTATTCTCAGACTCCAAAAGAAAAGTTTTAGGTGGTATAAAAGAGTAAAAGTGTTTTCTTTATTCCTTAAAATACTCTCCTCCAGCATAAACACAATTGGAGAAGCGTGCCATGCCTGGAAATGCTTCTGAAACTATTCGACGGGAAGTAATATGCTTTTAGATGTTTTCCACGGACTCCCTTTTCCTCTCAGTTCCCTTTGAAGCCGGGAAATCAACAACAAAATCACAGGAGCCAAGTCGGGACTGAAAGGGGGCTGGGGGTCTACCAGAGGGTTGCTTCGGGCCATTTTCATACTAGATCCTGACCGGGTCTTTAATAAGCCCTACCTGCGGGTCAAACTCAAAATGGACGATTCCTAGGACGTCAAAAAAGTTGTCTTTCGACCTTTTGACTAGTGATATTGCCATGGAAGAGCCTAAGCTTGTATTTAATAAGCCCTCAATCGCCAATTTCTTGAGCACCTTCAGGTAAAATGCTAAGTTGACCGTTTCTTCCTGCGGATGTCAAAATTGACGATTCCTAGGACGTCAAAAAAAGTTGTCTTTAAGCATTGTTTTGGTGAGATACTTGATTATTCACGAACAATTCACGAACAATTCACGGTTTACTCGATTCTGACCATTGTTGGGCATCTGGATTGGGGTTTGTCGGCGATCTCCTTTTGTCTTATGCGATCTCCAGAAATGTGGCCTCAAAAATATCTTTGAAGTCCTCTTGTGCATCTAGAATGATTCGGTTGCATTCTTTTTAAGCCGCATGCAAAACTTGCGTATCGCAACGCTCCATAGCGTCGTCTTAAAAAGTCGAAAAAAAAAAACACTTAACGAGGGGGGTTGTCTTTTCACTCAGACTGCTAGGAGCAACTGGCTACCCGCTGCATTGAAAGAGGAGACACGTCACCGTATTTCCCAACTTATTTTACCCCACTGCGATAGATACTTTTGTCAAAAATCAACAATTATGCGCATTACTTTCATAATAGACCCTATATATAAAGTGAGTGGGTGCGCATTGTACCATACTTTAATTATTAATATATTTATGTAAGATTAGGAATTGGAACAGTAATTTATACGTAATTTCTTACATACATATTCTGGTTTATTTTGAGAAATCGTATCTTACAGAACTCAGAGTATTGTGGGTTGGTTAAATGGCCACTGCCTTAACCTATAATCAAGAGAGCATCCATATTATTATTAATGAGAAATAATTTATATATCAACATTTTCTATATTTATATAAAAATTATATAAGAAATGAAATATATTTTTTTTGTATTATATTTTCGTGAGAAATTCGACATGGAATAGTCGATGATCACCTACTCACCCTACATATATCATTCTTAAATTCTTCTAGTACACTTGACTGTTCATGATTGCACAAGAATAATTTTCTGCATAAGAATTAAAATTAATAATTTCTTTTATATTCAAGGTTTAGTTTATTTATACATGTTCTGATGTTTTACTGTATGGAGCGTAGGTTAGAGTCCAGTTACTCTCCCTACGATTACACTTAAACTTCAGTTAATATTACACCTATGTGTTGATGTTAATAGAAACAAAATTCATTGTTATATCTTAAGTCCAAATATATATCTAGTGGGTGTCCACTGTCTCATGCATCAATCATAAAAACGTTTTTATGGATATTACTAAGTTTTTCTTTTTTTTGGCGTTGATTTCAAGGTCATCTGCCACCACCGATTGTATATTAGTAAATAAAACCATCATTTCAACTTAATTTCTTATATAATTTAAACTTAATTTCTCTCATATGAACTCCGCTTATAGCAATATTTTCTTAGGAAATAGTCGTGTATTTTTTAGGAATTGTAGAGTATGATGGTGGACTCCTACCCATCAAATTTTACTTCAATTTTTACATGAGGTGCACTCTCAATGTAACTTCTAGAATGTACTAATAAAATCTGCATTATTAATCTTAATATAAAAACTAATTAATGATGATATAGTTTATGTTTATGTAGATCTGTATTGTGGGTGGGCGTCTACTGTTCCACTCTTCATTTTTTTCTAATATACTCTAAAAACATCTACAAAGAAGTATATTTACATAAGAGATTTTCTTTTTTTATTAAAACTCTATTACTCCTAGAAGTTAAAAACTACCCACTCATAAGTAGGATATATAGTGGGTGGGTTTTCTAAATTAATTATATCTGACCGTCGGCGCTATATCTTGAAAACTGCTGAAAATCTCTACCCGAAACTTTAAACTTAAGCTTAAAATTTTATCGGAATGTTGAAAACATTTCAGAAAAACTATGCGCACCGGAATTAAATGTTTACTTAAAGCCGTTTGTTTTTGTTTTTTTGTATTTTCGTATTTGTATAATATTAAATTAATATCTTTGTTGCCTAGAAAAACAATTTCTTACAATTTAAAGATATAGGGTGTTCCGGAAGTAAAGACGAAGTTGAATTTGGCGCCATTTGTCGTGCTTATTTCATGTTTGTTATTGGCGATCCTTCCCATTAGCAGCCTGAGAGCTTTGGTGTGGTGAGGATTGTAGTTTGATGTTTATTTTCGCCATGGATCAGATAACAACATAGCAACGTATCCACGTGATAAAAAGTCGTTTTCCGCAATTGTGGATGAAAATGACGATTTTTGATTTCAACAAGATGGTGTGAGATGCCACATATCCCATGAAACGATTGCTCTGCTGACTGAGAAGTCTCCCCAAAATTTATCTTACGGTCATCAAAATCTTCAATGAACGCATTGCTTGTTGCCGTGCGGCCTTCCGTGGTCATATGGAGGATATAATTTTTTATACATAAATGAGAGATGTTAATATGTTTATTAAAACAAATTACAGTTTCAATAAATTTTCAATTTTCTATAGAATTTTAATATTCGTCCCTACTTTCAGAACACCCACTTTGTTGTAGAATAATAAAAACGTTTTTGAAACCATATTCTGCGTTAGCATTTTATGAAGTAATTTAATGTCACCTTAATATATTTATTTATGAATGGTAATATCTAAGACATAAATTATTAATTCGCAAAGGTATTTAAGGAAAGATAACTTAATTTCTTGTAATTTAATGCAATTTCTACAATTATTATAGCTACGATAAAAGGTTTAAAGAGTATAAAAACATATATGTGTCTCTATGTGAAACATTCTTTTCATTTCATTTTTTTAGTCATGGTATATTATTGAGTTATAAATAATTTTAGTCATTACCATAATTATGTATTGTTTGCACAGAATTTGGTGGTTCCCATGATATGAGCTGTTGATTTAGGTAGGCGTCCATAGCCGGTAGCTATTTGGAAGGCAAACAGTGTAGTGTTTATTAGAAAGGAATACTCGGCAAATATTATCAACCTTTGAAGAGTCCCATTTAACGCCCAATTCAATATTTTACTATTTGAAAAGAATGTTAGCTCGGTCAATATTCGATTTCTATTACTTCCAAATATTCCCATATTTATTAAATTCCACCTCATAATGTTTACGTATATTTGTTTTAAATATATTCTTTATTAATATTCTTGTTTTTCGGAATTAATTTAAACCTACACATACATTTTAAGTCATTGCGCAGAAGCAAGCTCAAGATTTAATTTACACGCATATAATCGGCATTCCTGAAATAACGATCAGTTGAAATAAATACGCCAACTATTCCTGTACGCCGAGTAACAATCAATAATTGTAACAAAGGCAATTAGCATTAAAGGAAACCAGCCGAGCCGGCCTTCTTATTCTTCGCCGTCCTCCGCTCCGGCCTGGTGATATTTAGTGTGGCAGCGGCGCGCGGTTGGCAGGAGTGCAAGTTTGATATGTGTATTATGGCAGCCCTGGGCGGAATCGTAATTCAGTGGAAATATGATCGTATATAATGTGAAACGTTTAATTGGCGCAATGAATGCGTTTCCCCGTGTTCCTGTGTGGGCGTCCGGCACAAAAATTTATTGTTATTTCACTCCTGAAGATAATTGGCTTCCGCTGATTTAACACCCAATTAATCCCTAATGGTCGGAAAATTGGTCCGCGCTAGGCCTAATCAAATATTTGATGGTAATCCATCACGGAATGTGCGTGTGATAATTACACGTCTTTAGGGTACCGACGTTTTGATTAGACGAAATTGCTCTTGCATCAGTTTGAATAATTTATAAATTCCATTTTGATATTTCGATGCGACTAGAAATATTTAATAATTTTAAACGAAAAGAAATACGAAACTTAAAAATAAAACTACAAAACCGTCTTCAGATTTCTAAATGCATCAAATAATGCTATTTATCCAGATGATACAAATACTTGAAAATTGTTGTAAAATCTCAGCAAAACTTTTCTTTTAACTATATTTTCAGAGATTTCCACACAATTATAAAAATACTTAAAAATCTATAGATCTTGAAAAACTGATGTAACTTTCATAAAGAGTACTTAAAATTTCTAATAAAATTAGGTGAAAATTGCTAGTCATTTCAAGGATAGTTTTGAGAAGAAAAGTTTTTAGAAAAGATGCTGTGAAACAAAACACTTGTCGGCCATCTGAAAAAAAATATATGAAACATAACAAGTGCGTTACTTCGCCCAATTAAAAAAAAACTTGTTGGAGAAACCTTAAGAAATATACAGACTACGGAAATCTCAAGAAAATGTATTGATATCAAGTGAGAGATTATTAGAAATATTCTTAAAGGGTCAAAACGAAGAATTAATAAGAGATTCAAAAATTCTATTTTTTTTCCTAAAGAATCAAACATGATAAACACCAAATCAATTTGAAAAAAAATACCGGAGAATACTGGTAAAAAATGAATACAGCACTAGAAATCTGAAAACCTGAATAAAACTGGACAACTATAAGAACATTCTAAAATACGGAGGAACTAAACACCATATTTTAGAAATATTTAAATACTGGAAAACTATGACAGAACACAAGAACTGCAAGAAAAATCTGAAGAGCCCCACTCTGGCAGTATTGAAATCCCACCTTGCCGATTCTAATAAAAGCACCTATGCTCCTTATACTTTTCTTCTTGGATTATAAGTTTTTTCCTTCTATCGATCGTCGGAAATTGAATTTGCTTTTTAATATCCACGTTGAAGGAAATGTAGTTGTGGTCAATATTGTTCCTATTTATCTTTAATTAGCCACTCCTAGAGTTTTGATAATCTGGCAAAGGATTCTAGGGTTAAAGTAGATTAAACTATGTTTAATTTCACTTTCGGACATGCCTTCATTACTGAAGACATAGCTGTCAAAGAATGATTTCTCTGCTAGCCTCAACTATACGGTTCCCTTTTCCAATCTTTGTTATGCTGTAGCAAGTGACTGGTACTTTCCCTGAAAAGTTTCATTTTTCTATGCTCTATATTTAAACCACCACTGGCTTTAAATTAGTTCAAAATGTTTGACCAAGTGATAAATGAAAAAGTGATTCAGGAAATACCACTAGCTCGTTCTAATCATTGGACTTCTTAATCAATACAATGTGGTGATTAACCTCCGTATTTTTTTTTTCGGAATTCATGTACTCCTCCATTTGAGGTTATTCAGTAGAATTCTTATCATCTATTCCTATTGGTAAAACCAAGTTTTGGACCTATCAATAATCATGTCACTCCTTGCTTAATCTACTCCCACAACTGTGAATGTTGATGAAAATATTATAGAATATTTAATGAAGCTGAATAAACAAAATTCTCAAGTATAATTTGAAAAGAACTATGAAAGTAACAGGACGAAAACTATAAATATTTAATAAAATATAAAATAATATGGTATAGATAATAATTATAATATTTTTAAAACTGACATAGAATATGCCTAAAAATTATAGTTTTAGAAAGTGTTGGCCTTTTTTAAACCTGTCACTTCTGGCTTTCGGCGAAGAGTATCAAAACACATATTTTTGATTGAATATAAAGAGAGTGGCTGGATATGACATGAAGGTAAGTGGACCGGAGGAGGCAAGGCTAGTGAGAGAGGTATGGAGGGAAAGGGTGGATGCACAAGAGGGAGAAAAGCGAGGAAGGAGATGTATAAAGGAGTGGGATTGTCGGAGGTGATGGTACGGGAATGGTCGGAGAAAGGGGTAAATGTGGCAATGTGTACACTAGAAAGTGAAAGAGGTGGAGAGACAAGAGAGACAGGAACAAATAAGAAGGAGTGAATACAATGAAGGTTATGAGAGTTTACAGATACATGGGAGCAGGCCAAGATATCTGGATGGGGACAAAAAGAGATGGATGGGTGAAAGATACGGGGAATGTGTGTTATGCAAGGAAGGGAAGGATTTACATATAATTATACCTATAATTATAACACGAGACGAAAAAATAATATTCGTATTGTTCACAACACAACAGCCATCTTAAAAAATAGCATTCTTGTATCCGGAACAAAAGAGTACAATAATTTATCAAAAGGAATAAAGTCTGAAAAAGAACTGGATAAATTTAAAATTGATTGCAAAAAATATTTCTTAAAAACACAATAATTATACTGTAGACACACTTGTTATCATCACATTAACATTAATAAATATCTAATACCTTTTTTCCATCATCTCAGTATATTTAATCCTGAATTTACAATAGACAAATGAATAATTAATAACTTAACCTTCATCATATTAAATCATCCATAACCTCTACTAATTACAAAAAAGAAGAGAAAAAAATGAATTCTACAATACTAGGTCTGAAACTTCAGATTCAGATTCTGAAGGAGATGGGTTTAAAATTAAAACATATATTTTAACATATCTATGTATAGTGCTACACCTGACAGAAAAAAAAGTCATTGTTAGTTTATTTCAATGCCAATAAAGGTCTTTTTTTATTGAAGATAATAAACATTTACATTACCCTATATATCTCTGCTAACAATATTGTTCACGTAGCTTTTGTCTACTCTAAAGGCTACAGGTATTTGCTTTTTAACCTATTTTGTTCAATTCCAGTTTAATGAAGCATAAATCTTTTAATATATTTTCTACTGACTTTAAGCCCCAAGTCTATAGGTAACTGTTTAATGTACTAACGAATACATTTTAACATCCATGTTTAATGTCATCATCTTTACTAACTCGTAAAATAATATTATATTTGGAGTAATAGCCTTTTATACCTTTGAATCTTTAGCTGCTGGCAGTGATTTCTGTTTTCTTTTCCATATAATTTGACCTGTATCACTGAATTGGTCTCAATTGATTACCGTTTAGTTTGTACTTAACAAACTTATCTTCAGACATCCTAAATATTTTTACTATATACTAGCTGCACAGCTTTTTTGCCAAAGGTCTTCGTTATCTTTTGCTTACTAGCCTTTTAGGCTGCCTCTTTGGCCTTCTTTCGTCCTAAAAGTTTTCACTATATACTCTGCATTACTTTTTGCCAAAGGTTTCTTCGCCATCTTTTGCTCACTATTCTTGGTGGCTGCCTCTTTAACATCCTGTTATCTAATGACAACCATACTCTAGATAAGCTCTCTGAAAATTGCTGGAATGTTGCAGATTTCACTTTTTTTACAGCGACCTACTCTATAATGGTTTCAACTTTGTATTTACTAATTCAATTAGCAACTAAGTATGCCTTTGTTAATAATTGTAGTGTTCAAAACACTTATCAGGAAACTGTAAATAAAAAACTGTGTCTCTGCACCAAATTTATATATTTAGTTCTATCAATATTATAGCTTAACAGGCATTAACTATAATATTAAGTTTATATTTTTTTCCGAAAGTATCTTTAAAACATTATTATTTTAACAAGCGATTATTTTTGGCATGAAATCTTAACGATGTAGGCAATGAGTGTGGTTATATGGCATTTTAATGTTAAATCAGAACATGGATATATAATTTAGATAGAGGATATTTTGCAAGATTAGTTAAATAAACTTAACAGAACGCATATGCTAGAAGAGAGAGGAATAAACTAAGAATGTAAAAAGATGTAAAAATTATATATTTTTGGAATCTTTGAATATAGATAGATATAGAAAGGCATTAGTTACTGCCGGCATCTGAATGCTATCACCACCACTACATCAAAGAGGTTATTTTTTGCGAGTTAGAAAAGTCGGCGACAACAGATGGATTCTAGAATGTATAGTCTTCATTGAGGGCCAAAATCAGCAGTCGAAAAATTATAAGGCTTTTTTTCAAAGTTTTTCTTACACATGATGGGAACCAGAACAAAAACGTAGACAGAAAGCAATCTATGTTCGTAAAATATTCGTTAAATATAATATACATTGAATCATTTTGCTAGAAATAAGTGCCATCGGCCATTTAACAAAGCCAGAACTTTGTTTAACGAATTTTTTTTAAAATGAGGCGAGAAATCTCCTGAATCATCTAAGGTGAAAAATATTATAACCAGCGATAATGCGGGTTTAAGAGCAGAACACAACAAGAAATCTGAAATGTATGCAAATTAACTTAAATGGGTATAAAAATATATGTAGAAAGAATGAAGTAGCCTACAGAACAGGATATTGTAAGCTGCTGTGACTAAATGAACTTTTATGTTGCATACTATTACTGAATATCCAAAATCCATTATTTTCCAATAGATGGCTTTAGTTATCTGTATCTCATGTTATATAAGTCCGATAAGATTCGACTAGATGGCATTAAAAAGACGAGATTTCATACTAAAAAAACTTTTCTAACAGTTGTGTGATTAGTTGACTCAGTTTTGATTGAGCGCGCGTCAATGTTGGACACTATAGTCTGTTCGTTGGATCTTCCGTCGTACGTCACAAATTATCGCTTCGAGAAACGACGCAAAAATATTCAGTCTGATAAAGTAAACCAAGTGCGTTAGAAAAAGAACGCACTGTAAAACTTTCGTCGTTTTTTGAAGCGATAGTTTGTGACGTACGACGGAAGATCCAACGAACAGACTATAGCAAAGAGAAAATATGCTATATTATACAGTTTTTTTTTTCGATTAAGGCCAACATAAGCCAGGGGGCTGAAAATGTCAATAGTGTTTATGTTTCTCATACTGTAATAAGCAATCAAGCGCAATTTTGGTTTCGTCGATTCCGTTACGCTAATCACGCACTGGAAGGCTAATTGTCGAAAATATCGATAAAATCATAAACATTGTCAAGTTCGACGATCATATAAGCACTCTTTTGATTTCTCAAGACATAAAAATTGCGCAAAAACCGTTTGGGCCCATTTTAATATGGCTGGATACAAAAAGAAACTCTATGTATGGGGGCTACACAAGTTAACGTGAAAAAACCTCATGAACCGAATTTTCATCTGCTAATAGCTGCTGTATTCTAACAAAATCGACCTAGTTTAGAAACGATTGGTGACGTGATGAAAAGTGAATCAACAACGTCAAGCAAAACCGGCGAGCCTGTGGAAAAGAAAGCCAAATCAGGATTGACGGCTAGGAAGATTTTCTATTATAAGCTGCTCCCCAATGGTAACAATCGACTAGAAGCGGCCAACTTTGGCTAATAGAAGAAGAATTGTATTCCATAAAGACAACGCCAGGCCACACACATCGATACTGTCTCGCCAGAGAGCTTGGTTGGAGGGTCTTTATGCATCCACATTATAATCCGAGCATGGAATCAATAATTACCATCTGTTTCTATCCATGACGACAATTCGCTTCAAGAGATGCTGGTGAAAATCGACTGTCCCAATTTTTTGGTCAAAGAGACTCCATGAGTGAGTTGTAATGAAAAGTCTTTTAAAATAATGGATTCCCTTTTATTACACCTTTATTTAGAAGCAATTGAAATGCAACTAAAATGCATGAATGAAAAGGCATGGTTGGCAAGAAGAGAAGTTGAAAGAACGAGAAGGAAGCTTATTCGAGAGAGGTGCGCTAGAGGAACATATCTGGGAATGATTCAATTGTTGCTAAAATTAAACATTAACTCTTGGTTGGGCGAATCAAGAATGGAAAATGAGAGTGGATAAAAACACACGTGGTAAATCTTACAAAATTGCAACTATGAAGAGAAGAACGCCGTCGTCCAACGTGAAGGTACTTGTATCGGAGAATATAGTTCAATTTTCAAAGAATATAAACGAATAATTTACAGGGTTGCTCGTTATAAGGCTTTGTGAGACTAGCTTTTAGCTTGCGAAGAGGCCGTCGGATTAGTTGCAACTCTACTAGTCGTAGAGGGAAACCAAAAACAACGCTTACTAGAGGGAGGCGCGCTGGAAGAACAGATCTGAGGATGATTCCATTGTTACTTAAATCAAACTTTAACTCTTGGTTAGGCGAATGAAGAAAGTAAAATAATAAGAGAGTGGAAGTGGATAAAAACTCATATGGTGGATCTATTTTCAAAGGATATAACACATCACTCAATAAGTCTCCGGTCTTATTAGGAAAAACATTTTTTTTAGAAATTCCACTTTATTCATCAACATCCTTCACTAGTGATATATTCATTCCAACGCTCCTCCAATTTTTTGGTGCCCTTTAAATAAACGATTTGTCTCTCCTCTTAAAATAAGCATCGGTTTCTTCATATGAGCCAAATTTCTTTCCCTGGAGCATATTTTTCATATTTATAAAAGTCAGTAGTCGCAAAGGGCAAATCTAAAGATTGCGCTGGGTGGGGAACCAATCCAAAGCGTAATTCATCCAATTTAACTATTGTTTTCTTTCTTTATTGACTTGTGACACTTTTTTTCCGTTTTTTTTTTCTTGATTTCTGCACTCAATTGGTCCAATAATAGCATGAAATATTCGTTATTGATAGTTTTGCCTTTTTCAAGATAGTCGATCAACAAAATTCCATCGGGTCCCAGAATATGGATATCATAATCTTGCCAGCCGACTTTTGAATGTTCGGCAGCTTTGGACGACTTTCACCCGACTGCTGTCCACTCAGCTGTTTATTTTTTGATTTAGGCGTGTAGTGTTGGATCCATGTTTCGAAAGCAAATTGCGCATGCCCAGATTTTCATGTAAAATAAAAAGACACTACCTTTTGATATTTTATGGTGTTTGGATCCAACATTATTTTTCCTCATCAAAAAACACACGAAATTTCCTTTGTCTTGAAAATTACTTTTAAACTAAGGGACATAATCTTCCCAGGAATCATTGTGTCAACAATATTATCATACCAAACTGGGGTCTTATTGAGTGATATGTTAAATGAAGAACTTACGGCGTTGCTGTTACGAGCTTAGCAAGACCATAATAATCTTAAAACCTACTAGGCATATAGTTGCTGACAATGGTTATTTTAAAATAGTAACCTACAAGAGTCATGCATTTCCAAAATAGCTGCAAATTTCTTAACAAACCAGAGCGATATGTTTATTTCAAGTCCAAATCAAGATTTTGAATTGGCTGATTAAGAAAATATTATATATTGGATTGAAAAGGTTTTAATTTAGTGATTTTTTCATCGCAGTATTTTGATATTAAACATTTGTGTACTTTCTGAACCGCAACATTCCATTTACCACACATAAGAATAATAATGATGATATGGATACTATAGTTATATAAAAGTTTATGATTGATTGTCGAAGAGTCAGTTTAAATTTAAAAACGTCAAGTAAGTAAATGTAAGTAAAAAAAGTATTTTTTTTATTCCTTATGAAAGATGTTTTTCAGTGCAAGAGTTTAGAACCATCTATAAAGAATACCAAATTAAGTAAGTGGAAGACATTTCTATTGATGTAGGAAATTATAGTTTTGTTCTTCTCTGGCTTAATTCTTAGAGCGATAACAAGAAAACAAATATAGTAATAAGTCTTTTTGACTGTTTCAAAATACTTTCAAGATAATACAGAGGAATTTTGCAGATGACAGAACTTAAATGGGTGTACCCCCCGAACAATTCGATTTGGTCAAGATTGTAATAGAGAACACAATGAAATGTCGAGGTATTATCAAAGAGGCAAACCAGATTCTTAAAGTATTGTTTAAATCAGCTATAAAAAAGTTGAAGCCACAAATATTAACGATTTTTTCTACGTCTGGCAATTGAAAAACAAAATTCACAACATAAGATATACATTAATTGCATGTGTGCCTTGCGACAAGTAAAGAAAGAGACTTACAGAGTCTTCATACTCGGCCAGTGAAGTTTAAGATGCTACATTCATTTAATTTAATTTGACAATAAAAAATTCTATAATATTCTTTAGTTATACTTTATACCTTTTTTGAAATTGTAACATCGTTTACTTTCTTAACTTTAAATTCTCTAAATATTTTTTGAATTGAATTAATTGTAATTGATCTAACTTATTTATATTACTTAACTTAAAATGGTCCAATAAAAGACTAAATATGCTTTTTCAAGCATTAAAAATATAAAATGATACTACAGATGGTTTTCTGAAGCAGTATAGATGGTATATCATCATGGGTTTGAGTGGATGATCCTTCGATAAAGAGAACTCCGCCCGTCCTTCTTTTGACTAAAATTTTAAGTACTTTATTTTAATATGTTATACCATAAATGTTATGTTATTTTGTTAAAAAGGAGTACAAAGATGCTAATAATAAATAATATAACTTTTATTTGCATATGTAAATTTTTAACGCTTGATTTTACGTTGTAGAGTTAATGATACTCATAACATAATATTTTTTTTAAGATTAAGTAAATGTTTTATTGTACTGTTACTAACTAATTTTATCGATGCATCCTATAGTTCAGTTCTTAAGCCTGGCTCAAACAACTAACTACTACTCTCCAATGCTTGTAAATGCACTAGAATAGCGTGGTCTCATGCAGAATTAAAATTTCATTTTTTCACTATTGCTCGCATTTGAATACAATGAAAATATAATCATACATTTAGCGAGACACGGGCTCGACTTAAATTATTATTATTTTATTTAATACTGTACACAATTTCTCGTAGTTTATGCCATAAGTAACCAAAAAAAAAGGGAACGCGAGACGATTTCTTCTTCGTTTCACGCGTGTAATTACATAAATTATTTAACGCCTCTGCTGGATGATCTTCAGACGAACTCAACACCTCCGACTGACACGTGCACACACCCACTAATCTGCATTTATTTATTAAAGGTAAAAATGTGAAAAGGCCGGCCCCGAACAGTCTTGTTAACGCTTTTGACGATTTTAACACGAGCTCACGTTTTCGAGTGAAAATAATTATTATGGTTACACCTTTATTAAAACATTTGATACATCTAGAACATACTGTACAACTTTGTAAATAAATGTTATTAATAATTATTATTAATGTATATTGGTTTAGATTTAGAATTTATACAGTTAATAATGTAAATTAGGCTGAAAGAGCGAGGGTCGATAGCCATTGATTAGAAGTAATCTTAAGTATGCCACTTCACTGTATATACATACACACATACTTTAATATTTACTTCTAAGAATAAATATGTTTTCTCTCTCTGATAGTTTGATATAATTAATTAACTCTCGTGCGATTTTAAAGTTTAAATTAAATATATTAAATTACGTTCTCATCTGTATAATTTCTAAATTTAGACGAATATATATTAATAATATTAATATAAATTATTACATCCAATAATAAATTATTTCTATATAATATTTTATTAAAAAAACTGCGTCTATGCCCGTTAGCTCCGGGCGAATTCTCAGTGCATACTTAAGTTACTTTGATCTTTACGAGCGGACATACATTATTGTTGAAATGGTGACCAGAGGGCGCTCTTAACTGTGAAATCTTCGTACGTACGTAGCAACATTTTATTTAACAATTAAACGGTTTATTGCGGCCGCCACTTGTTAAATTATGTCCGTTGCATGTGCTTAGAAATGTTATTAACTGCTCGCTATATTGCCGTTGATGAAATGGTGAAAATTTTAAATTTAAATGATTAACATTAATATAGACGTTGGTAAGTTAATTCTTTATTAGTTGATTAGTTAAATTTGTAAAAAAATAGTAATAATATATTTAAAAACCACAGAAATACAGATTTAAAATAAAATAACACAGTTAAGAGGGTTTCACGTTTATTGTTGAAATCTGCAACTTTTTGAAAGTATTCTATCAAGAAAAATCTATCTCTAATTACATCGCACTCCATTAATATGGTTTCGTCAGAAACCGGTCAACTCTAGTTGTTGATCGAAGTTAGCAAGTAGATGCGATATTCTGAGGTTTTAAAAAGAGTTCGATTTTTATGGCCTTATAATCCAGAAAATATCCACTCTTATTTTCCATCCTATAGTATGAGTCTTATTTGTGTAATCGAACCCAGTACATAGAATATAATTGTTTTATATCCTATTAATTTGTTTGAACAGGTGGTGTACCTCAGGGGCCTAACCCGTGTCCTTGAATTTTTATATGTTTCATTAATGATTTGAAATATTTGATTTATAGATAATATAAACTTTAAAATCCTCCTATATGCTGATGATATAGAGTTATGTTATAAGATTAAACTTGAAGATGATTGTCTAACATCAATAAAAGCCTACCATTAATGATTAGTGCGTTGCTAATGGTCTTCTGAATATACATTAAGTTTTAAAACAGTGAAGATTTCAAAAAAATAGTACCACTACAATTAAAATGATGTATGACATAAAAAAATAATGAATTCGAATGCTCCCTTAGGTATTTTCACATATGATTTAATGAAGTTTCCTTATTCAAAATCTGTTTCTTATTTTCAGTTTACAAAAATCAAGGACTATTTGGGAGGAAAGAAATATTACGTATATCAATACATTGGCGGCTTAGCAATAGCTGTTTTAAATTCGCAAAAAATATAATAGAATAGAATAGAATTTTATTATGCTACAAACATTAAGTTCTTACACTCGTCATACATAATAGACTTGTAAAACTAATCCTAATATAATAACTAAACATGAGAAGTTATATACATAAACAAAAAATAGTAATAATAGTGTAATTAATATTAATATTGTATAATTTAAGTTTAACAAAAGAAAAAAGAAGGGGAAAAGAAAAGAAATGCCACAAAGAGGTATTAGTTTACAATTCTAGTGCTGCAAAGAATTTTCACTGACTCAAGTAGTCATTTAATGTGTAAAATTCTTTGCAAATTAAATATTCCTTTAATTGTTTCTTGAAATCCTTTTCTTCAGAGGTGTTTTGCAAGGTTTTGGGCAGTTTATTGAAAAGCTTCAATGCAGCATATCGTGGTGAATTTTCGTAGAGGGTTAGTCTATGAGCTGGATATACGTATTGATTAGTATTGATTTAAACCAAAATAAGTTTAACATGAACTCCAAACAAACTTGGTTCATCTGTAAGAGATCTATCTGAGCAGAACTAGATATTTCTTAGCTCAATTGATGAACATGTTTACAAACGGAATCTAATACTTCAATTAACATGCACACTAAAAAACTTGTACTTTCTCATGTCACCACTATTACACCGGACATCCGATATTGCAAAACAGTGTTTAATTTTAATTATAAATCACTAAATTCAATTTTTCATACTCACTGCAGAGCTCAAGATTACTCTATTAAAAACTTATCGGAAGGTAACTATTTGGTCTTTGCATTCACACAATCTCTATGAAATGTTTTATGAAACATCAAATCTGTCTTGCATTATATTATTAATAACAACTTAGACATTATTGATCAAGAATTTTTTTAAATTTATTTTATTTATTTGGCCCAAAGAATATTACAAATATCATAAATCTAAAAAATACAAAATTACTGGTAGTAATTCTTTGACTGCAGAAGCTGCTATTGCAACTTGTATGCAAAAACTTAATTTCTAAAAACTAATATCAATAAGGAACGAAATGAAAAGAAAAGAAGAAGAATGGGCAAAAGAAAAGGAAGTCTTAAAAATGAAAATACAAACGCTAGAAGAAAGAGAAGAAAAACGAGAAAAAGAAAAGAGAAGAAACAACTTAGTGATAAAGAATTCGAATATACGTGGTAATGAAGTAGCCAAACAAGTCAAAGATTTTCTTGAGAAAAATCTGAAAGTACAAACGAATATAGAGGAAGCATACGAAATGAATAACGGAATAATAATGGTCAAAATGCAGAACTGGCAAAACAAAAAAAAATATAATGGCAAACAGAAGAAGATTAATAGGAACACAAATATACATAGATAACGACATGACCAAACTAGAAAGAGAAATACAAACAAACTTGCGACAACTAGCAAAACATGAAATCGAAAAAGGAAACACAGCAAAAGTGAGATACCAAAAAATAACAATTAACAACAAAATATATGATTGGAACGAAATTAAAAATAAAAATATGACAAAAAACTAAGAACAGAATTATGGACAGAGGATACGGCAACGAAAAATGCAAGGAAGAAAGGAAAACGGAATCGTAAACGAAATATAATAAAAATATGCACGTGGAACATACAAACTTTGTTGAAAACAGGAAAACTGGAGGAAATATCAAAACAACTAAATAAATACAATATTGCAGTGGCAGCTCTACAAGAAGTAAGATGGAAGGAAGATGGGCAAATTAATAAAAAACAGTTTACGATATTTTACTCCGGAGATAAAGAACAGGGCAGGAATGGAGTAGCCTTCATTATAACTGAAAAACTAAAGCATAACATAATAGATTTTAAAGCAATAAATGGTCGATTAGCCTACATAAGAATAAAAACAAAACCCTTTAACATATCCATCATAAATGTGTATGCACCAACAGAAGGAGCAGACGAGGAACAAAAAGACGAATTATTTGAAGAAATTGAAAAGATACATGCAACTATACCTAAACAAGATACTACAATAATCATGGGAGATTTCAACGCCCAAATAGGAAAGGAGGAGTATGTAAGAGCAGTAGCATGGAAAAACACGATACATGAAAACACAAACGACAATGGACAAAGATTATGCAATTTGGCAACAACAACAGGGACAAAGATTATAAGCACAAAGTTTAAACACCAAATAGAACACAAAATAACATGGATGGCACCGTGACACTATTACGGAAACCAAATCAACCACATATTAATTAAAAAAGAAAGAGCATCGGCTATACTAGACGTGAGATCATACAGAGGTGCAAACGCTGACACAGATCACTTCATGGTAATAGCAACAATGAGACAAGTAGTATCAAAACTGAAGAAATCAGATACAAAAATAAATGGGACATAGACAAACTTAACAATTTATAATTAAGGGAGGAATATAAAAACACGGTAAAACATAAAATGGAAGACATCATACCTGTTACAAACGACATAAATAAAAAATGGGAACAACTGAAAAATACATTAAATGATGCGGCAAAGGAAAAAATAGGAGTAATGAAAAAACAGCACAATAATGAATGGTGGAAGGATGAATGCAGTAAACTTATCGAAGAAAAATCGAAACTATGGCAAAAATGGATACAACACAATAACCAAGACGACAAAATGAAGTACGACAAGAAAAGAAAAGAATGCAATAAAATAATAAAGAATACGAAAAACCTATGGATACAAAGAAAGATGGAACGAATAGAAAGTGAGTACCGAAACAGAAATACAAAAAAGTTTTATAAACAAATAAATTATGAACGGAAACAAAATAAAGTTAAAACATTAGGAATTAAAAATAATGAAGGAAAGACAGTAGAAAGTAAAGAAGATTCCAAATTAATATGGGAAGAACACTTTCGAAAATTATTGACAACCACAAACAGCACAGAACAATTGGCAAAAATCGAAGAAACAGATGAAATCGACAACAGTGTAGACGAACCGACAATAGAGGAAATAAACGAAATAATTAAGAAATATAAAAATGGAAAATCACCAGGAGAAGACAACATTAACACAGAAATTATTAAATATGGCGGAGATAAAGTACACGAGGAAATTAAAAAGTTAATTCAGGAAATATGGAGAACAGAAACAATGCCAAAAGAATGGAGCAAAGGGGTGATAATCCCTATACATAAAAAAGGAGATAAGACGCAATGCAAAAATTACAGAGGAATTACACTATTAAATAGTGCTTACAAATTACTAACAACAATAATTCAAAAAAAACTTGACAAATACTCAAAAAATATAGTTGGGGATTACCAATGTGGTTTTGTATCTGGTAAATCAACAGTAGATGCAATTCATGTTCTAAAACAAATAATAGAAAAATCACAAGAACAAAGTATTAACTTAGAATTACTATTCATAGATTTTAAACAGGCATTTGACGAATTGAATAGACACCAATTAATAAAAGCTCTAATAGAATTCAAAATACCAACAAAGTTAATTAATCTAATACAAATGACACTAAATAATACCAAAGCTGCGGTACAAACAGAATACGGACAAACTAAAGAGTTCACGATAAACAAAGGAGTAAGGCAAGGCGATTCTCTTTCAGCTACTCTGTTTAATATCGGTTTAACATATGTACTAAGAAAGTTAAACACGAAGGGAACACTTAGAACAAAGGGAAGTCAAATCATTGCCTACGCAGACGACATAGTGATAATCTCAAAACAACGAAACCTAATGAGTGGCATTCTAAAAGAAATTGTTGAAGAAGGAACAAAAATGGGTCTGACAATAAATGAAGAAAAAACAAAATTTATGAGAATTGGAACAAAAATAGGTACTGAAAAAATAAAAATAGGAGAACACAAATTTCAACAAATCAACAAAATGAAGTACTTGGGAATAACAATAAGTAACAGTACCGGAGATAATACAGAAATTGACGAAAAAATACAGAAGGCAAATAGTGCATACTATGCAAATCGGAAAGTCTTAACAAACAAAACAATAAGTAAAAAAACAAAGATACAAATATATAAGACAGTAATAAGACCAATAATGACGTATGCCGCGGAAACAATGACAATGACAAAAAGAGATGAACTGAAATTAAGAGTAGCTGAAAGAAAAATGATTAGAAGAATGGTGGGCCCAATAAGAAGTGAAGGTGAAATAAGACGAAGAACAAATTCAGAAATCTTAGAAATTCTTGAAGAGAAAGATGTCGTGAGCATTATCAAGACTGCTCGCATAAAGTGGCTAGGGCACGTATGGCGATCGGGGAGCCATAGCAACATAAGAGCGGTAATGGAATGGAAATCGAGCAAAAAGAAGGGAAGGGGAAGACCAAACAGTAGATGGCAGGATGAGGTGGAAGCTGATATTAAGAGAAGAGGAATCACCAATTGGAGGCAGAAAACAGAAGACAGGAAAAAGTGGAGAGAAATAGCGATGATAAGTCTAAACACTGATGCGACATAGAAAACGATAGATGATGGGGACTAATCCACCCCAAAAAATGGATTGTAAGGGCTTCAGCAAGAAGCGGCGAAACTCCACAAGGAGTGTAGTGCCAGGAATATATATATATATAATATCAATTGTACGATATACCGAATAGACTTATTTTTATATTATATATGTACATGAATATACATATAAAAACACAAATACACTTAAATTATATAAATTAACAGTTACTTATTAAAAAAATTAGTTCATAACAAATTTCATGAGCCATATCTTTACAGAACTCCTGTAATATGATTTTGCTGATGTTGTATTATTTAGAGGATTAAAATGACTAGGTAAAAGTTATGTAACTTTGGGATTAAAAATAAGAATGATTTTTGATAAAATGTTTTTTTAGTAAAGTGGGTATAAGAAAGTTGATTATGTGCAAAGATTTACATATTTACTCTTATTTTTGCAATAATCATAAAATAAAGCTATAGAGAGAACGTAAAGTCTTTAATTATTCATTACATTTGCTTCCTTCCATAATTGGTGAGAGTTATCTCTTTCCTTGAGTACCGGGCTGATTGTAGAGCTAGTTTTATAAACATGAATATTCTCACACTTCCGGGCATTTACATGATGAAATGCATTAGATATGTTAGGAAAAACTTATCTGCGTATTTGACCCATGAACAAATTCACAACCATTTTACCAGGCATAGACAACAGTTGTATCCATTCCGACAGCGCTTAACAAAAACTAAAAATGGCATTAATTATTATGGGCCAAAATTATATAATGCATTACCGCAAAGCATAACCTCCCTTTCGGATACAAACTTCTACAAAACCATAAAGAAATATTTTATTGAAAAAGCCTTCTACTCAATAGATGAATGTTTATCCAATAAATTTCATGATTTTAAAATGTGATCCTTTGTGCCTTGTTTTATATTTTAATTGATTTTAAACTCTAATATGTATATCTTATGTTATGTAGATTTTAAAATGTTTGTTTGTAATACTCATGTAATGTAATATAACTCTAAAGGTAAGGCGTTTTATATGTACACTTTATTTTTTTGTTTTTTTTGTTTTGTCCTATTATTTATCAGTATGATTGTTTTTATATTATATATTTAACATATTTACTTCTATTATTTATTTCTTTTTTATTCGTTTTTTATTATTGTTTCAAATTTTATATATTCGACGTTTTCATACATTACTTGTTTTAATTATTGACACTTCTACTTATGTTTTATCTGCTGTTTTATTTATACGTTACTTTAAATTGACTACTGTTTTTATTTATTGTCTGCCTTATCTTTACACCATCTTATTCATATATTTATTATTTATCAATTTATTTAATATTTTATTGTTAGTATTAGTCTTGTATTAATTGTATTATACTTTGATTTATGTTACTATATTGCTACCTGTATTTTAATGACATGTGTAAAACTATTGTTATAGCACGAATAAAATTGAATTGAATTGAATTGAATTGAATTGATCAGATGAAAATATAAAGGTTTTTTTTTTAAAATTATTTTAAGTATATTCTTTTGTACTATTTCCACCATTGAGATATATTTTTTTGGTGAATTTCACGAAGCAATTACACCATAACTTAATATTGATTGAACAATACCAAAATATATAACAAACATTTAGTTTATAGTTCGAATGTATATCAGTTTTACAAAAAATATATAAATATATAAAATATATTAGCCTCATAAGCTTATCTGCTATATAATTGGTATGTTGTGACCAGTTAAGATAGGAATCTTTAATAATTCTAAGGTAGTTGGTAAAACTCACTCTATTAACCACTTGATTACAACTACAACTTCTATTAGGCGGGGCACATGCAATATCATGTATTTTTAGTTTAGTCAATTTCTCAGGTAGACCTAGGTGCAAATGTCATAAAAACTGTTTTATCAGTATTTAGAATACGGAGGTTATGGTTCAACCAATTTTTTATTTTCTTAAGAATATGTTCCATTTTGTAATCAGTTTCCTCCCAAGTACTTCCATAATTACTGTATAGTCTGCATAACTTAACACATTGATATCATCCTGATTGAAACATAACAAATTGTTTACATAAAATATGAATAAAAATGGGGCATAAAACTGTACCTTGCGGAACACCATAATTAATTCTGTGACTGTTGCTGTATTTGCCATTTATAATAACCTTTTGTTCTCTATCTAATAAGTAGGTTTTAAATAGATTTATAGCCAAACCTTTAATACCGCAAGCACTCAACTTATTTAAAAGTAATGAATGGTTCACGGTATCAAAGGCCTTTGCAAGGTCTAAAAAGACCACTATTATTTTATAGTCTTTGTCGATACCTGCGTAAATATTCTCGATAAGATTTGCAATTGCATGGTTAGTTGATCTGGTTTCTGAAAATCCAAACTGAGAAGGTGAAAAAAATTATGTTTATTTAAAAATGAAAGAAACTATTTTTTAATGAGCTCTTCAATAATTTAAAAAATAGAGCTAGTTAATGCTATAGGTCTATAATTGCTTGTTAATGCTTTATCTCCAGATTTATATAGAGATTTAACAATATTCTCTTTAAACATACGTGGAAAAAAATATTTACAATATGGGTTATTGGTTTTAAAATGTAGCTACGTACTGATTTTAATATTTCTGCTCTAATGTTATCTCTTCCTGGTGATTTATTATTAGATAATGATGTTATACATTGAGATATGTCATTTTCAGAGACTGGGTGAAAAAATAATCATTCTTTGATGGGAGATACAGAAGGTAATAGAGTTATATCGTACATTGGGATAATTTTTTGTATTAGAGTGGCAGTAACGCTACAGAAGTATTTGTTAAAAGAATTCGCCATTTTTTCATCATAATCAATAATTTCTCCCTCAATAATATGATCGATATGACTCGAGTTTTTTCACATTTTTTGAGTATTTCCATAACAATTTAATGTCACCTTTCGAAGAAATAATTTTATCTTTAAAATAATCAGATTTACATTTTTGTAATAGAATTTAATTTATTCCTATATTTATTATAAGTCAGTTTTATTTCATTGTTGTTTTTATTTCTCATGTATTCCTTGTACAGTATTTCTTTTGTTCTGATTGATTGTAAAACACCATCCGTGATCCAAGGCTTCTTTCTTATATGTTTAGTTTTAATACTTCTTATTTGCATTGCAGCCTCTATATGAAAACTCAACTTACCAATAAAACTATGTACAGCTTCAATAATTTCATATAATTTTAAAGTTTCATTCCATCTTTCTAGTGCAACCATTTCCTGTAGTTTTGGATAATTAACCCTTTTGATTGTAAAAGTTTTATTTCTGTCTGAGAATATTTTTGTGTTATTTATTTCAATCGAAAGAATAACTGGGTTATGATCAGATATATTACTATGCAGCACATATGGTAAAATTTTATATTTGAACATATTCGTTTTAAGAAAAAAAATGATCTAAACATGAGTTTATTCTCGGTGGAATGTTAATACGTGACAGATATCCATAATTATGAAAAATATTTAAATATGTATGTGTATGCTCATTGGTTGTATCTAATAAATTATAGTTTGTATCACCACAGAAAATTTCTGTTGATAAATCAGAATTGCAACTTAAATACAAGTAGAGATCTTGTAAGTATGTATTTTTACTACAAATAGAAAAAATAATAATACCTAGATTTCTAATTTTAATAATGGTATATATTGTATTTTGTTTAAAATATATACTACCGTTCCATCGTTCTGATTAAATTTGCTACAATTGTAGTAAATACTATAGCCTCCTAATTTGTAATCATCCAAGTTCTTAATTTCCCAAGTTTCTCTTAGTAAGCAATCCAAGTACTTTAATATTACCACTCATCAATCTAAGTGTAATCAAACACGAGATGAATTTTTAGAGTTGTCGCCAAAATAGAGACGCATAAAGGTAATTTAATTTTATAGCCAGTAGCAACCTACTAACAGAGTGTATTTATATACTGATGAATTATGATTCGACGACCTACATGGAAAAGGCTAAAATTACGCACTTACTTCTTCATAGTATAAACAAAATTTCTCTAATTATCTAGGAAAGGTCCTTCAAATGCCCAAATTTATACGTGTTAACCAAAATACTAAGCAGACCACTTTAACTCATTCTCAGCGAATAACCTTAATTCTTAGAAAACATTCAGCATAATTTCGACGTTATCAAATCCTTACAAATATCTAAAGCAGATAGTTCTGCTTTCAAATGTTTTCTCTTATTAACTAATTAGTCACTAAAATAGATACTCAATTAAAAAATTTATATGCAACACTTAATGCATGTAAAACAAAAACCTCCATCACTAATAAGTTTTTCTATATGACTTTCCTAGAGTCATGAAAAAAAATCTTTTTACTTCTTCCCTGTTATTAAGATATGTTAATGACACACACAAAATATCCATCTTAAACACTTTATCAATTATCATTTGAAAATTTCACTTTGGAAATAAAACAAACTCAAAACTACATTTCTTCAGTCCATTAATTCAGAAATATTTTAATCGAAATCGGCAATATCTGCCCCAACCTGACGTAACACGTTACCAGCAACAAACTGAAGAAATCATAAAGGTACTATTTTTTCACGCATACATAAATTAATGATTTAATGTTAAAATTATTTGAAACGCTGGAACAATTTCTCGATTTTTCTCAGATTGACAGATGCATGAATGAATACAAAGGCAAATATAAAACTCGTTGAGGAAAGATACTTTTCAAGGTCAAGCTCAAGATTATTAATAAAATCACCTAAACTAATCTCTGATCATTTCCTTTCTAAGGCGCGACAATTCTGTTAACTAATTATCTGCTAGCAGGTTGATTCAATAAAGTATCTTATTTTAAGAAAACCTGAACCTTTAAAAATTATTTTCAACTCAGAGAAGTTAGTACTGCAATAGATTGGTCAAATACGTTTGATTATGTTTCTCATGGGGTTCTTCTGTAAAAGATATACTGTTACCATTCAAGTAACATAATAAATCCTTATTTATCTAATATATAAATCGGTTTACTTCAGTGCAGTAAATTCTGAACTGAAACTTATTTCACGTAAGTAGTACTTCAGGGGTCAATTATGGGAACCTCGGTTTATATAATTTACAATGAAAACACTTTAAAACGTGTTTGTATAAATCCGGTGACACAAGAAAGTTTTAAATTGTTTTCATTGTATACTAAAAAATGTGTAACTAAGCAGATGTCTCAACAATCAACGGTATATAATTTACATAAATTATCTACCTATTTTTACCATTCTATATGGTGACTATATGACACTTCTTAGCTCAGCTCAGAATTTCTCAACTGTGAGGCTATTAATTTAAATAACAATGCTTCTTGAGGTGAATTTGACTAATTTACTGCTAATAAAATAATAGTGAACCTAAATTCGTTAATCATTGTTTACTTTGAAACAGATATTGTTCCAAAATATGCTAAGTTTCTAGGGAGTACCTTGATTCAGAGTTAACTTAGAACATACAAGTACGTGAGACTGTCACTAACGTGTCTAAATATACAAGGTCCATTATAAAAGTAATGCGCATTTCAGGGAAAATATATTTACTGATCGTTATGAATTCTACAAAATATTCTCCCTCAGCATCAATACACTTACGGAAACGTGAAATGTACCCTATAACTCCTCGACTCGAATTGCTTTTGGATATTTTGCAGAGACTTTCAATGATTTCCTTTCAGCTTTCTCTTCAGCCGGGGAACAAAACAGTCGCATTTTCAGATCCTCGGACACTATCTCATGTACCGCAGATGCGAACATGTTTGGTGTGTGAGCTCAATCAACGGTCGGAACGAAAAACATCAATAAATAACTATTGTGGTAAAACAAAGTGAAAAGTGTTGTATTTATTTTAATCAAAATGTACCACCAAGTAAACGTCGACAACATTCAAGAATCCAGTAAAATTGTTGCATGCAAACTCCAGGCCACACATTGCTTCTAATATAAAAGGGCATCATAATGGGTCTTGCAGCACCCAGAATATTTGCCAGACATTGCACCATCCAATTAACATTTATTCTGGTCGATACAACACGCCTTTTCCAATATGCATTTCCATCAGTAGATGAGATTCGAAAATGGCTTGATGACTTTATCGTGTCCAAAAATGTAACATTTTCCGAGAAGAAATGGATCAGTTACCTGAAAGATGGCTCAAAAAACGTCGAATACAATTGAACAATTTAATTTAGTTTCTATCAATATAAATCTTGAATGTAGCTGAAAATTTGGACTATTCATTTGTACACCTAAAGTATAAATAAATGTATTTTTAAGTGTAAACCGATTTAAACAACGAACTTTTATCCTATAAAATATGTACTTGTTTTTTTTTTGCTTGGATTCATATAGTTAACAGAATACCAGTGATTTACTCGAGTGTAAAATTATGTACACGTGCGATAGGTCACGAGCGGAAATTCCGGTTACCTTTATTCTTCTTGTTCTTCGCGCCCGGATAGATAAATGTGCGGTGGTGTAAGAGTACAGGAGTTAAGTGTGTTCTATCATTAAGGAAGCCGGTTTAATGTATCTATAGATAACTGGCGAAGGTGTTCGCCTACCTGTAAACTTATTAGCGCCGATAAACGAGTCTCAAGACCGGCGACCGACCGACCAAAATGATAACAAGAGGAAGAAGACCATAAAAGTATCTGATTAATGGACTCTGATAAAGGCGCGGGAAGGTTTTTTCAGCGCTTTTCTAGAAAACAACATTTCCCGGTGATAATCACGGATATTAATGTGTGTGTAACGACGATTAAAATTGTTACGAGATATGAATCGACCTATCAACGGCATACTAAAGGCACTAGAGAATGATTATCAAATGCGTGTTAAAAATTATCTTAATTGTAATTTACATACCACTATAAAGTACTTAAGTATAAAATCATATAAATAATACAAACTTTAAAGCTATGTGTTAATATTTGTATTTATAAGGGTTTTTCGTACATACAAACTTTGATTATTTATCTATTCATTAGGAGTAAATAATATTTCAGTAATATCAAATACAAATTAAATAATTATTAACAATTATTATTTTATTACAGTTGTTTTCAATTTTATACAAGAATAAATAATAATAAAATTAATTTTGCATATTCGGTTTCGATAAAATCTTTCTCCAATCTAAACGAAAACTATGAATTAGTCATTACGACATTAATCGAGAACCATCAATCTATTCCATTCACCATGGGACATTAATTTATGCCGGATTTCCCAATAGGAGAGTCCCTGATGATAGATTGCAATCTACTAAATGAAATTACAATTGATGTCTTCAATAAACCCAACGCCGGCAATTAATTAGCCCACGTGTTGCGATCGAAATCGAACAGTTTATTTTGAATTGTAAATACTGATTGCATGCATTGAACACGTACGAGTAACACTAATTATTATAATTGTTGAACGGCCGCTAGTTAAGAGCAACGTGTTGAATTTTTTTATGTTACATCAGGGAAATTCTGTACATCTAAATAAGGAAAAAAAAAGAATACTACAGTAAAATTAAGGTACTGCTAATATCTAAGAGAGAATACAAAAGTAGAAATATGTAGTTACATTTATCTCGAAATAATAAAGAAACTGATCCCAACAGTAAGATAAACAGTTAAGAGACATAAAAAGTAGAAATATTTCCGAAGGTGTTCCTCTCTTAGGCAGAAAAACAAGTTGAACGGTAATTCATAGCTTATAGATAATTTTCAATTTATTGTTCATATTATGATTGGGCCAATAATAATAAAATAGAGCAAAATGTAGGCGCTATTTAAAAAAGAACAATGAAGTACCAGGAACTGAAACAGAAATAAATGGTAGTTAGATAGAGCAATATCTGGTGAATATGCCGTGTGCTGCAAGACATCCTAACTAAGACTCATTACGATGCTTTTTATATTAGAAGCAATATGTGGATATAAGTTTTCTTGCAACAATTTTTCTGGACCTTTCCATTTCTCATCGCCGGTAACGATTTTCCACCAGAATGAGTTACGAAGCTCTTTATTAAGTCCAGAAAGAAGCCAAAAAAAGCCACTCGTTAATTTTTTGTTGGTTTCAGTTAGTTTATGAACATCCGGTTTTCATTTTTTCTGGATCTTTTCCTGCTTATGTAGTTTAGAGATCGATTGCTGGGGCACTCTCAACTGTTCTGTAAGCTCTTTCTAAATTTGTGCCAAATTTTCGCACTTTCTATAGCCTCTTTGCTTGTAGTTCATGAAGAAATCACCGCGTTTACACCGCTTAAAGCAAAATACGCACATATCATACGATACAATATCTTCACCGATAAAGTAATGGACTTGGGGGGAAATGACACAAGGTGTTATAGGAGGGCTGTGAGAAGATCGACGAAATACTACATTCTGGACGCCCAACAACGGCCAGAACCGACGAAACGATGAATCGTGTGGGCGAAGTTTTGCGTTCTGACCTTTGATTGAGCTTACACCCCAAACATGAGATAGTGACCGAGGATCTGCAAATGTACAAAGTCTACGCAAAGCTTGTGCTGTAAGTTTTTACAGAAGACCAGAAAGAACTTTCGCGCTGGCAAGAATTGTTGGATTTGATCCAAAATGAGCCGGACTTTCTAAACTCTGTTGTAACCGGAGACGATTCTTGGATGTTAAAGTACGAATGGAAAAGGCAGAGCAGCGAGTTTCAAACAAAATCACATCTCCGCCTGTTACGAGCCGTTTTGAATACGATTTAGGGCACTTACGCGGAATTGACCATTTAGAAGATTCGAGGACGCATGCGGCGAACCGTTGCTGTTGTCCAGATTTACGACTTTTCCTTCTAATTTACAAGTTTCTACGAAATTTGGAATTATTTTATACGGATAGCAATATAACTATGGTGAATATACATGTTATAGTGTTACATAATTAATATTATTTCAAATCACCTGAACCAAAACCAATGACGATCTCAACCAGTGGAGAATTACATCGTCATAAAAAACATTGGTTCTTCGAACCGGATCTTAAAACGTGGAACACCGAAACAGGTTACAACTGTATCTAAACTGATTATCATCAAACACGGTCCTTCGAGAAATATAAATCGTTAACTACACCCATTTCGAGGAGCAGATCACTCAGCAATTAATGCGACAACTTGTCCGTCTGCGAGGAAGCGTCTTCAACTCCACGAAATTTGCACACCATCCCCGCCGGAGTCGCAGCAGCCATCCGCTAGCGAGGGAAATTTGACAGAGGTCACTCATCGGAACATATCCTTCCGTAAGTCATACTCATCCTTTTATTTGGTGCATCTTTAATTTGTGTCAAAAATTAATATGGCTACCGACAGTGTAGAGCTTCACGGTTTTTGTGACGCCTCAGGATCTGCATATAGGGCTTGTATTTATTTTAAAACTATAGATATGTCCGGTAATTCGAGTGTCAATTTGGTTTGTGCAAAATCAAAGGTTGCTCCGCTTCGCTGGAATTATGTAGGGCATTATTATTATCCAAATTACTTTCTAAATTATTAAGATCTGCACTTGAAGTTAACTTTGAAAAAATCTACTTGTTGTGTGACTCGACTATCACCTTACATTGGATCAAAGGTCCAAGCAGTAAATGGAAAACCTTTGTCGCGAACAGAGTCGCTCTCATTCAAGACGCTTCACGTTCTGAAGATTGGCATTATATTCGAACATACGACAACCCTGCTGATCTTATAACTCGTGGAGTAAATCCATTGATTCTGAGCCAAAGCGATCTTTGGTGGAAGGGTCCATATTGGTTATTAAACACAAATCAATACAGTCACATTGAAATAATAAACCAACTCGATATTATAAGCGATGACATCCTAGAAATCAAACCTGTACATAATTGTAATATAGTAACACATAAGATAGATTTAAGTATATTCGATAGATTCTCTAGTTCAACAAAATTTGTTCGGGTTATGGCATATTGTTATAGATTTATGCAAAAACTAAACAAAGAAAAACGGATCAACTCACCGTTTCTGAAATAGAAAATACGACTTGCCTAGATCCACTCATTTCAATCAGAAATTAATAATGTCAAAACTTCAAAGCCTATTTCAAATAATAGTAAATTAATATCATTGAATCCGGTTTTGGATGACTTTGGAATTTTAAGAGTAGGGGAACGTCTTGAAAGGGCAAAAATCAGTAACAATCGCTAGCACTCCATAATTTTATCACCAAAACACATACTTTCTAATTAATAATTAAACATGAGCTTATAAGAAATTTACATTGTGGTCCACAAGCGTTACTGTATCCTTTAAGAACAAAATATTGGATAATTTCTGGGATAGATGCATTTAAAAAATGTTCGTTGTTTTAAGGTAAATCCAAGATCATTTACGTCATTAATGGGCAACTTGCCATCAACAAGAGTCAGCATCGCGCCACCATTTTATAATTGTGGTGTAGCTTATGATGGACCATTTCTCATTTTATAAGGCCTATATCTGTTTATTTATTTGCTTTGCAACCAAAGCTATTCACTTAGAACTACTTTCAAGCTTAACAACCAAAAGTTTTATTGCAACGTTTAGACGTTTTGCATCTAGACGTGGTATGCCGCAGAATATGTATAGTGATAACGGGACAAACTTTGTGGGCGCCCATTCGGAATTAAAGAAATTATACATTTCTTTATCAATTCAACAAGTACAAAGCAAACTTAAACAATTTTTATCTACCCAAAATACTAATTGGCAATTCATTCCTCCAAGATCACCTCATTTTGATGGTTTGTGGGAAGAGGGCATCAAATCGGTTAAAACACACCTACACAGAATTATGGGTAATGCGAAATTAAACTTTGAGAAATTTTATACAATTTTGACACAAATTGAAGCTATGCTTAATTCCCGTCCTTTATATCCTTTGTCCAATGATCCGGAAGTCTTGGAACCTCTAACACCGGCTGACTTTCTAATTGGACAACCAATTACCACGCTGCCTGATCCAAGCATGCTTGACATCCAAACCAACAGATTAACTCGCTTCCAATTGGTACAACAGCTAACTCAATATTTCTATAAACGATGGTCTAAGGAATATTTGTCACATCTCTAGGAAAGACACAAATGGAAGAAGCAGCCATTCCAGAATGTTTCAGTGGGATCCATGGTGCTGTTGAAGGATGACAACTTACCCCAATGCCAGTGGCGTCTAGGCCGAGTGATGAGCACTTACCCAGGTGAAGACAATATAACACGTGTTGTCTGTGAAAACATCATCCGGTGTGTGTAAACGTGCCGTAGCAAAGCTGTGTATGCTACCTATCAATGAACATTTAAAATATTAGACTTTAGTGCTATTTTTGTAAATATTTTTATTGAAATTCAGGATATTTCAAGGGGGCCGGCATGTTACGAGCCGTTTTGAATACGATTTAGGGCACTTAGGAAATAACCATTGCAGATTTACGACTTTTTCTTCTAATTTACAAGTTTCTACGAAATTTGGAATTATTTTATACGGATAGCGGCTCGAACAATGGAATCCTTCTGGATAAAATTAACTCGGGAATATGCAAAGACTCCTACCATAATCGACCAGTGCAGATGGCCAGTTCCTGGAAGTATCTACCACCACCCCTCAATTCCAAAGAAGGAGCGATTGCCGAACTAGCCAATGAATGAGTTCACCCCCACATTTCTTGCTATCATTAAATTAGTTTTGCTATATTTGTAAAATCAGTCAGCTTTAAACTTAAAACTGTTAAACACACACAAATCGACCGCGATGTAAATACTTGTACATTTTCGATCAACATATATGGTGAATATACATTGTTATAGTGTTACATAATTAATATTATTTCAAATCATCTGAACCAAAACCAATGACGATTTCAACCAGTGGAGAATTACATCATCATAACAAAATATATGAGTAATTTTCACATCAAAACGATGCTCATTGTCCCTTACACTCCCGACTTGCCTCCAGGCAACTTTTTTTTGTTCCCTAACTGAAGAGGGAGCTGAAAGGAAAGCATTGGGCGTCTGTGGAAAACATTTAATCCATGTTACAACGTTCCTAAGGACATTCGAGTTGAGGTTTTATAGGATAATTTTCGGGCATGGCAGACACGTTTCCGCAAGTGTGTTGATGCTGAGGGAGAGTATTTTGTACGAGTCTCGCGTACTTGTATGTACTTATATATTCTAAGTTAACTTTGAATCAAGATACCCCTTAGAAACATAGCATATTTTGGAACAATATCTGTTTCTAAGTAAAATTTTACAGTGGTTAACGAATTTAGATTCACTATTACTCTATTAGCAGTAAACCAATCAAATTCTCCTCAAGAAGCATTGTTATTTATAATAATAGCCTCACATTTGACGGATGCTGATCTAAGAAGTATCGTACAGTTAGCAAATAGAATGGTAAAAGTATTATAGCTCCGCTGAGATAAATAATTTATGTAAATTATATACCGTTGATTCAAATGTTTTCATTGTAAATTATATAAACCAAGGTTCCCATAATTGACCCCTGAGGTACCCTTTATCTGAAACAAGTTTCAGTTCACAACTTTCCACGGAAGTAAACCTCTTTTTATTAAATAAATAGTTTATTGTATCAAACTGCAAGCAGCTAATTAATTACCAAAATTATAGCGGCTTTAGTAAGGAAATTATCAGTTGTAATATCCCAAGGACATTGATAATACAAAATAATTTAATAAATTTCCGAAAACACGTTGTTACTTAAAAGTAACATGTTTAAACAATGTTTGAGGGATATTCGGTTCGAACATTTCTTGCAAGTAAATTATTTATTAAAAATACAATTATTAGAGGAACTACCAGTTTCATTGCCGAACCGTAAACGTGACATTTCGATAGATTTATTACTAGCCATATTGAAGTATTATGTGCAAGTGTTTATTTTGCTTATCAACGTCATAATATCGGCGATAAGCTTCCATAAGGTGATTTCAGTTAAAGTTTATGTTGATTGGTTATTTTTGCACACGTAACTCAGAATTAAGTGATTTAATTGGGTGCTAGTATTATAGATTAGTTTAGGTTAAAATCAACGGGTCTTATTATTGTCTTTATTCATGCATCAATCAAAATCTTATTAGTTTAATAGTTAGTTATGGGTTTGCCATTTCGTATTAATATCAGATAAAAGGTTAAAAAACATTCATGTACGAAAATTAATGTCATCTATGTGATGTCTATTTTTTTCCACATGTTTGCTGGAATCGATTGAATTTCTCAGGTGATAGCATCAGACAGATGATCAAGGGTTCGTAGTTGCTCTAGGTACCTCCACAGAAAAAAATCGCAGGGCGTAAGATCAGGCAATCGGGCCCACTCGATGTCCCGTCGTATAGAAATGAATAGTCCTGAAAAATCAAAATGCCATAGACTCCCTTGAGGTGTGACAAGTTGCCATGTATTGCTGAAAAAGACTCTTCTAATGTCAATATTGTGCCTTGTCAACTCTGAAAAGAACAATCTTCCATAACTGCCCTAACTTGAGCTACATTTTCAAGAGTTCTAACACTTCTTTCTCCACTTCGAAGTACTCTAGGCTTCAACGATCCTTCAACTGTTAATATTTTCTTTGCGACATCAGCGATATGCTTGCTCTAATTTAATTTAGGATCTATGTTTATGCCTAGAAATTTTAGAAATTCTGATGGTGCGGAATTTTTAATATCTAATATTTGAGTTTTATTACCATTAATTCATTCATTGTGAACCAGTTTTCGGTTTCTTCGAGTATCTCAGTTTCTGTAAGTTTGAGCTCTTCACTGCTATGTGCATATAACAGATACAACGTGTCATCTATAGATGAATTGAATTGAAATCAGGGTCATTAATATAAATAAATAAAATCGACCTCAAAATGAATCTCTGCGGAACTACATGTGTTACTCTAGATTGGAATATTCTCCATTTTATATCACTTAATGTGTCCTATATTTTATATATGATTTTATTGGATGAATAGGTGGTCCTCTAATAACATAGTGCTAAAATTTTTCTATTAAAGTATTACGAGAGACTGAGTCAAAAGGATTTGACAAATCAGATGATATTAACTCAATTTCTTCATTACAATCATGAGTTTTCAGGAATTTATCTATAAGTTCTAGAAGAGCTGTTGTAGTTGACCATTTTTCTCTATATCCGTACTGTTGATATCCTATGATTTTATTTTTCTTTTAATAATTAATTATTCTAAATTTAATAACTATCTTAAATATTTTGGTGCTGGTAGAAGAAATATAGGTAGATAGTTATTTGGGTCATCTTCATTGCCAAATTTTAGGATGGGAACGATTTTTCCTCTTTTCAATTATTGGGGATACACCTTCCAGAAGACAATTATTTATAATAATGGTAAGAAGAACAGATATTTCTTCAATTATGTCTCTTAGGAAACACGTGCTCATGCTTTAAATATCCTTTGTATATTTCAATTTTAATTGCCTAGACAATGTTATTATATCCAACTCTTTAGATATTCCAGTGCCATTGAGTCACTATCGCCGATGTTTACCTCAATTATTTCAGCAATTTCGGTGAAAAATATATTTAATTGATCAACTGAGATATTTGATCGGATTGTTTCCTTTTTCTGATTTTATTGGTCTCTTCCTTAACAATTTTTCAGATGGCTCTTGTTTTATTTTCTGAAGATTCCAGTCTATCTTTATTTTTAGATTTCCGCGTTCTCCTTGACAACAACAACAGTTTTGTTGTTTTCTTTGCAATTTTTAAAAACTATTAGTGACTCTTCATCTTTTCTTACTTTGTAAATTGTAAATAATATCCAGAAAGTAAAATAAAATATTTTTAATGTTTCTTCAGTATTAGAAATGGTTTTCTTTTGAAATATTTTAACTGAAAAAGATTTTGAAAATATCTGTGAATTATTGTAGAGCTGATTTATTTTCCAGCATTGTATTGTACTGTAAGTTCTCCTTAATTATCTTTGTAAAATTTTTACTGATAAATATGTACTTTATAATTTTCTGGGCTGCATTTTTTATATGATTTAAATATACAAAAAAACTATTTCCATAGGTATAATTAAAGATTCTTCTCAATGATTTGGTCACACGACCTAGACAAGCACAATATTTTCCTGAAATACTTTAATAATACTGTTTTCAAAATATTAATGTGGAACAAAAGAATCAATAACCTTTTCTTAATACATTAATACAAAAAAATTTGTACACTGAGTATGAATGATAGATTAACAGTTATTTAAGGTACAAGTGTAAAAAGTGATGCTTTATTGCACGAACTGGCGTTTAAAAACACGAGCGAGGAACGAGCGAGTTTTTTTTAAAGCCAGGAGTGCAATAAAGAAACTTTTTACACGTGTGCCTTACAAAATTTTATCTTCGATCGTAAAGGATTTCAAAGAATATATTCATATGAGTAATATTGTAATGTCATTTCAATAATTCAATTAATGAAAACATATTTTACCCGCAGTGCACTAATGAAAGCGTTACTTAGCAACCAGTAAACAAGTTGCACAAATGTCGGCCGCCATTATTATTTATGGAAAAATGTTCGCTTTATTTTAATCGCTTCGACTTGCATTAAATGAAATCTTCAGAGTTCTTAAATCTTCCATTTGGTTTGTATTATATATTTTATTTATAGTTTATTAGTTATTTGTATCAATTAATAAAAAAATAAGTTTTTTTGTCGAACATTTGTGCTATAATATATTCATCTCTCAAATTTGACATTTCTGTATAATAAAAACAGTTTGACATTACCGTGCAATAAAAACGTAAAAAAGCACTAGTGCTTTAAAAAGCCCTTTTACAATGAAAAATTATGCAAAAAGCGTCTACTTTTTGTACGATCGTAGATAAAATCAATATTAATGTTAATATTAATTGTTTTGACAGAAGGAGCAAAGTTGACAGAAACGATTAACAATTCACAGATAATAGTAACAGTTGAATATCAATTTCCATTGACAGGAGTTAAGGGTAACAGTTGAAAGTTGATAATAATAGTTACAGCTAACACTATTAACTATTGACAATTAATACTAATACTTGACGATGACCTTTGACAGTGACAGTTAACAGTTAAAAGTTGATAGAGATAGTATAACGTTTACAACAATTGATAACAATTTTTGCTGATAATAATGACAATTAATAAGAATGACTGGCGGTAATTGAAGACAATGACAGTTAATAGTTAACAGTAATAGTAATAAGTTGAGAGTAACAGAGATAGCTGTAAATATAATGAACAGTTACAGTTAACGATAACTATTGATTGTGCGAGTTAACAGTTTAAAGTTGACAATTGAAAATAATTGTCAACAGTAAACAAAAAATTACGATAATAGTTGAACGTTTAAGTTATTCTGTAAAACTTATCTTGATGTGTATTCACTTGCATGAATATCTTAATATCATCTGCATAGGCAAAAACTGAGCAATTAAGCGTAGAAAGTAGATCATTTATGAAGATAACAAACATTAGTGGACCAAGATTCGAACCCTGCGGTACCCCGGAAGAAGCAACATACTCATATGATCTGTAGCCATTGTATGAGACATAACACAGTCTATTACTTCAATAAGACTCCATAAGCTTGATACCAGATGGACACAAACCTATAACGTCAAGTTTTTTCAGCAGAATCTTATGATTAAGCGTATCAAATGCACGAAATAGATCTGTGTATAATACATCCACCTGCCCACGAGAATCTAATATTTCACATATATATATATATATATATATATATATATATATATATTAGGTGATTGAGGCCAGATTGGTAACTGTGGATCTTCCTGGTATAAAGCCCTGTGGGTAAGTTGATATATAAGAGTTGATATATAGAATAAATGTCTAGATATATCACTTGCTCAAACACTTTTTCAAAGTTGGATAGAATAGAAATAACCCGGTAGTGGGATAAAACTGACTTGTCACCTTTCTTGGGAACCGGACATATTCTCGCTATCTTCCAAGCCTCTGGAAAAACATGCTTGTAGCTCTATTAATTATTATGGATAAAGGTTTTGACAGTATGAACCTGCAATCACGAACAAGAAAACTGGGTATTAAATCATCAACTGCAGTAAATTTGTTAGAAAACCGAGACATAATTTTTACCAAAACATCTTCAGTGATAGGAGAGATCTGGAATGATGAATTATGATTTTGAAATTCTCTATCATGCTCCCAATTAACATTTGATGAAGCGGAGGAAAAGTTATCTGCGAAAACTCCAGCAAATCCATTGACAATCATCCATGGATCAGAGTATTCGATAGAGTCATCAAATAATTTAGCTTATATGAAAGGGAAATAGAGTTCCACAATTGCCATTACAATGCGGTGCACATTAGATGAAGCCTTTCTTGTTAGGTTTCTTAAACAAAATATTTCCTGGCAGAATTTTGGCTGCTTCATCCCCGTGATTAATCCAAATACGAGACGAATCCATTTGACACCCCAAAAATTTTACTGGTGCATCGGTTTCAGTTGTACTGGAAAGTGAATATTTAATGCTTCTTGTGTGTTTTACTCTCATTAAAAACCAATTTGTTATTGGAGCACCAGGAGGAGGCAGCACAAAGACAATCGAAGGACGTTTTCCTCTGTACATCCCACGCTCACCACAGTCGTGTCATCCGCAAATAATAATACACGTCGAGAGATCTCTCATTTTTAAAGATTATAAAAAGCATAGGACCCCGAATTGAGCCCTGTGGAACACCGTGCAGTACTGGCAACAAAGATGATCTATTATTTTCATCATTAACTGCTTAAGCTCGATTAGATAGATACGATAATATTAAATCGAGACTTTGTTGATCGAAATTGAATTTTGCAAGCTTTTTCATTAGTAAATCATGCGAAACAAAATCGAAGGCTTTAAGAATGAGCCAATTCAATGAGTTTTATTTTTAAAACAATTTATGATTATGTCACACAAATTTATAAGGGTATTAACAGTATTGTGTCTGGATCTGAAGCCAAACTGCCTTGCATAAAATAGTTTACATTTTTCCAAATATTCCACAATTTAAATTTTCAAATGTAATATAATTGGCTTTTGCCTGTTTTAGCAAATCTTGAATGTAAGCAACTAAGCGGTTCGACTAGAATTACTTTTATGGATTTAATTAGGTCAGTGTTAAACCAATTAAATCTAACTCGGTACTATTTTTTAAATTATTAATGGCCTCTCTAGCCTGTATTTATGACTCTTTTTTAAACTAAATAGTAGATTTCCATCAGTTTGTTTTATTTCAATGTCATTTCTGACATTAAAAATATTTTGGAAACCGATATTCATAAAATTTCATAGATATAAATAACGAGAAACAAAATATAATATTTTTTACTTGCGTGAAAATCGTATAATCTGACTTGACAGCTACAGACAGTTGTTTTTTTTTTAAATTTATTTTAGTACCTCCACAAAATCCACCGGATCGAATCACCCCAGTGATTTTATTTTTTTGCGCGTCCTTTCAAACGTCTCCCGCCTGAATTCTTGAATCCTTGATGGAATGGTGTCGGTGTCGGCGTGTGTTCTTCTGGTGATTCCCTTATCGCCGTAATCTTCTGAATAACGTCGTCCTATTGAATAAGGCTAGTCCTGATTTGTTAGGAGGTGACGGACTTTGCCCGTTTTGTAGATTTACAGACTTACTTAAAAACAAGGACAAAGCAAAAATACTCCATTTTCAAGATGTTTCACAAAATCAACACCTCCACAATTAAATACTTAAATTTCCCATTTTCAATAAGCAAAATAATTTTGTACAAAGAAAAAATGAAACAAATTCTTATAACGTTTAATGATTTCTTAATTAGCCTCACCCGCACTCGTTATAAATCAATGTTTGTAAAGTTTATTTCTTAATTTAAACGTTTCCGCGATAGTATAAATTTTGGGGAAGAAGAGAAAGTCGACGAGATAAAATTTGCGTTTTTTTTTGCGAGCGGGCCGAGAGAAGAACCGGATATCTGGAGGAGGCACTTAAATTTCGGTTATTAAGACAAGTTAAGAGATTACGATGATTTAATAATGGATAATGACCGAGTAATGTTTGGAGATACCTTTTAACGGCCCCGTAAGAAACATGTTCGTAAATCCACGCACCGGCTCTCAGAAAGAAAAAAAAAACATAAATTCTTTGGCGAAATCCTCCAAATAATTATCTCTACTGCGGGCAAAAATTATGATCTCGATTGATATCTGTAGGTGAAATTATTACAACATACATGCTATGGATTTTATTGGTTGAATGGCTATGCAGCTTATATTTCCTGTATACTCATTAGCATTGGATTTGTTGAAGCAATCTGATTATAATGATCAGCATATTTTAGGCGGTTGTTTAAATGCCTTACATAAGTAGGCTAAGTAATCATTACGTGTAGTGCAGGTAATTTAGATTCTGTCAAAAAATGAAGAAAGTTGAAGGTATGAATTCTTGATATTAGTTCAAAATGTTTCACCAAGTGATAAATGAGAAATTCATTCAAGAAGAATCTTGATATCATATCCTGAAGGTGTAATTTATTTGAGGATTTATAAAATAAATCAATATTATGGTCTAGTTTGATTAAGAAATAAAAAGGATTTTTACAATTATACATTACAGATAATTGAAATATAAAAAAAAAAAACTAAAGAGTGAATTATAGAGATGGGGAAATTATATTATACAAAGGATGTATTAAATTTATTAAATTCAGTATTGACTTGAAAGAAAAGCGATTTACAATACAAGATGACCGGCTTCTAAATTTACGGCTTGATTCGTGTTTGCCGTTTATTTATTCCGCCCATTGTGTGCATTATTTTCGAATCAATAACTAAATGGTATTATGCGCACATTGTCGCCACTGATCCACACAATAGCTGAATGGTATACAATGTAATTTGTATTTATAAAATCCACTCCATTGTGGGGAAAGGAGGAGGAAGAGGAAGAAACGCAGGTGTGCGCGGCGTAGAAGGAGGGTACCGAAGAGGTGCATTCCACGAGAAATCCTAGAGCAATTTCGACGCCTGTTTACTTTCGTAACCAATTAATTTTTAATAAGTACAAATAACAGGTGTTTGGCCCATCATCATCATTACACGTTTGTAGTAGGAACCAATCATGCCGAGTGAGTGTGTGTAAGTGCTTTAATAACACCAGAATATCAACACCATCATTCTATATTTAATTATGGGAATACTTATAAAATGTGTTTTTTTCTCTCTAATTATAGGTGTTTTAATCACGAAGCCACAAGTGACTATTAATGTATTATTTTATAATAATTAATTTGATTGAAAATTCGTCTTCCTTTTATATCAAGCTCTACCGAAGCTGTTACCCAAAATCGACAATTCTGATGATGGCTAAAGAAAAATGACTTCTTAGTAAGCAGTCGATAAGGTTAAAATTAACAGAATTTAAGCTGGTAATAATGGATAGTCATCATCATCATCAATCAGCCATTTATCAATCTTCTATTAACAGCTTGTATTTTTATTTGGTCCACAACTACTATTTTAAATACTAGAAGTCTAATTTCAAAAACTGGAAAATATAATGTTTGCATCTTTATTAAAACTTTTCAAAAAATATTTGATTTATAAATAATTAATTGGTCCATGGTTAAAGCTTTAATTTTATTATACATATTGAGATCGTGACTTGCTGAAAACATTAAACTCAAATTTACTTATTTTTTTATATTACCTATACATAGTGCCCTACATTCCTGCTTGCTGTCCGTATGATGGCTTATTCGTCTTGTTTCCCGTTGGCCCCGGTTCGCTTCAGAGATGCAAAATCTTAATCTCCCTGGAAATAATGCCCTCTACAAAAAAAAAAAACATAACTGGTGGCTCAAGTTCAAATAATAACGCAAAGAATTCATAGCGAACTTTACGTTCGCAGCAATTAATTCCAAAAAATCAAATTCCAACTCTCTGACCGCCCTTCCAATCCCATCAACAGTTTAAATCCCTTATTTTACTCTCGGCCAGAACATTAACAGATGCTCTATTTCTAAAATCTTCCACATTCTAAATGCGGTCTATTTCTTCGATAAGAACTATAAAAGATGCTCAAATACCATATTTTACTGTCGAGATAAGCTCCATTAGTTGTTTCCTTGACGATAACAGTATAACTCTCTGACTTCCACTGCCTAAAAGAACTACATCAGGTGATCCATCTCGAATTTCCAATGTTAACGGATGATCTACTTTTATCCGTAAAAAAGACCCTCCTCGCTTCCACTATCATAGCCGTCTTTTTTATCTTTAATTAAACACAATCGAATATTGTTATTTAAAATACAATTAATTAATGAGGTAATCACAATATTAAAGCAAAAATAATAATTATGTACCTTATATTTACACTTGCAGATGATCTTTCACAAAAACTGCAGCACCTCAGAAAACCTACTACACATGCCTCGCGCCTTTTCTGTAAACATACACACCATCGCCAGAAAAATTGAATGACATCATCATGCCACCCACATATATATGTATGCGATTATTTAATTAAATCATTAGACATTTCTCTCCTCGCTTCTCCTCACCGATCTAACCCACTACCATGCCATCACCGCTATAAACCCCCCGGAGGAAGTAGTCAAAGCCTCCGCCGATGAAGTCCTTAACAGCTATCATATACGGCATGCAACTGCCCGCAGTGGAAACTTTCCAACAAAAAGCCCACTCGTTATAAAGTGTGCAAATAAAGTGTGATTTTTTATATCAACTTTAACTCTTAAACTCGTAACCGGAGGAGGTATAGTGGATAGTGGGACTAAATGATCTATTGTTAAAATTTTGGGAATTAGCCATAAGAGCGAGCCCCTCATACCAGCAGAAGGACGCCGTGAAGAATACTTTCAGAAAAACACTACGAGAGACAAAAGAGGTAGATTTTTTGTGGCACTTGCCGTTAAGGAATGTAACAGCTGTCTCGAGGATTCTAGCATGTAAGCTAAATGCCGATTTTTTGCACTAGAACGTCGACTAATTATATCACCTGATACTTTTATGCGAGAACTTTGGGCCACATGAAGGAAACCTGCGTTGATGTAACAAATGTATATTATCTACCCTATCATTGTGTACTTAAACGAACTAGTTTAACAACAAAGCTATGCGTTGTGTTTAATGATTCTGCACCTATGTCATCTGGAGTATCGTTAAATGACAGCAGGATGATAAGCCCAATGGTACAAAGTGATTTATTTTCAATCATGGCAAGAATGCGTTTTTGGAAATATATTGTCACCACCGACATGTGGGAGCGAGAAGCGAAGACATAACATTCCAAAGAATTTAGTAGAGAGATCATCCAGAAGTCACACTATGTTCATACGAGTTCATCGAGTGCGACGTATCTCGTAATTCATGCTCTGTGCTCTTCGCGAACTGGCTGAGCAAATGAAGGATGATTATCCAATCGGAAGTGCACGATGTCTATCGGACTTCTACGTGGATGATCTCATAACTAGTGCGGAGACTTTTAGTGACTTAAAACCAGTGCGTAATGAAATGAACTCTCTTTTAAAGAGTGGCGGTTTTGAGCTTAAACGTTGGGCGAGCAATAACGATAAATTGTTTGAAGACTTCAAAACTATTTTAACACGCGATAGTTAATAAACAGATTCTATAACAACGCTCGTGAACGTGTGGAGTGTTTCTAGTGATGTGTTAATGTATAAATCCAACATTTTGCCCCCTTTAACACCATTACACAAAACAGATTGTATTGAGTGAATTATCAATTGTGTACGACCCTCTAGGATTGATAGGCCCAATCATTATTACTAGGTTTTCGTTAAGGATTTATAAAAATGCTGCCTGCAGAATATACTTAAAGGTGGCTAGAATACTTAAAAGAAGTCACGGCATTATCCATACCAAGAATGGTTGTGACGCTCGGAGAGTGCAATTTACAGCTACACGGTTTTACAGATGCGAGCGATAATGGCATGCTTTTAAGTTGTGGGGATCCAGCAGGATGTCGGAATCTGCAGCAATTTAATTTGTGCCAAGTCAACCTACGAGCACACCACGGCTAAAGCTTTTGCAGCACTCTTGCTAGCAGAATTAACCTGATAACTGGTCACATATAGGGACAAAGGATAATCCTGTTGACTTCATATCTCGGGGTGTGACCGAGACTGCCAGTCTAAAAGCAAGTGACTTATGGTAAAGGGGCCCAAAACTTTTGCGCACAAGGAGAGCGGCAACTGTATTTATTCCTATTGATCTTCCGCCGGAAGTGAAGTGCAATCTCAGAGCTGTGACAGCTGCAGATGTGCTTATTCCAGAATGTTCAACCCTTAAAAAATCTCCTGGTTGTCGCTTATATGGTGCAGTTTAAAGACTATTTAATGAATCGTCGTGTAGTGCGCAATGGACCCTTACAAAGACTAACTTTTAAGCACGAACTTAATCTATTACGCGAAGGCAAGGATGTATTTAAAACAAGCCAGCTAGTCAAACTCAATCCATTTTTGGACTCGATTGGATTAATTTGGGTTGGAGGGCGACACTAGCGAACATTAAACAGTATGGATCGTCGCTTTCCAATAGTACTTCCGGCAAATCACAAACTAACAAAATTTATTGTGATTAGTATGCATCAAGCCAACCTTCACATCGGATCTCAAGAAACATTAGCTGCGATACGGCTGAAGTACTGAACCTTAAAGGGTATTGCGTAAAAATTTAAGCCTCAAATTCAAGGGCCGCTCATGGGTGCACGCGACAGGCTCGCCTTTTTCTCAACTCTGGCGTAGATTACTAAGGACCTTTTATTATCAAAGAGGGAACCCGCATGTCCAGGAAAATGACAAAAGTATACGTCTGTATTTTTGTATGCTGCTTAACAAAGGCAATTTACATCGAGCTTGTCGCAGCCTAACAAGAGAAGCCTCCTCGCTGCAATTAATCGTTTTATCAGTCGTCGAGGATTCGTCCAAGAACTAATCAGCGACAACGGTACAAATTTCTGTTGTTGTTCTTCTTCTTGCTCTTTAACTAGGATTAGATCCTGCTATTTCTGTAAAATGTATAGCTGCAGTTGGGATGCTGAGCTCCAGCTCTCATACCATCTTGTTGGCAGTCTTCCCTTGGGTCATTTTGAGCTCGTTAATCACGTTCTGACAATTTGTAGCAGTATGGTTAATCCATCCTGTCCACACGATCTCTCTACTCCAGCCCATCTTATCACGTCTTGAATGTCGCAGTTCGCTCTGACGTTTTTGCTTCTTATGTGGCCCCGAAAACTGCATCCTACTATGCATCTTAGGGTTCTCATCTCAGTTATTCTCAAAATTCGTTTCAATGTTGCATTTTCTACTTTGGTTTCGATCGCGTATGTTCTAATGTGCCTGGCATATATTTTCTAGAATTTACTTTGCTTCCTACAAACGTGCTTCAACCATTTTACTTTTTTTATTTGGGCAGAATGATGGAGAAAACTTATTAAAACTTGCTAATTGTGAATGAAGAAGCATGAAGATAAACAGCTTTTGACCACTTCTACACGACTTTATAATAAAACTTAAATATTCTTTAGCTACTTTCACAATACTGTCAACATCAAGGTCAATTTCTATAATTTATACTTAATGATACTGCATATTGATTGTTCCGGTGCTATTGAAAAAAAATAGCAGTATTTCTTTGTTTCTGACTTATCTGCAGGATACATTGGAAGATAAATAGTCTGTTTTATAGAATGTGTACTAAGTTCGGATTAAAAAAAAAGTATTTAATAGTCGAGTTTTTAAAATCATTATAGTTGGAGGCAGAATTTTTTTTTGTATCAAATATGTCAACATTTTATCGCAAGTTAAGAACTACTTTTTCTAATTGTGTCATGATGGAATAAACTCAAGCACCCGAAAGATCACGTTTGGTAGAAAAAGTCAATTAATGCTTATAGCATCCAATATGTATTTTCAATTATGAGAATTCTGTGCAAAGCTTGATAATTTATTGGGTTTCTAGATTGCCTCTACAAAGTTTGTTTTACTATAAGAGTGCCGACAAAATAGTGCTATAAATGAAGGAATAGTTACATCGTATAGGAGATATAAATGTATAGACACGTAGTGAGCTTAGAACCAGATTAAAATGATATTGAGAACAAATTCGTTTGTCTTATTAATCTAGAAAAAAAATCATACTTATTTGGCTTTATCAAAATCTCTGAAATAAACAATAAATCAATTTCTCACCTAACTGGTGAAACATGTTTATGTTAATTAGAAAGATTAATTAAAACACTTAGTTTTGTTACATAGTGACACAAAACCAAGTGTTTTATTAATCTTTTCTATTCACCCTGAAATTTAATATGCAGAATAGTAAACTACTGCTGGTTTTAATTAGAATTCTCAAAATAATGATCGACTTAGATACGACCATGACAACAGTGCACAATGTAATGAAGAATATGTCAACTTTTATACATTAAGACATAGTTTTGCCACACCGCATTTCCATCAGGCAGGTCTGCTCATTATTGCTTCAGGAAGTTTCAGTGTGTCAAAATAATTGTAGAGGTATTTCGACATTAAAAACTGTGAAAATTTTGAACAGAAGTATTATATTTACTAGAGTAAATAATAATCATTTATAAATGTATGATGAAATAAAACACGATTTTCTATGTTTTTTTACAACTGTATGTAATTCCCCTACACATTAATCTGCTTAATAATATAATAATAATATTCGTATCAATTTTAAGCCTCTTTTCTAAACGCTTTGGTATTACTCTTTCTTCTATTCCTCTTTTCGTTTATCCTCCAGCAATGACTTCTATTTCTTGGGATTCTCAGGGCTTTCTCCTTTAGACCTTAGCGCTACAGATAATTCAATATACGCCAACAGATTTTCAGCATTCAACCTTGACAACTCTTTCTCCCACAACGTGTTAGAAACCAAAACATCCATCAGTATAGCGGCTTAAGCTTTTATCCAAATTTTTCGCGAATTCATAATTTCTTTCATATGGTTGTAATAATATACATTTGCCCAGTATACCTTCCTAATCCAAATATACTTAGGTTTTACTTCAACATCTATTAATTCGTAATCATCATTATTATTTTCTACTATCATCTATTTTATCAATGCTGCACGCAATCATGTTCTTGCATGCACAGGAAGCCAATGAAGGTATGTCCACCCAGCTGAGCCATCAACACATCAAATGGACGCTCGTTCCATCAAAAGCACCTCATTTTGGCGGGCTATGGGAAACTATAGTAAAGAGCGTAAAGACACATCGAACGCCTGAAAGGGCAATGCTTACGGCATAATAATTTAACACCTTATTGATTTAAATCGAAGCTATTCTGAATTCGAGACCTATATGTCCTTTAACTGACGACCCAAATGATCTTGCTGCCTTGACACCACCACATTTCCTAATTGGGGATGTCTTAACTGCTCCAGTTGAACCACATTTCACAGACACGGCAGATAACAGATTGAGCAGGTGACAGAACATTGTAAAGCTTTGTCAGCATATATAGAAACGGTGGAGCTGAGAGTATCTGTCGGAGTTGCATAAGAGAGGAAAATAGAACCGTAAGGGCAACCAACCCATAGAGGTACAAATAGTTATCGTCAAGGAATATAACCACCTATCCAATGGATTTCACAGAGGACCTTCGAACTCAGATCGTTTGTCCTACGGTTAAACTGTGCTAGTTATTACGCGAGTGAAGTGTACGTAACTCGTACAATCAACGCGGGGCGAGATTTTCGCGACATATCCCCGAATTTCTAATTTTAATTTCGTAATTATTTAATTATTTCTTTTCTATAATTGTTATTTAATTATTTTCAGGTATAACCCCAGCTGCATTTTTGATGCAAACCATCTGGTAGGCCTATAAACCGGCTTTAAACTCATTGTGTACAATTTTTTATCAATGTACTGTATTCGGAGTTTACGCGACTTTCGCCAAATTCTCAGCTTTGAGTACAAAATCATTCCTTGTCATCTCCCTGCAATCTTATTAACTGTAGATTTTAATGCTTTAATTCATTAAGAAATAAAAGTATATAAAAATGGTATCTTAAAACAACGTATAAAAACAAGAGTACTTCGTTATTATGTAAAATCAATTTCAAATTTAATTTAAGTATAACTTTTTTCTAAATCGTAATAAAATTTATTTTCTGAAAACAAAAATACATTATTTGAAGAAAAAAAAATCGTAGGAATCTTTTTCTTAAACACAATGGGCAGAAACTAACAGATAAAGAAGAAAACGTAATGAAGAAAGCTAATGCAACATAACATCTCATGTCTCTGTCTCCAACTGCGCTAAGATGATGAGATCCAAAATAGATCTAAACCGGTCCGTGGCTGCTGTTATCAATAATTAATGTCAACCTATCCTAACTGTAGTAAAAGTGTTTTTTTTAAACAACTACGGGAGTACTAACGAAATATATATTAGTAATAGATAACAATCGAAAGAGCAAAAAGGGCAAACAATTTTTATTATAGTTGAGTCTATATTAAGATTATAAATTTTGTTTTTGACTTGTAAATATATTTAAAAAAAATAGTTACACTGATGCAAATTATTTTTTAATGCCTTTTAACAATTATTATTATTTTGATCTTTCTACTTTGCAGGATTATACGATGAGCTAAAAATGTATTTAATAAAACCAACACATTAAGTACAATTTTTTATTGTAGATCCCTATAAATTTAAATACTAATTACATTACTATTAGCCACAAGCCCATAACCAGAATCGAAGGAGATGGTTCACTAGGCCTCAACTATTTACAGCCGCAGAAAACGGTTGTTGATGGAACACGCCTTGCCTTCGCGTGCATTAATTCCACATGAATAAACCCAGAAATGCAAGCGTTTAACAAACAAAAAATTAATCTCATACCCGTGCGTAGCTCATGAGCGTTTTTAATTAGATTATAATTTTCGGTATTATTTATGCGCGGTGCTGTAACTTAAATCGTTGTCGGATTTATGTCAGTCATGAAATGCGCTAAGGATAAGTGGGCAGCAAGGAAGGCCGTCTCAATACGTAGGCTGACCACAAACTGGACTCTCCCGATATAAACAAGTGGGTGAATGTGAAATAGTCACGTCTGCGGAGTTTTATTTATAAAATCGTCCTATTTCAATTTTCATTCAATAAATAAATAAAAATAAAGTTAAAATTAGCACCTTTATCGATGGCTATAATTATGATTAAAATTACATTGTTTAAAAGTTTATATTGATCTTTTTTACAAGGACTTTCCTAAATGATAATCAATAAGATTTTTTCTTCTTTCTCGAACAGATATTTCCTATGGAAAGGTTAATAGCACTCCTAATATTTGAAGCACTGCATCTTCATTTTAATAACTTTAAAGATTAAAGTTGTTGTTATTCTTACAAAAGATAGAAATTAATTTAATAAAGGGACATAAAATAACAAAACATAAGCCGCAAGGGCTATTGAAGAATGTACACAAAATATGTAATTATATAGTCATTATTTAGGTTTCTCTAATAATAATAATAATACGTTTATTAGTGCGAGTAAAGAATAGTTTACACAGGTCAGAGATACTATGCTATAAGGATTAAGTTCAAGTAAATAAAATATAAAGCTGATAGCACAGAAAACATAAACCTTAAAAGTCAAGTAAATATATTGTATAAATAAAGGATCGGAGATGATACGTTAAAAATATATAAATATATATGTGTATGTATTATATCTATTTGTCAATAATGTTGTTTGTCTATTAAAAAACATGAAGTCAATCACTACCTTCAGTGCGTTCTTTTAACCTACCAAAACAAAATTATAATTGATCTTTTATTTAGGTCAAGAATACACTAACACAGTACTTAGTCCATCGTGGTAGGTCAAGGACACGCTAGCTTAATACATGGTCTATTATGGTAGCTCAGTAGTACGATATCTCAATTGAGTTTATATTGTGATAGGTCAAGAGTACGCTACCTACAAAAATATATTTACTGATTAACGTTTCAATTTTTAATATTTACGCCATTGTTAAATATATTATAGTAAACTACTATTAACAAACAAGTACTAAAATGACAATTAACAATTAGTATTTAAGAGTACTAAGCAAAATACTGTCAAATTACAGTGTAAATTTCGAGGAATTTATAGCTAGTTTGGATTATTTATATTTAAAAAAGTAGATGCTTATGCTATTCACTTAATGCAAATAAATATTCCCTAAATTTTACTGGCAATTCTGCATCACCAAATGAATAGGATGTAAAAGAGAACATTTTGGTATATAGTATAGTATACTGATAACCAGAAATTGAAACCGATCACTACTTGTTTGTCGCAAAAAACAAGGAAAACTAGGGAGACAACAAGAGAAAAAAATAATAAAACCATCAAATATTACAAACCAAGAGACAAGGATAACGTTATATTTTATAAAAATATAGATAGAAGAATGGAAAAAATGCATATAAACATAGAAGATACAAGCTTACAAGCTTAAAAGACTTATGGAGAATTTACAAAAATATTATTACTAAGGACAAATCCAGACAAAAAACGAACAAAGCGGTGGGATGAAAAAGTAAAACAACGAACAAAAATGAAAGAAGAAGCAAGAAAAATGTACCTATAAAACAGAACAGAAGGAAATTACAACATGTATAAAGAACAGAAAAGAAATGCAAAAGAAATAATACGAGTAGAAAAAGAAAAATGCTAGATTCGTTTTGAAAAAAAATGGAGGTAGATAGCAAAACAAAAAAGAAATTATTTTTTAAAACGATAAAAACTATACGGGACTAAAAAACTAAAACTACTGGGCCTATTAATACATAGAGAAGAAGAAGAAATTGACAATAATGGACAACACGACACAGGAAAAGAAATAACTATGCCTAGAAGAATTGGAAGAAGCCAAACATAAACTCAGAAATAAATAATATAAAAAGAGCATTTAAGGAAGAATAGATGCCAAAAAACTGGGACGTCAGAATTATCTAACCCATACATAAGAGTGGAGACTGGTGAAACTGCAAAAAACTAAGCACGATAGTAAAAATATACGAACGAATACTGCAACAAAGACTAACAAACATCATCGAAGATACACTAGAAGACGCACAAAGTCGTTTGAGCAAAGGTAGAAGCGCTCAAGATCATATATTTACTATCAAGCAAATTATACAAAAAACTCGAAAGAATAAAACCATCAAAGCATATACAGTGTAGAATCTTTAACTGGAATAAACTTAATAGCTTCAATAAAAAAAAAGTCGAGAAACACGTTACGTATTGTTTTTTCTTTCTTATGCAGCCACCACCGATCTTTTTTTTTCAAATGGAAAGTGACACCTCTTTTGAAAGATCTATTCACAGGGAATACAACACACAATTTATTTCTTGAATATTTTCAAAGCTCACGATGTTTAAAAAAATGAAAACCAATTTTACGTTGAACACATTGTATGTTGTATGTTTTTCACATGTGTTTTGATACGAACCACATTGCTTTCTTACTAGTGATAATAATAGTCACCAAAGCAGTCACAAACGCTCGTCAAGTTGTCAAAATACATTGCTCTTTTTATACATAACCAAAAAAATTTTTTATATAAAACAAAACTGGCCGTTTTTAAAACTATATACGTACCGATATTAACATATGGATGTGAAACGTGGCGGATCAACAAAAAGACAAGATGCAAAATCGAAGCAGCGAAAATGAAATTTTTACGAGGAATAAAGTGTATAACAAGAAGAGATATAATAACACATGTGGAATTGAGAAGACAACTGAATACAAAGGATATACATGAGAGATAGCTGGGGTGGTGGGGATACATACAGATGATGGAAAGTAGTAGACCTATTTAACAAATGTATAACCACTAACAGGGGGAGAGAATGCACTACAAGACAGAGGAATAAGCACAAAAGAGGCAGAAAAAATGCCTAAGAAAAGAAACAATTGGAACAGAGTTATCAATAAGTAGAGAACGAAGATGCCAAAACTCCCACACCAATTGGTTTATATATCGTTTATGATCACATACTGAAGCTACATTGTTTTTACTGATTATTTCTTCTTGTCTATTAAAACTTTCCATTATCTTAAATTTAAAGTATTTTTAAACTACAAATCACAGACACATCACAAACAAATTTTATAACGAAATAGAAGCAGTATCCTCAATATATTGGAGCAACTGAAAATAAAAACTTAGAAACCTTTGATAAAAATGTGATGAAAAGCTGTACAAACTTGATGCAGATATAGCTCGGGTAAGACGATTTTATACTGATATAATTCAGGACAATTTTATAAAGGTCAACTATACAAGCGTACTTAGACCGACTAAAAGAAAATATAACAGGCGTTAATAATTTCTCCACCAATTAAGTTAGTAGCTGCATATGTGCGCTGGAGTTTGAGGTCGTAAAAACTACAGTCCAAACCAAATTTTAAAAATATACCTAAGAAAAATAGAGAAAATGCTACGAGATCTTCGACGGATGATGTTGATGTAACGGGGGCATCAAATGGCTAATAAGCAAATATCTCCAAGAAGAACTGCAAAATAACATTCCGGCAATGGAAGTCCTCTATGTTACTTAAAATCGTTCATTTCAGAGCTCGATTACGCATAACTTAGATTAAAAATTTCAAAGTTATAAATTTGTTAATGTATTTTGTCGAAATTTCCTGCTAATAACACTACATACTTATGGTATTATTAATAAATAGAAAAAACACGAAAATATTTTCGTAAAATCTACAACAAATGAGTATTATTAAGACTACAAGAACAAATCACTTTTGAAACAACTACTTCTCTAGCTAATACTTCGACAGACATTGAATAATACAAAAGTAATTTGCGTGTTACAAAATAGCAACACTAGTTTGAACGTATTGCTTTGATAGCCTTGCTGTTTGTAACACGCAAATTACTTTTGTATTATTCAATGTCTGTCGAAGTATTAGCTAGAGAAGTAGTTGTTTCAAAGGTGATTTGTTCTTGTAGTCTTAATAATTAATATCTACAACGTAAAGGACTTATATATTTTATTATGGTATTATTATTTGACATGTCATTTTATTAAAAATAAATTTTTCGACTAATGATGTAGAAATAAAAGACTGCAAAAGAAGAATCAGCTATTATTTACGGCCAAATTATCTGAGTAATTTTAGATATCTAACGCAAGAGTTCAATATGATGAATTAAATTCTCACTTAACCCGTAGTGAAATATTTTTATATTAATTAAAGGTTCATTAAATCCGAATTCTATTGGAATTTGGGCTTTTTAAAGAACTACACTTTTTTGATATCATACATAGGAAACTATGTGTGATATCAACAAAAAGCTGATTCTTTTTAAGTTCCTAATAGACAAAAAGTAATACTTCACAACGAAGTAATAGTAGAGTCTGGGCAATCCTTTCATCGAAAATATTGTTTCTAAAATAAATAAAACGATTATCAATGGTAATTTGGCGAAGGACTCAAATCAAAACTCAACTAAAATCCTCTAAACCGCCGTTGCTAATAATAGTTGAAGAGGATAAATAACTACAGGTAAAAGTACCTAACTGTTAGGAACAATAAATATTAACTGTCATTTATTAAGATGTAATTGAGAAAAGGAACGCTGTTAGAATATTAATTTGCTAAAGGAAAACACTTGTTATGTTCAATGTTTATACATGTTTATACATGAAACCTAACACCAAATGTATATATTCGATTCTATTAAGAATGTAGCGCAACAAACATCAGCTATTATAGTATTATTCGCCAACTTGATTCATGCAGATATACCAGAACAGATAATAAAATACAAAGGAGTAATTTATCAGAGTAAGAAAGTAGTTTAGGAATTAAAACACTGCTAATATCAAGAAATTTCAAATATTATTGTGTTATGCTGAAACGGACGAACCGACATCATTTAATTTAAGTTTAATGCCGAAAATGATGAACAAATTAGACTGGCAGCGAGTGAAAATTCTTGTGTGCATTTTTAATTTCTTGGAATGGCGGGGATAGAGTATGGTGGGGGCGCTCGCGCTGGTCCTAACGTGTTCAATAATTAATCATTAGTATATATACCGAGTATTACATTAATCTATAAAGTATCATCATCAAGCAACTCAATCCGAAATAAGTTGTGAGGTATGGAGTGTCGCGCCGTTATAAACTTCCTTACCAAACAAGGAATAAGTGTTCAATCCATATTTAAGCAAGGAAGGGACTCAATTAAAGAAGATTTTCAACCTGGGCGGTCTGTTGAGGTCACCACTTCAGATCTCATCGAAACAATCGAATAATTATATTAGAAGATGCACGTTTGTAGAAAAAAAAAATCACAGAAATGGTTGCAGTATCTGAAATATCTCCCATTTTTAAGGTCTTCCATAATAATGTCGTCATGTTAAAAGTCACCGTGTTGACTGTTCGCGTGCGTTTTTAAACCAGTGCAATGAAAACCAGGATAATTTTTTGTTACAGGTGATGAAACTTGGGTTCATCACTATGAACCTAAATCTAAGCAAGATTCCATACAGTCGTATAATAAGGTTCACAACCGCCTAAGAAATTCAAAGTGCCGCAGTCGGCTGGATAGCCCATGGTGACAGTTTTCTGAGTCACAGAAACAATTTTGTTGATTGATTATAAACAGAAGTGTTTCTATAACCGGTGAATACGACGCTTCTATTTGAGAGAAGTTAAAAGAGGCTACTAGAGAGAAAAGAGAGGGAAATTAGCTAAAGGTGTCCAGCTCTTGCACAACAATGTTCCTGTTCACAAGAGTCGAGTTGCGTTAGTTGCTTTGCATAAGGTCATCTTCAGTATCATTGATCATCCACCTTATAGCTCATATTTGACTCCCAGCGACTATTATCTCTTTCCAAATCTGAAAAATGAGCTTCGAGAAAAGAAATTTTCTCCGATGAAAAAGCGAAGGATGCAGTTTCAATGTATTTTTCAAAGAAGGGTAAATCATTTTTATTATATTCAGGTATTCAGATGTTAATTCATAAATATGAGAAAAGTGTTAGGGTAGCAGGAGAATATATTGAAAAAGTAAAATCAATTTGTAAAATTATTTTATCCCTTCTATTAAAAACGCATCCTCGTATATGAAATGGAGAGTGAAGGCATTCTAGAGGCATCTAATAGTTGTAATGATTTTCTCCGACTTAATAATGTGACTAGAAAAAAAACAGTTTAGCACTTCAATTAATCGGTGACACTTTGGATACATTGATTGGATCTACTATTTTCTCGATGTTTGATCCTTAAAATAGTTAATGGCAAGTAGAAGTATGTCCGAAAGACCGATCATTTACAGTTTGGTATTATATCGTACGCCTGAGACCTACGAGCGAATCATGAACACAATATTAAAATACTATCCTGAAAACCTGTCTTTTGTAACTAGGTAAAATAACTGTTATGGGAAAATCGTTCGTTAACCACTGAATCAACAGAGATGAAAAAACATTTTAGATTAAAACTAGGCCCAAGGAAATTCCATCATTTTAAAAAGGTACTGTACCTAGGTCACATAGTCTCGAATAAAGATTTCGCAGTCGGTGTAAAGAATATTTAGATGGCATAGGAATCAATATTGCCAAAAGATTTACAACAACTTTGAAGTTTTCTTGAACAATGCAGTATTTTACTAGACCACTTAGTCACTGTACCGATAAAAAATAAAGTACCCAATGAAGCGAGGAATGTTACTACGCCTTCCAAAAACTATAAATTAATTTCCAGGTGTAGAAGTCTTGAGTTATCCTCTACCAAATGAAAATGTTATTTTCGACAGCGAACAATTGTTAAATTATTTGTTCTGTTAAAAATAAAGCAGAATTACTGCCTTGCAATAAAAAAAATACTTGCAATAGTAAAATAGGTAAAGGTGTTTTATAAATACCTCTGTAGGAGAAAATTCTTTAAAAAAAAACCGATAATGATGCTCTTAAATGGCCCCTATAGAGTTGCAGAATAGCTTGAAAGGCTTCAGAAGTTTAACTTTGATAGTGATCACTAAGATAGGACAATTCACAGGAATACAGATGCTTTATTTCGGAGACGATTAGCAAATTATTGCAAGCATTGTAACAACGCATAATTGTAAGAGACTAATATACAACACAACACACCTGATAGTAATTCATGAAAAATTCACAATAACTAAGAATGTGATTCTACCTTAAACCCCATGATAAAGTGGAACTAAAATCAAACCAACATGGAAAGCAATTTCAAAATTCACTCTTGTATTAAAGATCAGATTATTGAAACCTATCTTTAAGAGTGTAAACGACCAGGAATAACGATATGAAATTGCGATTTTATAAGTAGAGTGATCAAAGTAAAGTAAGAGATTCAAAATACATCTTTCAATAGGCATCTAAGTAAAAATGCGTGGAAGGGTGGTGCATAAAATGTATTGTTTGTACCGTACGTAAAGGTCGACAATGACGAAGAAAAGTACGTATACGCTAGTACAACTTTTGCAACTCATATGAACGCATTTCAGCTAAGTGGATCTTTCCCGAAATCTTCCCAAGAAAATAAATACATCGTTGTAATAATCACTAGTAGTTAAAAAATGATTTTCTTCACTGTGACATCCTAGTAGTTAAAAATATTCTATTCTTCACTGTGAAGAAGAGGATAGTTTTAACTGCTAGTAATTATTACTCTACTCTTCACGTACTCAAATATTCAAACAGAAACATCGTTGTAATAATTAATAAAAATCAATAGTACTGAATTAAAGTAACCATATCATTTCGGTGTTACCTTGGTAGTACCATATATTCGAGCCAGTAGCTTGTCAAGAAGTATTTATTTAACCTTTACTAAGAAGTACGCATCAAGCCTTGCTAGGCAGCTTTGCATTCGTATGAATTAAATTATCAATTATTTTTTTATCGAAGGTACTATCACACCTTAAAAGAGAATATGACCAATAACTGTATCTTCTTTTATCGATCAGATATACACGAAACAACCCATACGATTCCAGCGAGCTTTGTCATGGGTCGAAAATTACGTGAATTTGCAAAGCTATTCCCTGGATTGGGCCAATTAAATAAGCAGAAGAAGAAATCATTTTTGTTGATGTTAAAATAGAAATTCCAACAACAAGAGAAGTTTGTTATTAAGAACATGTTCACAAATACACAGGCTCATTTTTATAATTAAAAAAATATTTAGATATATAATTGTAATGATTAAAACAATATTTAATGATCTTCAATATAAAAATTATTAATTTTGCGTACTTGCTTGTCTAAGTGAGATCATGAATAAAATTTTATTTCATATATTTTTCATAAGACCGAAGTTTACAAGATAAAACTGTTAAAAAGTGCAAACAATAAGCCGTGGCCATAATATTCCTTATTAGATAAAGTAAGCGAGCAAGAAGTGGTTTTCGTTCTCCAAGTGGTAATAAACCATCGAGGCTAAAGATACAATAGTTTTGATTAGAATTTATGTCGGCTGTAACTTCAAACGGTTTGGCGCAAAAGCCATTTATACATTTCTACATTTATTATGCCCTCGTCCATACAATGCGCACTATCTATGGAGATAATTCAATAAAATACTTACTGTACATCAACAGCAAAAACACTCGATATCAATCATTCCTGAATACTAATGCCTAATGATAATACATTACCTCCGCATCTGCATGTTTTAATTGACAATTTGCCGCTTTATGTCGATTCTTTTGCGTTTGAATTAGGCACGTGAGTTACTTTAAATGTAAATGTGATTAAATTTATAATAAAATAGTAATTTTATAGATATTCAAGAAAAAATTAAAGTCTTACTTAAATTGTATTATTGAAACTAAAAGTTCTTAATTATGGAGACGTATATTGTGTGGTACATCATTAAAACTTTTAATTACAAAAACTTCAACACATGTGGTTAGTAAAAATTTTACATTTAAATATTGCAGAAAAAACAATTAACTTTTTGTACAATTTCTATTTTACATTCTGTAACTAGTTTTAATTTTATGGTAATCTTAAGTGATATAAAATAAGTAAAATGTTTTCTGTATTTAAGAAATTATTGACTACATTTAATAATTATTTTAATCAATACTTATTATGTACATTCTTAAGTTTATTAGGTATGAAACTTTCTTATTAATTATTAAACTCCCGCTGTTAAATAATTTAAACGCGAGAAAATTAACACAATTTATTTAACCACTATATAATTACGTGATTACACGATGCCTATAATAGTAAAACAAAGTAATTGTGTCTCATTCCGAATGGCATTCGAGATGTGTAAACGCCTGCGGCGCTGAAATATTCAGAAATTATAAGATGTTTGTAATTATTTCGACACGAACGCTAATTGAACGAGTAATGAATGAGTTTTATGGATTTTAATAGAATTTACGGCCGGTATTTAAGTAATGGCCGGCCATAAAGCAGTTAAGCAGTAAAGAAGGCGAGGATTGCAGAAGTAACAAATTCAGTGGCTTCATGCCTGGTTAAACACCAAATTGTCCGGAACAAAACCTGCACTCGGACTTTGTAAATGCAATACAATTTCAAACAAACGTTACACACGGACGACATGTACGTTGATTAATTTTTAGAAAGTTGGCGTAAATTTATTGGAAATAAAAAAATGGAACTCTTGCTTAGAAAAATTTAAGCCTCACTTGATAAGTATAATTAGTAGTAGTAAGAATTTTATTGAGTTCATCTTTATAGAATACTTACTCAACCTAAAATTAAGCTTTAAAAATGTATTATATATCTGTTATTATTATTTTTATCTTTTGGTGTAGGTGAAAATTTATATTTTCTTAAAATATATCGTTACGTCAATGTATCAACAAAAAATTATTTGTGCTCGAAATGGTGTGAAACGAAATATTGTCTTGTTTGTCACCATAAAAGGCCACTTTCTCTCATTACTTTTCCCAGTTCACGTTCTCAACAGTATAGGTGCATAAGGTGGTATGATTTATACGAGCAAATATTGTAGAATTTACGAGCGGCAATTTATATAAACATACACACTTTAATAAAAGCGTAATAAATCCACGTATCGTACTTTATTAACTCCTTTAAATACAATTTAAAAACTGTACACGTTACAAAATTAAATATATTGATTTTTCTCGTATTAAAAAATCGAATCCATCAATCTTACTTGAATTTAAACATAAACCGTCTATATCGTAATTATAAAATACAGTTAATTTCGTTAGATAAATCAATTGTACATCATAATCATTATAATCACTGTATATGTCGGATTGATTTATGCATCGATGCGTTCAGTTCGATATTGGTTTTGTGTGAATGTTTAATGCATGCATGCAGCGGTCGTACTTTGTACTCGCTAACTAGTTTTATGGGGTGCATTATATATCTATATGTATATGTGTATATGTGCATGGATATACGACGTATTGTGCCTCGTCCCACCATTTTCCACACACCATCGTACGTTACAACCGGCTACTCCGATCAATTGGCATCGCCACCGCACAGGAAATATCTTTAGTAATAAATGTATCAGTATTTAAATTGGACGATCTTACCAAAGAAATATGTTTTTAAATAATTTTATTATGCGAATGTATTTAAATATTGATTGCCCATCACAAAATCTGCAATTCTTCAGACATTATGCACTGACCTGAGAGTTCTTGATGGTTATTGAGTCCGTAAGAAAACCAAAATTTGCCTAAAACGCTTAGGAATCTGATGGTAGCTCAGTGGAGACACAGGAGGTTTAACTGTCTTAAGAATGTTTAAAAAACGCATCTATCCTTAGATTTATCAACGGAGAAAATTAAGGAGTTGACTACTTGGAGTCAACTGCCCCGATTAATAATTGATTGTAGGCCTGTTGTTCAAAATCGGATCCCCGTGATTACCTCTAGCTCGTAGGTAGAGAAGGAATATCACACAAAGTAAATAGATGAAAGAAATTGTAACTCGCTTACCTGGAGGACAGCAACTTCAGGAACCGCTCTCGCTTCACCTTTTGCACTATTTGTTGTTGTATGGTGTTATTAAGAGTAATGGTACTCAGATGTGAAATAAATATAATGGTAAATATATTTAAACAACAACAAAAGCAACAGAACAATGATGAAAATATAAGAATATATGATATAAGTGTATTTACTTTACAGTACTATCTAGAACTCCAGATCACAACGTATACATTTTAATATATTTTATTATTTAATAAGGTGATTGTTTCGTTGCTTAATCCATCTTGCTATATTTGAACAGTTTTTATTTAATTCTTAGTTATTTGGATTACGATGCGACAGACAACACCACCCAGGACAAGGACAAGGAGGGGTTTGCTTTCTGAACCAATCCTATAATCAAAAGGTCTAAGTCTTAAGAGAAGTACATGGTTCAAGAAATTGTTGTAAATTACAAAGGTGTTCATGTTCATTCTTGCCGTAATATCCAGTCCATATACCTTTCAAATGTTTGAGTAGTGTTTCTTAAACAAAAACTCATCCTAGTATACTCATAGTCGGAAATATGTTATGATTTTTAATATCATTAGGATGAATGGGAATTTGTTGGTATGCCTTGACCAGATCAATTTTTTTTTCTCACGAGTTGTAGCAATTTTTGTTGAACTCATTATTAGAAATTTGGAGTTTGTGAGGTGGTTGTGTGTGATGGATTATAAAAATAATGGTCCAAAAGTTTCAAAGTAGGATTGCACGTCATGCATGGTTAAAAAGGGTCATTAAGTCAGGCAAATAAAAATCTCTTCAAAGAAGGAAAATTTTGATTGGATACGGAATTTAGTTCGAGCATTCCTTACCAGATGTTCCCAGGCGTGTGATTTATATTTGGAAGTATACAATTCCATGTAAATGTTTTGTTCAACTCCGTCATCCTCTTGATCCTCTACACAATCCCTTCAATCAGCTCCTCTATGATACTTCTTTAGTTATCCCCATCTTAAATTCCTATCAGAAAAATTCTCCAAAAATCCTATCAACTTCCACATATTATCCTTACATTTTCTTCCTAAAAATAGTAATAACCCTAAATTAAAAAATCCAAATTCTACCATATTTGATTTCATTGTATCGTTTCATCCATCTATGCATTAACGACTGACGCCATATGACTGGACAAAACAAGGCAGAAAGACCTCTGGTCGATAGTCTTTTGACAAATTAATACATTAACATTTATTAATCATCATTTTAACGTAAATATGTACAAAATGTGTCAATAAATATATGTTACTACTGTTTCTTTTTCAGGTCAATTGTGAAATATCAATATTGTTTAGCGATGAGTGTTGGCAAATAGTTGATTTAGTGCCAAAGTGTTAACCTAAGCTCTCGTATCTACTAAAACTTTTGTTCCAGTGTTATTATCGCGTATAAAAAATGATCCTGGAGAGACAACGGAGGCATGGACCGACATTAGCTGGTGGTTTTTTAACAGGCACATTGGGGCGTACTTTTGTACCTTGCTATGAAAATTATGATGATACCAATAAACATTGTGTTGCGAGTCATCACCTAGTTACCTGCTGTTCTTTGATGTTGATCAACACCTATTTTGAAATTTGTTTTTAGATTGATTCGCCAAAGTGGTTGATAATGAATTGAAATTTTGCGCAAACCTATTAACTTGTTGAAAGATCTATTGTCGTTGTGTGCGGAACGTTGGCATTATTATTGATGGTGGGTGCCGAAATGTGATCTGTCACTTCGGCCAGGTTTCTTTGCAAACAGAATTTTCCTCACGTAAGATATTGTCATCTTTAGGCGGCATTCCCAACATTTATTATTATATGTTATTGCTTAAAAACAATTGTTTTAACCGATATAAAAAACTCTACGTAAGAAATTTATTATTATTTCTTATTGCTTCAGAACAATTGTTTTTTTAAGATATGGTGGTCGGTTTGAATATCGTTTCATAAGGAAAATTAATTTAAAATTCAAACAATAAATCTCTAACCTAGATGATAATGTTTGGAGGTAACGTGGCTTCAGTTATTTCGGCATTCATATACGCCGCTCCATCAACATCAGCTTTGTAAGGTCTGCGTGTAAAAAGGGGGTAGATTACACAATAGAGTACCATCGTCAGCATCTAATTGCTCTTAGATGATGATCAGATGAATATAAAAATTGTAAACGACACGAACTTCTAAATATTTTGGGTTCTCTATTTCTGAATGAATTTTCCACCTATGATTAATTTCTACATCGATTCTAGATAATTCACAATTTTATGACTGCTCACCTTTGTCATAAAAGTTTTTGATCATAAAGTGCCTTATAAAATACGCTTAAGACAATTTGAACCTTCTGGGAAAGGTTTTTTATAATTGCTTCGGCTTCAACAACATCTTTTTCGTTTCATCCTTTAACAGGTTATATTTATGATCTAAATTACCACATCTCTCGTCCAGCTTACACCTACGTTGGCATGATAAGATTTTCTTTATTGGTTTACAATAATCATCCAGATTTATTTGAAGAAGAAAATATATTTAGAACTACTTTTGACACATTATTATAGGTACAACACATCATTAAATAAGTTACAAATATTGGCCAGTTAATCAAATATTTACATCATATAATTGTAGCAATACAATAGGAGTAATTATTTACCATCGCATTACAAGCATGTTGACGTGTCTGATGGCTGCCTATCCAAATAAATCACGCGCCTCGGACGTACGGACATGTCGTAACAGTGGTTGTCGATTGGGTACACCAATTTACCGAAAGGCTTTGAAGAGAGGTTCTGAAATTCCTGGAGCGATTGTATCTTCCCGAGGCACAAAGGCGCCCGTTCGAATCTGATTTCAATAACAAATTCGGGCCGTGTTCTCCTCCGTGGCCGAGCCCCCCAATCTCAACGTTCTATCGCGTGTACAGATTTTATCACCGTACCAAAACACACGGACACACTTGTGACGAGAACGGATATAAATGGTACTCCCCAAATGCAATTTACTTAATGATGTCCAGCGTGCACTGCGGCCATAGCCAACGGGATGAGGTTTTTTTTTGTGTAAACGCCTGTTTTTGTTTCCGAACATTTCTAAAATTTATTCTGAAAGTATTACGAAATAAATGTATCGATCAATTTTCATCGTTCCTACAAAATTATTTTGTAGAAGTATTTGTTAAATATAATCCTTTACATTTTGCACTAAATTTTAAGATTGTAATTATAAAAAAATCTTTATAACTCATTTCTCACAACAAAAGGTCGGGAAAGGACATAATTTTAAAACTATTTTTGATTGACACAAAGAAAAAAGTAAATTTTCAGTGTATATTTAAACATTTTCTTTATAACAGTTCCAATTGGCTTTGACTTTAATGATTAAGTTAATGATATAAAAGCACTTGCAATATCAACTTACTACCATATTCTAAGGTTACGCATCTGAAATCAATTGTGTCATGTGAATATTCTATACTGTAAATAAGCTGCTTACTACAATAATATATTCTTCAAAATAAGTGGAATTTTTGTATAGCTTACTTGTTTATGGGTTTGTTGAACTAATGTTTGAAGGACCAATTAAACAAGTATTTGTACAAACAAGGAATTAAATTGCCTATATTCTCTATTCCTGTCAAAACTCCAAATTCTGCTGTTGTTGATGTTGATTAAATGTTGGTTTAAAATACTGTGGTTTAATTTCGTGCAGTAAAAAAATGAGACCCTGCCACCATAATTCATTATTAATTAATTCCGAGGGAAGAGATCCCCGTGAGTTATTGTTCGCGGGGTTGTTTTCTGAACGAATATAATACCAACTATCTATATTGCTCAAATTCTGAATTTTATCAATTTTGCGAGATATAAATTATTTAAATTTACCTGCTTCCGACCTTAACCACGATAACACAATGGTCGAATCAGTATAATAAAAATATTTAATTGATTGATCTCTTGTAACCTGGTTCACCAAATTAGCTGTCAAACCCGCCGCACATAATTCTATGCGAGGCAGAGTTATCATTTTAAGTGGTGCTACTCTAGACTTTGCGTAGAGTATGCTTGATGTAATATTTGACTTATCGATTTTTTATAAACTGCAACTCCATATGCTACAAAACTAGCAGCCTTAAATGCATGAATTTCAATCGTAACATTTGAAAACATTTTTACTTTACGTGGCGTCTTAATTACTCCCATTGAAGCTAACTCTTTCGTTAATTTGAGCCAGGAATTTAAAATAATCTCAGGTACCTGTTCATCCCAAGTTAATTTGAGTTTCCATAGATTTTGTAAAATTAATTTTGCCCTTATTGCTATGAGGCCTAACAATCCTAACGGATCAAAATACTTGGATATTTCTGATAGAAGTCTTCTCTTTTTTTATCTTAACTGAAATAAAATTAATCGCATTATTTTGTATAGATTAACTTAATGAATTCCACTGAAGCCCTAATGCCTTAATTTGTTTATCTGGAGTTAAATCGAATGCCTGATTTGAAATTTGTGTGTTTTTTATATCCTCTAAAATAATTGCATCCATATAAAAATCTTGACGAATTACATTTTAAGTCAGGGTACTAGGAGCATCTTTAGCCAATTCTTGTAGACATTGTACTCCTAATACGGTGCACAACATGTACAGTACGTTACTGTGTTTAATTGAATAGTTTTGATTTGTTGGTTAAGCGATTCGCGCCAAAAAATTTATGGAAACTGTCGTGTATTGCAATCTGTCGATACATACGTACGAAACCTAACTAGAATTTCAAATAAATCATTCTGTAGGGAAAGACCGGTTAAGAGAAGGTCATCAAGTGAAACTTTATTAAGGGCTTTTAATAACTGTGATGCTATCAGATAATTCATTTCGGTTATTTCTAACGATTGAATAGTTTTGGATGATTTGCATTTTAATCACCATTTCAGGTATTAAAATTTTTGTAACGGCGATAAACTGGAGTCAATTAAATTAATCTCTAACGGAGCACTAGTGGCGATAATTTCCAGTAAAAGTCGGTAAAATTATATAAGGCAGTTTTACTAGAGATACAGTAGAAGAAGCAGAATTCGGTCTAGAAATTAATTTCGTTACTTTTAATTTCAAATTACTGATTTTTAATAATCCATAACCAAAACAAAAAGAATTATAAAAATTTGGATCAAAATTATCTCTCTCGTCATCGCAAAATTTCTGTACCGAAACATAAATACTATTAATTAACTCTAACGTAAGGTCAGGAACAAACTGATCTGATTAAGGTAGTTTAATGTCTTTCTCAGGTCAGAGAATTCTTCTAAAGTCCGATTTAATTAGTATCAACTATTACGTCTATATAGTTGATACTAAATAAATCGGACTAATATCAATATCCTATACCGATAACTGATATTAAGTGTCTGTTGATCAATTCTGTATTTTACTGTATATTGTTTGTAAGAGGCATAAATCATAACTAATGATATAATAATATTTATTAGTGTTAATAACAAAGTCTTACACACGTCATAGCAGTTATAGTAATTATTATCTAATTCGTAAGTATAAGCCAAATTTAACATACATATAAAACCGCAAATAAAGATACACATTAAAGTTAAGATTAATAGTTAAACATAATAAAAATACGTGAAAATATAAAAGCAGTTAATGAATAATGGTCAAAAGCTAAAATCATAAAATAAATCTCATAAAGATAAAAATCTATAAAAATATAAATATAACCGGTACCATTCATCATTGGGATACAATTGATGGTGCTTTAAAGTAACGGGGGCGATCCTTCAAAGTAACAAGCTCATTTACACACACACAAATACACAAATGACACATGACGGAAGGATCACGCGGTCGATAGGCAAACACTACTACTACTACTATAAATACAGGTAAAGACATAATAATAATAATTAAAAAAAAAGATTTAATAAACTTTATACGATATATATATATATATATATATATATGTATATATATATATATATATATATATATATATATATATGTATATAATATATTACATAGATTAAAAACGTTAATCAAAATGAAACAAAGAAATAAATAAAAATAGTACATATTAAAAATCATGAAAATTGCCTGATGCTATAATAGGCTGTTTTATTTAATTATGGTTTAATCATTCTCTTGTACTCTTTGTTTGACACGTTTTTAATATTACTAGGCAAACTGTTAAACAACTGTATTCTAAAATAATTAATTGCATTTTGTTTTTACCTAGTTTACTGTATTGACAATATATCTTATTAGTTCCTCTTGCATAAGCATCGCAACCTCATCATGTCTTGTGTATATGTTTTTATTTCGATACATATGAAGAAGACACTCTAAGATATATAAGGTTGTTAATGTCAGTATTTTCAGTTGACGAAAAAGATCCCTGCAGTCATCACGATACCCAGCACTTGCGACTACACGCAATGCACGTCTTTGTAGACCAAATAGAAGAGGTGTAATGCTAGAACGGCCCTATACGTTAAATAAGATTGACACAGTTATTTTGCTGCAAGTTTCATCTCCCTGAGATGTCCATTTGAATTTTAAGTCGAGATGTATACCTAAAAATTTTACAACATTGCATGGAATGGTCGGTGATAAAGAAAACATTAAGTTAGTAGTATTTGCATTATTTAATGTAAGACCGTTTGATATGAACCCTTCAGACATTTTTTCTAAGGATCTTTGATTTTTAGCTAGGACTGTACTAATATTTAATGAAGAAGACTGAAAACTAGTATCATCTGCATATGAATATACTTACCCAAGGTCTATTTGGTACGTTAAGTCGTTGGTAAATATCAGGCAGAGCAAAGGCCTCAGCATTGACCCTTGAGGTTCCCCACTATTTACCTCTATACGGTCTGAAATTTAAAATCTATTACCCTTTACCCTTTGATATCGATGTAAGAAATAGAAGCTGTAAAATTTTTGTTCTACACCCCCCGTTGATCTTCCACTGCGGAAACCATACTGTCTTTCTGAAAAAATGTGATAACACTCAAAAAAATTGTTATTTGATTACTCAATACTTTGTCAAATATTTTTGTTTTGATATTATTGGGAGAATAGAGAGAAGCCTATAATTTTCAGCCTTTGATTTCTCACCACTTTTGAGTATTGGGATAACATATGCCTCTTTTAGACAATTTGGGAATATGCCTTTCCTAATACATTCATTTAATAAATTTGTTAAAAGAGAAATAATTGTCTATGCAGTTTTTAATAAGTCCAGTTGTCATGCCATAAATATCCTTTGTGTTTGATTGTTTTAGTCCTTTAACAATATCCCGTACCTCAGCACAACTTACTTCCTTAAATACAAAATAATCTGTATTGCATGTAAGTTTAGACATTAAAATAATAGGATCTGTTTTTTGATTAGGTAAATTATTTTGTAATACCGTTGCAATATTACCAAAGTAGTTATTTAGTACATTTGGTTCTACACCACAATTGAACTCTTTAGTTTGACTATTGTTAAATGTTTTTTTGTTACTGACCACATTGCACGGACGCTATTGTTAGGTTTTTTAATAAAATTCTCAACAGCTCGCGTTTTGGCTAACTTTGAAGAGTTTTTATACTCAATTAATTTTGTTAAATAAAGTGGTTTAACTGCTACTACACGTCTGCTTGCATCCTTAAGAAAATTGATAGTCTCTCCCATTTCTCTTAAGCTGTTATTAAACCATGATACTTTATGTTTTAATTACTTTAATTGGAAACGAGTTGTCTATAGATTCCTGTAGAATATCTAAAAATAAATTAAATTTAATATTAACACAATTATTTACATTATACAGGGTTATTCACGTTATACGGCACGGAATATTGTGGGCAAAATACGTGACTTTAAAAAAGTTTCACTTTTAAGATATATGGGGGTCTACTAGGGTTACTTTTCAAAATTAATTTCATAATATACAATGTGTCCCAAAAACCTTAAAGTATCAACGTTATTTTTTTTAACGGAACACCCTGTATTTTATTGCATTTTTGAATTCTTCGATCAAAATAAGTGTGTATTTTAATAATGTTTTTAATACCTAAACATTAAAGTTTTTGAAATATTTTGAATTTTGTAAAAACCTAACCTAATTTTCATGTTTCAATTACTTAAAAAATAATTAAGTTAGTTATACCAAATTTACACTAAAATGTTACAATAGATCATATTTTATTTTTCAAGTATAATAAACTTGCCATCTTATGTAGGGTGTTGGAATTAATCAAATGAGAACTTTAAGTGGCTATAACTTCATTAATTTAAATGGAACTCCATGTTTTTGAATTTGTCAGCAAATGCACTTTTACCTATTAAATGGTATTTATATCTTAATTGTTAAGTCTTCTCGTTTTTAAAGAAAAAGCCAAAATATTGTCTAGTACTATTTTAGAACTTTTTAAATAGAATGTTTAATGTATCTAGTTTTCTATGGTATTTGGAAACGTCAGATAATTAATTTAACCTGTCACTTTAGTTTAAAAAGCTTGTCTTTTGTTATAGTTGTGTTATTTTTCGTTTTTATGATAGATCGTTAGTAATCGTTATTTTTTGAACACCGTTGTTGTATTTCTTAGTAAAAAATAAATATTTACTCAAAAAGAGAGGGTACTGGCATGATTTTTATGATTTTTTAATAAAGAAAACACTTAACTTTTTTATACCACTTATATTTTATTTTCTCGTGACTAGTTTCAATTACAAGATAATCATTATCAAACTGTACTTAAATTAAGAAAAATGCAGGTATATATACTAAAAGGCTTCAAATAGAGGGGTGTACAACAGGTCAACCTGGTCGTTAATGACGGTAATTCCCGGATTAATTTTTGTTTTGTGTAATTCCAGAGCTTCCAATAAATCCATCTGTTTGCCTTTTTCGGCGAGATGGATTACCGAAAGTACATCTCTGTCAAATTTATAGCCTGTTTCTAACAAATGATTTGCAAACGTTGAATTATTTTGTTTTAATTTAAATGATCGTTCATGTTCTTTTAAACGTATGTGAAAATTACGACCAGATTGCCCGATGTACACTCCTTTACAATCTGGGCATGTTAAACTATAGACTCCTGGTTTGTAAAAAATGTCTAATTTAGATTTTGCGTTCAAAATTAAATTACGTAACTTATTACTTGATTTAAAAACTATGTTAATGTCTCTTTTTTTTAAAACATTTTTAATTTTTGAACTTACTGTACGGAAAAAGTGGTGGGTCCTCTATCCCACCCTCCAATCAATAAAACATCATCAAAAAATATTTGAAAAATTTGTATGAATTTTTCTCTAAAAATTAATTATAACCCTCGCTTATGTTTTACTAATTAGAGTATGGGATAGAGGCCACCCACCCCATAAATACATGATAACTTTAAATACTAATCGTTGATGATTTTGCTGCAAAAAACAATAAAACCTTGTATATAGTAAAAAAATAAGGCCTATTCCAAATTTAAGTTTAAATAGATATGACCTTCTATAGCTAATCTTATTTAAGCTTAATTGCCTTTCAACGTATCATGTATAAAAATTTGTATTAGTTTACACACTCAAAGGTTTTACTTTGTCAATTTTCCTTTATTCAAATTTTGTAATTAAAGTACAGCAAACCGCAAGGCGATCAGTAATTAAAGTTAATATGTATATTTAGGGTGGGCGGGTGTAATCTGAATTAACTTATACTGCTACAAATACTGCCCCAGCACCCCCGAATATAAGGAGCATAGACTTAGATAACGTGTTTGAAGTACAAATAGTAGAATATATGCCAATAACTGAACCTAAAGAAATCAAAGCAAATAAAAATTCGCTATCCATACTCACAAGTGCTCTAAATCAAAAAGGAAATAATTTTACAAAAACAACAACACGTATCAATACAGAAAAAAACGAGAAGACCATAAGAGTAGGGCAAAATACACGTCAATAATGATATTATAGACTAAATATGGATCAATACATACGAGATTTTAATATCGAGTCTGTTTTAACAAATGAATGCTCTAATATACAAAATTGCCAAAAAAATGCTTAATAAACAACATAAAAAATTTACAAAAGTCTGTCAAAAAATTTTGAAGAACTAAGAACTAAAAATTGTACTGGAACAACTAAATATAGATTCTATAATTCTAACAGAGACTTTGAAATTGGCAAACATCGAATGCTTTGCGTTAACAAAAGTGATGTACCCCAAAACAGAGTATACTTACAATTGTGAAACAGAATATTTGAATGGCATAAAAATTATGATATCAACAATTAATAAAAATGGAAAAAATATGGTAATATTTCAAATATATAGACCCCCATCAAAAATAATTTATAGATAATTTGAAGAAAACTTGAAAGCAATTCAACATCTTAAGTATGACGATTTGATGCTTATAGATATATTAAAAGTCAGTACTGATAGTAGAAACTATCTCGATACCTCGAGTGAAAATGGTTTCATCTCATTTATAAATTAGCAAACAATAAATAAATAAATAAATAAATTATTCTACCCGCATAAATAGAAACTCCCTAACTTTATCTGTTACGGTGAAAGTAGATATTGCGGCAAATGTACACATTTTCCGGTAAATGTGCACATTTGCCTCCTCGAAGGGAAATGTACATTGAATTCACAATGACCATGTCGTTTTGGTAAATGTAAGCATACAAAATACGAAATCGCAAGTGCTAGTATTGTGGTGTGTATGTAGTGGTACGTGAACTACCGTTTCGGCTAGTTCAGTAGGCGCTGCTATTTCACGTTACACATTTCGTGCAAGTGCTCTATCTATAATGTTAATGTTATTATGTTTATGTACCCTACCTAACCTAATCTAACCTAACCTAACCTAACCTAACCTACGACATATTATATAATATGCAAAGAAAAGTAAGTTTTGTTTGTCATTTACATTTTTTAATTTAATCTTCGGTATTAAAGCCTTTTGTATTATGTATATTTAAATACATATTTTTTTACTGCAACAACATTTTAAATTTATTTGTATTCCAACTCTTCTTAAAACATGAAGGTAAGAGTATACATTTACTAAAATGTGAAGGCAAGAGTACACATTTGCCGGGAAATGTACATATACATTATATTCAGTTCACATATACCTAACTTTTTGGGAAATGTACACATTTTACGGTAAAAGTGTACATTTCCCAAGAGTGTACATTTACCGTAACATATCGACCACATATACGCAAAGAATAACATAGGTGATAATGCATTATATGTTCCAATCGTTTTAAAATACCATATCACATATCATTATGCAACATTATTACAACTGGAGACGAAATCTGTTACCAACGAAATTATTGTGCCATTGAAAACGATTGATAACGACCATTAAATCGGAAGAATGTGCAGATTCTGCAACAGAAATATTTATACGTACTATTGAATCTTACTTAGAACGATCATCAACTAAAACTAAAGTAAAAATTCAACCTAAAACAAAGTCTTAGATCACTAGGAGACTTATTATGTGAGATAAATTATATAATCAATTAAAACGTGAACCCTGGAATACCGAGCTATCGACGACCTGAAAAATGTATTACTGAGAGAGACTAAAAGATTACATTACAAAAATATTATTATGAAAGAAATGAGAGCAACTCAAGGCTTTTGGAAAACGGTGAATAATAAGCCTGTAACAAAATGAAATGGAAAAAATAAATACAAATAGATTTAGTATTATGGACAAATCATAGCAGAAAAATCTAACAGGCACTATTCAACTATTGGAGAAACACTAGCCAATAAAATTAATTCGAGCATAAACCACATAAATGATCAGATATGAATTTATTCTTAATGCCCACCGACATACATGAAGTTTTGCGCATAATTCATCAACTACAACCCAATAAAGCTCCAGGCTTAGAAGGAATAAGCTCAGAAGTATTAAAATAAATAGCAGAGTATATAAAAAAGGCCTTTAATCCATCGTATAAACTAAACAATAGAAGGTGTAAATATCCAACTGTATTGAAGAAGGCAAACTCTAATTTACAAAAGTTGAACAAAGAACTCATTACCAATTATAGACCTATTAGTTTGTTAACTTATATAAACAAAATTTTTGAAAAATTATAAAATTACGTGTTTTAAGCTTTGCAAAGAAGAATAAGCTTATTTCGGAATTCTAATTCGGATTTCAGGATGGTATTTCAACACAACATGCCATTGCTAAACTAACTGGAAATATCTATAGTTCACTTGATGCAGGTAAAACAGCCCTCTGTAAATTCATAGATTTAGAGAAAGCGTTTGATACAGTCAAAAACAAATATCTTCTCGATGTTTTGGAGATGATGGGAATACGAGGTACAGCTCAAGATCTTTTCCAAAACTACTTATCATCAATAACTCAGGCTCTTGGTATTAGAACACACACAAGTAAATTCAGAGCTGTTAATTACGTAATTCCTCAAGGGGCAGTTTTAGGACCGCTATTATATTCATATTGTACATAATTTAATTAAATATCAATGAAAAAATAAATGCTTTTGCAGATAATATGGCAAAACTATATGAAGGTGATATCTGGGAATTAAAAAAAAAACAGTAGTTGAAACAGACCTAGTCGCTTTAAAAACGTTTTTTGATAGCAAATGTCTAACTATGAATCTGACTAAAACAGCATACATACCGTTTTCCAAATACGCTTTCTCCATTAGTAATGATTAAAAAAATAATTTTTAACCCACCCTCCAATCAGTAACATATAAACGAGGATTTTAAATAAAAGTTGTAAAACGTAAACAAACATAAGATTATTACAAAATTTAATATATTTATACAAACAAATTTAGAAATTTTAAATTTTTTGAAAATAAGACAACTTTTCAGACAAAAGTTAAAGAGAATGAAAAACTGAACAAGTTTTATTAAAACATATTTTTCATAAATTTCTTAACTTAATAATTCTGACGCTTGTTTTATTTAAATTAATAATAAATTTTAGGAGTTAAAGTAAAGAATTAAAAATTGAGCAAATTATAAAGAGCCTTTTTGCGTAAACCTCATAGTTTTCGAGAAAAATATAGGGAACGTATTATGGTAGCCATCATCATTCTTGTTGGTTTTAAAAATAATATTATATTTATAAATTCTATAAGCTTTATCTTCTACAATTGGTTTAAATAGGTATCGAAATTGTTATTATTGCAAAGTTCCTTTATCAAAAACATTGTCTGAATCGAACATAATGAAGGTTTTATGAATTTCCAATCAAAAATCTTTAATAAATCCCATTTCACCGACATAAATCAGACTTTTTCGCCGGGGTTTTTCTTTCAACTCACTTCAACCATCGGCCAGTTCCCCTGGTTTATTGGATGCTGATGCAAATGCGTTTGTATTTTTCTGATGAAATGGATGAAGGCTGTCCGATATATTAGTAGCTCGTCCAGATATGGCCGTCTCTTCTAATTGCGCGGCAAAAAACCGAATCAATTAGTGTCTTATAAATCCTCACAAATGGGAACGTTCATTTTTGTTGTAATCAACATCGACGTTCGTTCTGTCCGACCGTCCTTTCTTCACGACTTGTCTCCTGCTGGAGAATACTGATTTGTTGCGGATTGTTTTATGGCTGAGTGAAATATTTACTTATATTATTTATATGTGTTTAGCAATTAATCAATATGATTTATAATGAAATGTATTATTGGTATTTTTTTTTGATATCACACCAAGCTTTACAATATGATTTCTTTATGTTAGTTCTAAAATTTAAAGAAATATTTTAAAGTAAAGTGTTTTTTCAAATCGTAACCTAAATATTCACCACTAGTTAAACGACAATAACAATCAATTTTTTTACTTTGTATCAGTAGATACACCATATAAGTAACACTTATTGTCTAAAGTATTCTTTACACATCCTTAAAAGAAAGAGGGAGAGATAGAGAGAATACATAACCAGCTTCATCCATCAAAAATATTTGGACGTTTTGTAAATTTTTATGTATATTGATATATATATATATATATATATATATATATATTGTTTTTGAAAGGAACATAAACATAAACAACATTTTTATGTTGCTGTTAATTGAATAAGATCAAGAAAAGATTTAACATATAAAAGACATTTTACGTTTGAACGTTTTACATAAAATACTTTGTGTTTGTGCATTTCATTTCCATTCGCATTTCGAAATTGACAAATGGCAATAATTCCCGGTACGAGAGTATTGGAAGTGCGGAAGAAACGTTATGCGTTTTAGAAGCGAACGCGTTCGATAATAAATGAACTAGTCGAGGAATTCGCGCTCCTAACATTCGTAAAATTGCACTTCTGCACACATATGAAAACATTGCGTATTATCATCCAATAACGGTTAACTGAAGCTAATTTATTGGTTATTGAATGGAACATAAATGCCACTGTAATTATTAGATATGTCTCTACGCTTGATATGTCTCTCCATAAAGAGTGTATAAATTTACTTTACAATGAAACAAATAGATTTCAAAGTGTGATACAAACTTACGTCCAGTATTTTATTTATTATTTTATGTAAGTAGATATCTTCAGATATTATTTTTGTTCTTAGAAGTAAGTAAACTATCTTATTGGTATCGTAATTAGTATCATCCATATGAATTATTGGCCAAAAGAGTTTCAAAGCTAAGGGGTTGACAGAATGAAGGAATAAATTAAGGGAGAATAGTGGCAAATCAGGGCTGTAGGGTCATTAAAATTTATTGAATTGAATTTGCACTCCGTTGTCGCAAATATTGCGACATTTCAAATATAATTTTTAAATCCACTGGAGCGCAAAGGGAAAAATGAAAATAAATGAAAAGCACCTATGATATTTTATTTAGTTATTCAATATTTTTCTATATTTGACAGTGTTTAAATAGTTTTATTTATATAAAAGTGAAGATGACTTTAAGCAGGATAAAAGTGTTGTGATTGCAAATTATAATTGAAAAACATCTATCTCAAATTTGTAAATGAGACACAATAACTGTAATTGTTTAAAATATAGTGGTAAAACAAAGTTATTGTGTCTCATTTACAAATCATTCAAGATGCACCACGAAGTAAACGCCTCTACCATCAAATATCTATCGTAAACTTTTTCTTCGTCTGTTAAGTTAATTAAAACCAAATTCTATACTAAAAAACTGTTGACACTTAACTTAACTAAGGTTAACCTTCATTTCGGTCCGATTCGACCGTCGGTGAGTGATAAAATGTCCTTTATATCGCCTTTAAAAAAATCGCTCGTTTGGTTCGAGCAGCGCGCGCATTTATCCTCGTTCAAAGTGCAATGAATTTCTAGCTAGACATCTCTATTTAGATGTCAATCTGGTGTACGAGAACACCGACTTTAGACCTCTAAAGTACGGCGAGAGTTATCGTTATTAAAATGGGCGATAATTGGAGGCGAAAGAAGAAATATTGCGCCCCCTGCGCACACGAATCTCCGCCTCCGTTAATTGCCTAGTCGCTATCTTCAAAGATCCAGCGGTAATGTGACTCCACGTGAAGTTTTCTAATTATCTTAACTGAATCCAACAAATATTCGTGTGGTTAATAATGCTACGACAAATCACTACTTTTTTTGTTATGAGTTTTTTTTACTTAGATTATCCAGGCTGAACAATTTTGCCTTTTCTTATTACTAGGACGTAAAATATTTGAAAGAGATGCATCATGTTAAAGTGAAGAAACAGTACTAATCTAATGTTGATAACAAAAATATATATTTTCTTACTAAAGTCTGACTTTGATGAGGTAAACCGCTTGTTAAATTCCATAATATTTTTATTTTCAGTTGCATGACATGCATGACATGTTTGTTTTTATCATTCCTGATCATTTTAAAAGTCCAAACTAATAATGAAAATAAGAGTATTATGAAACTGAACAAGTGTTTTACCTCATCGAATTAACATATCAAGAAATGTAGCTCAACCAGTATCAAATCCTCACTTGTAAAAGTGTTTCAGTTAAAATAAAGTTATTAGTTATTCAACCCAGGACATAATCAGTCTCTTCGCGAATTTAGTAAAGTTGGAATTTTCGGATCAATTATTTAATTATTTTCAGCGATGCCTATTGCTGACAAATCGCCAGTGATGATTGCGTTCATCACTGCCGTGAGCTTTGATGTTTAAAGCTCAAACTCAATATCTAATGTCAATAACAGTGCAGTGGATTCTAAAAAGTCAATATTGTGTCACTAAAATTCAAATTTACGGCTCTTGACTGTCTAGTTTTACCATATAATATAATCACCAAAGAAGGTTAGTTCCGATTACAATCTTGTTATCATGGGTATAGCAAGCTAAAGATCTGCTAACACGTCCTTAGAATATGCGCTACATTTATATTTAATTCTGGAACCTTGCCCAGCTTTGTGCCAATAATTAGATCAGTGCCTAGAGCCATGTGTATATATTTTACCCTCTGAACACATTTGGTACACAGTATTATTATTCTGGCAAAACATTATAATCTTGATTTTCTCTTTTCCGCCAGTAGTTTCCGGAATAACTGGGTTACTCCAGTGCCTCACCTTGTCATGGTCTTGCTCAAGTAAGAAGCGCAATGTCCAAAACTGTTAATCTATTAGTTCGCGGTTGGTAACCGGTGTACCCTTTGCCTCAAACCACTCCACTTAGTAGTCCAAAAAATCCGACATGTGCTTCTTACCTGCTAAAAAAGTCACGAGGATCATCCTTTTATAGACACGGTTACTAACGTTTTTTGGAATCACTGACTTGAGTTGATAAACTAATAATCCAGAATCTAGGAGGAGTCATTCAAAAGAGGTCATATTAACAACCAATAAATAAAGTCAAAACATTTACAGATTAAGTAGTACAGTCGTTCATATTAAATTGCAGTGAAGATGATAAATCCATATCTGCTTTTTAAAAACTTAAATGATGATCGACAGTGGTTCTTTGATTAATTTACTGTCAATGGGGATAAAATAAAACACGATTTACTATGTTTTTTTACCACTGTGTTTTAATGGTTTCACAACATTAATAAATTATTCTCTCTCAAGTCATTATCAAGTAAATTGATTTACAAATTACAAAGGTATATATATAGGTGTAGGTTACAGGGAGCTGATTATTAGAACACAAACATAGTTTTCCGCCATTAGATAAACTGAATATTGCACACCTGTTATAAGACCAAAACTTAACATATTGAAAACACCAGAAATTTCAAGAAAAAGGAAAGTTGTTAACGTTAATCTCCTAAATGAATAGACTAATTTATATAATTCCAGCTTATTCCTACTAGCGTAATTCACTTAACCCAAAGCGTAAATCAATTTACTTGACAATGACTTTAATGAGTCGAAATTATAGTCGAACATAATTTATTATTGTTGCGAAATCATTAATATAGAGTTGTAAAAGAACAGAAAATCATGTTTTATTTCATTTGAAAATGAAATACCACATAGTAAACGTCACCGCCATCTTTTTTCTTACTATCAATGAGCTTGATCGACTTATATAACAGCTAAAAAATTGCAAAGCTCTAGGCCATGTTGTTATTTCCACTTTAACAGTGAAAAACTTTGGTCACGAGGGTGGATCCGTTCTTCTGAACTTAATGAATGTAGCGCCTTAATTCCAAGCTCTTTTCCATCTATTTAGAAGGTGTCTACTATGGTTGGCATCTTCAAGGCTTAAAAACCTTTTGCCCAAATTTATAACTCAAGTTGTTCATTTATCTTTCTGGGTGAAGCCATAAAATTATTCTGATTTTAATTATTTTGCTCTGATGTTATTATACGACTTGTTATTAAACTAAAGAACTAAATTCTATTTATGAATCTTATGTTCTATGCCAACCTTTTCCCAAATTCACCGCTTAATATTGTTTATTTAGATTTCTTCGTGAGACGATAAAATTATTCTGATTCTGATTATTCTGACCTGATGTTATTGTACGAGTTGTTATTAAACTGAAGAATGAATCGGCCATTTCTATTAATAAGACTTTTCTGATTTAAATCTACGGCCAAGATTATTGACATGACCATGACTTGTGTCGTCGTTGATCTATAGGTAAGAAAAATAACTTAATACTTTAGGCGTTTATCAAGTTTTTCTTTCACAAGCATAAGATAAATATAATGTTCCTGAACTCGTCGAAATATTCAGCTTTGTAGATGTAGATTACATAGCTCTTATTCCTCTTGTTAGGCCTTTTTTGCCTTCATGGCAGCTTTGCCGCTCGTATTTTATGTCATCTTATCTAGTTCAGTTCAGCAAAATCACGTAATTAGATAAGATGCCACGAAAACCCTGCGGTAAAGCTACCAAGAAAGCTGGAAACGGTCTAAAGGAGAAGCGCAAGAGAAAAATGAGCTATGCAATTTACATCTACAAAATACTGAAACAAGTGGATCCCTATTTATCCAATAAGGCAATGAGTATCATGAACAGCTTCGTCAATGATATTTTCGAACGAATGGCTGCCAAAGCTTCCAGGCTGGCGCATTATAATAAGAGAACCGCCATCACCAGTAGGAAAATCAAAACTGCAGTATCTCTTACTACCAAGTAAATTAGCGAAACACGCCGTTAATGAAGGTATATAGGCCGTCCCCAAATACACCAGTTCCAAGTAATTTTTACTTTCCCTATTTAGTATATATAGGGGAAGTATTGTTTTCGTGATTTTTTTTGAATTTTTTTTTGCGGAAATATCCGTTTGGAGGTCCCCTGAACTCATTCCACTGATTTCTGAAAAAAAAAAAATTGTCTGTGTGTATGTGTGTGTGTGTGTGTCTGTCTGTCGGTGGGCGCTGTATCTCAAAAATGATCTGTTTGAGAAACTTTAAACTTAAAATTATATCGTTAAAAACTGGAACTAAAAAGCTTTTGGAGAACATTCATAAAGCGGAAGTGGATATTTACTCGAGACGTTTTTTTACCAATTTCTAATAAACTATTGAAGTTATATGAAATGAATACAAATAATTGTAGAGAATTAAAAAATGAACAAATTTTTAAACATGGAGTTTTTGCGTAAACCTCATAGTTTTCGAGTAAAATATAAGGAAAGTACTATGATGGCCACATCACCATTTTTTTTACATGGAAAGCCATTAATTATAAACCGAAATAAGCCCGCGTCGTTTCACTCACCGACATAGCACTGCACTTATGGTTTCAAACAGAACTGTCACAGAGATTTTGAACAAAGACTTGCATCTTCATCCATATAAAATCCAACTCGTAACGTAAATAAAATAAAGATGACAACAGTGTAAACCATTTATCGATGAGTAGTGAAGCCAATTTCCATTTGTCCGGTTAGGTAAAAAAGCATAACTTTAGAAATCCTAGACAAATTCATCACCTACAAAAATTACTATATGGTGCGCTGTCTTCATCATGGATTATAGGACCCTACTTTTTTTTAATGTCAATTCTCTGAAAGATGTATTGGAAACACACATGTTGGAAAACTTTTTGGATCAGAAATTCTATTGTACGGAGTTAACGAGTAAATTTTTTTTTAACGGGATGGAGCAACCTCCCATACAGCGAAAGTAAGCATGAATGTTGTCAGTGGGTTATGATCAGGTGATTTCTAGAAATTTGAACATCACTTGGCCTCTTCGTTCACCGGACCTCACAATGAGCGAAGTTTTCTTGTGGGGTTACTTGAAGAGCAAATTGTTTCAAGATAATCCACCAGAAACAGTTAAAAGCCTTAAAAGAACGGCTCCGAAATGAAGTAGACAAAATGACCTAAGCAAAGCTGAGATCACGAATGAAAGAATCGATACGCCTAAACGGACGTCATCTTTCCGCAGTTATTTTCAAAAATTAAAACAGTAATGCTTTTTTATGTTCTATAACTAAATAAAAAATGTATTTTTTGGATTTTTTAAATCGCTCCCTTTTCTTTTCCGCCCTGTAGACCAAGTAGACCAAGATCAAGATGGGCTGTTAAGACGCCCAAGAATTGCTAAAAATATGGAACTCGAATAGATCATCTAATGACCACGAATGTTGGAGTTAAAGCATCCAGGAGCACAGGGCCCGAGTTGGGCTGTAGTGCCATAGAAGAACTAGAAGTGATATTATTAAATGCTTGTAGCCTATACACATACCATACATATCGTCCATGAGTCTTACTACTACTGGGCCTAATCGTCGAGGGAAATCGAAGATGTAAGCAGTGGATCGGACTATGCTGGAACTGCATAGGTCAATGGTAGATTCTCACTTGAGAATAAGAACTCAGGACGGGATGCCTTTGAAACAAAATTTAAAAGAGATGGGAGACGACGATGATCGTCTGGAATGTCTTCCAAAATTGCGCGTGAATTAAATAGCTGTTTACGCTGTAGGGGTTTTTATTTATATTAAAAGACTGGCAAGTTACTTACCTAAAGTAATAACTGCGGCTTAGTATCACAGCTGATTAGAATATCATCGAAGTAAACATCCGATTCTCCTATCATATTTGAAGCGAAATCGGATGATAAGCTAAGAAATGTCGGCTTGGAGTTTAAAATCATTAAGATAGATGTCATAAAGGAATTCTTTAAAGGCATTTAAGGCGATACGTTTGGATGATCATCGGGATGGTGTATCTGGTGATGAGGTATGTAGTAAGAGACATGTAGTTGTCTAATATGATGATAGCGAGTGTCATTTGAGATTGACAACTACCAAATTTGCGTGACAATTTCAGTGACTGTTTGTATAATAATGGGTACGATTTGTGGTGTCAGACATATGATGGCTAACTAGGGAAAGGTGAGATGGTCCAGTAAGATGGAGTGAATAGTTTAAGCAGTTATAATGGAACCTTGATGGACGCGATAGACTATAAATGTTTCCTTCCTTGCCAACTATCAATAGGTGACTGGAGTGTACGAGCAACCGGAGGATTTCCATTCAGTTCGAGCAGAATGCAAGTTTGAAAAGAGTTTATTTTGAATATTTAATTTTTTAACTTAATTAACTTATTGTTTGGTTTGAAATCATTTATATAAATGTTATTAATCATTACTAGAAAAATCACAAAGAAGACTTCTAAAGTACGTATATATTTACTTGGACACATCATATAGAGAATTAAAAATTGTAAAGAAAAACCATCCAACAAAAAGTGAAATGAAGTTTCACTCTAGTGTAATAAATAATAGTGAGGTGTTATTCAATAAAAAGGAAATGGATTTGCTCAAACTAGGCCCCAAATATGCTCCATATGTTGTGCCTAAACATCCAAAAAAGACTTTAATGGTAGAAGCAGAATTATCCCAAAACATCCCTGACTGTAAGTACACCAAAAATAATTTAGCAACTCTGATAGCTCAATCATTAAGTCTATTAAAAATAAGATAAAAGATAATCGTTTGATTTGACAATAACTAAATCCGATGAGGGAAACTCAGTTGTTATTTTAGATAAACCAATCTATATTTCGAAGGTAAAAAAAATATTAAATAACCCAGATACCATTGAACTAAAGGTAGATCCGACCCCAAAATTTCAAAAACAACTAAAAATCACTTCAGATGCATGATATTAAATATTTGAACTATTTACAAGAAAAACGTATATTCCCTGTGAATACCAACTCTTCCAGATTGTATGGTTTACTAAAAATTGACAAAGAAACATCCTCAATACGTCCAATAGTTTCTTCCGTTAATTCTCCCGCTCATAAAATAGCATGTCATCTTAATTCCTTATATAAACAATTAACAGATTTTAGAGACCTAAGATCGATAAAAATACTTCAAAAAAACTGAACGATAAACTAACTAACTTCCCAATTCCAGTACCATCTTGTACCATTTGACGCATCAAACATGTTTGCGAACATTCCACCTAAAAACTGCTTAGAATTAATCAAGAGATCATTTGAAAATTGTAATGTAAATATAACTGTTCAAACAGAATTTATTAATATCCTAGAAATTATTATTGACAACAATTATTTTACCTTTGAAAACAAATATTATAAACAAACAGAAGAGCTAGTAATGGGTTCACTCTTGAGTCAACTGCTAGCTGAAATATTCATGTGCAACATAACAAATTCAATTTTAAATTCACAGTTTAGACTCGTCTGGGTGAACATTTGCTCTCTTCTTGGCAAAACTTAATCGATAAGACGTCTTTCGCCAAACATATGATTAAAAATCATTATTTTGGCGAGGATGTACTTTCGGTTATTCACTTTGCTGAAAAGGGTCGAAAAATGGATCTTCTGGAATCAATAGAAATTCATAAAGCAGTCGCTATTCTGGGAACTCCAGTAATTAATGATCAGCTTGACCTAGAATACACTCCCATCTTTAATGCCACTGTAAAACCTTAATCCTTTTGTATATACCGCACCTATTGTAGTTTAACTTACTTACAGTTCAAAAATGGTACGTTAATGTATCGAAACCATTTGTCGCCAAATAAATTAAAACTGTTATAAAATACAATGTAAAAAGTGTGTTTGTTAATTTGTGATTAAGTATGTATAAGGAAGTAGAAGCCTCCACCGTCAACGAGTTAAAAGAAGATTATATTTGACAATTACACTACATATTTATAATAAATTTTCAAAATGGCCGTCATTCGCAGAAACGCAAGCACGGCTATTTCATACAAAGAGGCCTTTTTCTGACTCTAGAAAAATAAGGCTAACGGAGTTATGTTATGATGGCCACGAAACAGGATCTCTCATCCCAATCCACTTATTTGGGTATTCTCGATTTAGCAATACGGTGACTTCTCGCATTGTGTGAGTCGGTACCCCATCATGCTGAAACCAAAATCTCTGCTTGATGTTTAATGGCAAGTCCTCAAGGAGCTCCGGTAGCACAGTATCTAAGAAAGTGAAACAGTTTTAACTATTCAAACAGTTTGGGAGAATGTAAGGCTCCCATACGATTGAGGCTAATACATGTACCTCAAAAAATTCTCGTTAACCCACAGGTGATTATTTTTAGAATTAAATACACCACCGTGAAACAGGTAGAATACATTTTTCAAAATTCCTTTGAAAATTATATCATTGAAGAAGCCAACAACAGAACAACAGTATTGGCTGAAAGTCGTCCGATCAGGGTAAAGACCCTGCTCCTTCAGAACTTACCAAACTGTCACATGATTTGTATGTATTCTGTTAGCTATTATATTATTAATAAACATAACCTCAATAAAGCACACAAATATTTAATCGATAAACAATGCATCGCCGATTTAATACAAACAGAGACACCCGACACACAAAAGAAGGCAAGGGAAAACACCATTCTACAAAGTGTAGCTAATGAGATTTCGGACAACTCGGAAAAATCAAACACAACAAACATCACAGACCGAAATAACTGTAAACAGCGCAATGACTGGAATGTAAGAGATGAGGATAACAACAATATACGAAAACCCACAGCGAACAAAATTACAGGGAGCAACGAACAGAGGGCAACGCTTTGTGCAGCAGCCCCAGTCACTACTTTATATGTCTCAAATCTGAGTCATCACACCACAGAAGAAGAACTAATCAAGTGTATAAAAGACAATGCCAAGGTAGAACAGGTAGGAGAACAGAAGCTAAAACTTTATGCAGCATTCGCAGCATTTAAAGTGACAGTCCCTGAAATCAACAAGGAAAAATGATTGAAGGAGGAATTCTGGTCCACTAACATCAACGTGCAGTTATTTCGATACAAACCAAGAGGACAACAATACCAGTACAGACCATGACAACCCCAACATCGTAGAACATAAAACTCCATTTAAAATACTGTTCTTCAATGCACGAAGTGTGAAGAATAAGAAATAAAATATAGATGTGTTAATCAGTGAATATAAAGCTGATTGTGTGGGTATTTATGAACACTGGCTAAAAATGATGAAATTAACAATTTTATAATTGACAATTATAAGTTAAGCAATTATTTTTGTAGGTCGGAAACTAGAGGAGGAGGCATTGCTTTGTATGAACGTTCTAACAAAATGTATTTTACACCAATTACCCTACCTGTTCCGAACATAGAGAAACAGTTTGAGTACACTAGTTGCGTTTTCAAACTTAATAGTGAGTTGAGTTTAATGATAACAATGTATTGATCTCCCACAGGTAATAACACAATATTCTTAGATAATTTAAGTCAATTATTAACAATTATATCTAATAAGTATAAATTTATTTTTAATGGAGACTGTGATATTGTAATGTTATCGTAAATGAAATTTGTGTACTGTAATATTTTTAGGATTTTGCGATTTTAACCTGACATGTGTATATCATTTTTTGCGATCAAAAGCACTAATAAATAAATAATAATAATAAATAATATTACCCTTGAGCTCGTCGATGGATCATTTCCAACAATATCAAGTACAACCTTTTGACACAATCTGATGAAATTCCCACCAATGTTTTAATAAAAACAACCAGTTTTGACAAACGTCTACAAATTTTTCTGATAAGCTGCCTAGTGATTTGGGTATCTTCTCTGATAAATTCTTCGAATTTCTTGTGTATTACGCCTTGACTCCCCAAAAACCACAAACATGTCAACAAGTTCATCGTTTTTATAATAGTTCATTTTTATGTACAAATTACGCACAATAAGTACAAAATAATGAACTTTAAACTATTTCAATTTGTGATATACGTACAAACTAGACAACGTTACAGTGCATTAAGTTTGAACAACAAAGATCTCGTTCGATTTCGTGTACTTGTCAAATCTATTTTTTTTTTTTTGTTTCATTGGTCAGTGGCAGCAAGCTACTTCGTTTTAAATGTTGCTTTTTTGTAATACTCATATATAATTCAAGTATTCGAATAAAGACTTTTTATGATAGATTGAAAAAAATGTTTTGGACAAATTTTGTAGTAGATAGTATAAGCACTTTATAAATGATAAAAACAAGAAAAGTTGTTTGTTTTAACGAGTTCTCACTGCCATGTATATCTATTTATTTATAGATCTATGCCAGTCAGTAAAAATTTTATTACGAACTAATTTTATTTAACCTTTGATATCGAGGATCTTTCAATTTAAAACTATTGTCTTAAAAATATTTTATATAATTATTAAAAGTGAATTTATCATGTGCATTTGCATGTAATTGTTTTCAATATTAATATTAGTTGAATCTCGAATAACATAAGGCTGTTCTAACGCTGAAATTATTTTCAAATATAAGACTAATTCCAAACATTAAGTTCAATAAAAATAATAATGAATGGAATGTCTAAAGTGATGTATAAAAATTGTTACACTAAAATGTATAAGTACAATATTTAACATTCATATCTGAATTATTATAAATATATTTTTTATATTTTGTGTGAGTATTTCTATTATTTATTTTATACGTAAAACATTTAAATAATAAGATTATACGTAATTTTAATACTAGAACATATAAATCAATTGGATACATTTTCATTTTTCTGTTTTGTAAGCAAAATTATTTTTTCTGCAAATCGTATATGTTTAATAGCGTACCTATTTTATACAAAGAAAAACAACACGAATCCTACGCACAGCTATATAAATTCAAACACATAAACACAGCATTTCTGTAGTTTTCTTCCTGCCACCTTCCGATCTGAATCGACGGACATCAATTTCGACGCGGGGCGTTTACGACCGACAAACTGAAGTTTAAGTCGACGGCCGGGGATGGGATTTTGTTATTAAAATTCAGATCAGGTGTTGGCTCAAATTGGAGGCGATGTCTTCACTTTAATTAATCATTAAAATTCTTCACCAGAGACCGTCTAAAACGGCGGTGATATTCTAATTTCAATTACGCTTAATTGCGGGTACAAACTTGTTTGCTGTGCATTTGCATGTTATTAAAGGCTAGTTATAACACGGGTTTAAACGTTTTCCCCCCATACAGTAATGTATTTTATCTATCTAGATAAATAAATCACCAAAAAAAGTATTCAAAATGAATTTTTGAAATAATTTACAAATGAAAACATTTCGTAAATCTACAACAATGAGTCTACAAAACAAATCACGCATTGAAACAACAATTATATTTCTCTGGCTAATACCTAAACTGATATTGAATGATACAATAGATTTACAAAATGTTTTCGTATTTTTAAATTATTTGTTAATTTTTTACAACGAACTAAACACATTTTATTGCCGAATTTTTGTGTATATTATAATTATTGTAGATTATACTTATCACTTACTATTTGAAAAATCAGTCCAATTATAAATTAATATATATAATATACAAATATACTTTTATATCACTTAAACAGATACTAAATAAGGTATTATGGAGCTGTATTAATGGTATATAACCATGGGTTTAAGTAGAAGATCCTTCGATGCAGAGAACTCCGCCCGTTTTCCTTTTGACAAAAATATTTTCAATATATTTACAAATTTTATATTATAAGTTTTGTATTATTTTCTTAGAAGGAATACAAAGATGTTAATAAATAAATAAATAAATATGACCGAATATTCCTATAGTAAGTGATAAGCACTGATTTAAAAGGTAAAGACATAAAGAATTTTTGTTCGTTATAATATTTTATCAATAACGAGCGTCAAATTTTTTAAATTGTAATTTCTATCATCGCGCTCGTATCCATTACATAATTTCCATTCGTAATAGATAAACAATTACGATTTGGTCAATAACAGTGCGACGTCTCTTCCGGGTTCTGTAGTCTTCGAGAGTTCTGATGCCGCCGCCGATATAACGTAATAACTCAGCATCGGTAATAATAATAACAAACAAGAAAGATAATACCACCGTCGAAGAATCACGAGGATGTGCCCAATACTACTAATAATAATAATAACCGGTGGATGTGAAACGGCCATCACCATTAACGATAATTCGCCGTTCCCGCTGTTTAACCGCACCGCATACTGTGAATTTATTCAAGAACACGCACTAATTGTTCAGAAAGGAAAAAAATATATAAACGATAAGTGTAGGACAGTGAAATACGATAAAAAAATATTTCGACTATAAATTATTCTAATATCTTTATTTTTTTATTTTAATTTTTTTTATTCTCGGTGTATGTTATAAATGATAATTCCTTGAGCAAGCGATTATAGTTTAAATTAATGATAATAAGACAATTTATTGAAACTCTTTAGAAAAGAACTACAAATGGCCATCGAAGTATGAATTATTAATCGTAATACGCTGAAACGTGGTTGGATTAAATCTCGTGTGAATAAAGTTGCCTGAAAATAGGCGTAAAAAAAGTCCACCATAAGTGGAATAGGAATAAAAATTACTGCTCAATAACAATTATTTCTAATAAATAAAATCATTCTCCTAGAAATAAACAATTTGAATATCCTATTATTAATTAAAGGGAATTGTATCTGTTGAAATTTTTATAGTTTTTATTGTCCAAAAAATAATTAATTATGTCGCCCATAAAACATACACTCAATTATATTGAGTCTCTAGTAGTAGAATAGTAGTGGTTGGTTATCGACCACGTAGTCCTTCCGCCGTGTTATTTGTGTATTAGTGTGTGTGTGTGTGTAAATGAGCTTGTTACTATAAAGAATCGTCCCGTTACTCTAAAGCGGAATTAATTGTATCTCAATGGCGAATGGTAACGTTCATGTATATTAAATTATTTAATTTTTAATGAGTTTTATACTGTCTCTTATTAACAAATTAAAATGTTTGTGATTTAACTTTTGACTTAACTATTTAACCTTTTTTTTTATATACCATTACATTTCTATTTTGAAACTATCTTAAAGCAAAATTAAGATTTAAACTATTTTTATTTCATTTATCATTAATTTTTAAACTTAAACTGTTTCTTCTAAATTGTCCAAATATTTTTAAAACTATTTTTAAATATCATTTGATTTGTTTTTTTCAGGCAAATCAATTATGCATTTCTTTTTAGAAATTTTCCACTGTTCTTTTCTTTTGTGTTTTTAACTACTGTTTACAATATTATAGAATATTTTTTTGTTTTTCTGTAAAGATCAAACTCTTTCTTTTTTCTTCTTAAGAAATTTTAAATGTTCTTTATTTATTTTTTAAGAAGATTGAAAGAGATTTTTTAAAGTTTCGTTGTAAATTATTAACCATATTTAACAGGTTTGGTGACCAAAACCGGATTGAAATTGATTAACCGTTTTTTAGTGCATCACTTAATTATTATATTATGAAGAATTTTCTTCTAATAAATCAATTAATAGCAATTAAAACTTTAGTACTAACAGGAAATTGTAAAGATTAAATAAATAAATATTTAAAAAAATAAAATTATAAAGAAATATAGCTACATTTGACTTTTTTAATGTAAGAATCATTAATTATTTTTTATTTTTTAAAATTTATTTATCATTTACAAAATGAATCAGATAAAATATTAACCTATGTGACAAATTTGCAGTGGATATGAGCGTCAATTATAAAATCTTAACCTAGGTATACATTAAACAAATTGAAATATTAAAACAACATAACATTTAACATTTAAATACTTATTCTATTGATATATTAAAAACATATATAACCTAAATCAACTAAAAACCAATAACGGGTTAAATTTACAGTTTTAGTTGTGCGCTACATATTCAGAAAATTTATAAAAGCACCTTTAACTAGAAATTTTTTAGGTTTAGTTTTAAATGATATTAAATTGTTACTGTTCTTTATTTTCATACATTCTCGTTTTATGAGAAGTAGTTCTTATATTAGTGCCATGACGAGTATAATAGGCATGAGTATTTTTATTCATTTTAAATTTGTTATGATTTTTAAATACATATGGTGCACATTAATCATTAAAGTACATGCTGTACATTCTATTTCCATCTCAACGCAATATTCCAAAACATTCACTTTAGTATACATATATCTCTCATCACAAAACATCATACACCCTCCATGCTGGTGATACTTCCTTGTGAAATATGCAATTTTGGTGAAGTTTCGCAGATGCGCAAAATTACTATTGCTTGTCTTACACCATGTTTTAGTAAATCAGATGACGTTTGGTTTATAATCGTTAGTTGCGACCGTTATTTCGTCAGTTTTATTAAGTAAACTCCTTATGTTCGGATGCATAACTATTAATTGATTGATGTTATAATGTATATTTGATGTATTAGTTTCTTTTGTTTCTGTTAGAACTAGATTTAAAACGTGTTTGTTTACGAAAAAACTTGTATTCGCTAATATTTATTCCTGTAGACCATAGGTTGAAATCTGTTATTATATTGTTAAATTCTTCTACTATTCTAATTTTATATTTTTCTGTTGATTCCCTATCAATCCGTTCAATAGTTTCAATTTTCAATTCAATATTTTTTAATTTTGCACTAAGAAAATCCTTCAGTTTTTTTTCGGTATAGTCCCATTTATATTTTCCTACATGGAACCATTTCCTATCCTGGGATTTGTATACTATTTCCTCTTGGTAATTTTTTTTTTTTCGATGTGCTGATTTTGTCGTTTGCGTAGTCTTCGTATTTACCACGGTCTCTTTATTTCCTGATTTTGAAATTCCTGTTTTTGTTAGTTTGTTTACCTTTTCGTTTATTGACTTGGTTGAAACGTTAGTGGATTCATTTACATTCTTTGTAGACAATTTTTTGTTGTTTTTCTGGATTTGATTTTTTTGGCTCTGTCTCGCAAGTTGAATTCTTCTTTGGTTTAATGATTGTAGAGTTACGTGAAGATGTACTGTACTATAAATGAAAGATTGGGTCTCCTTTCTTCACAAAATTTATTGATCGCAAATGTACATTTGGATCACGATGTGACCATTTTCAATGCTAAACTCTTTGGTTGTTTTTCCAAGTGAGAATAGTTAAACGAATCGTCGGTCGTAGTGTCATCTATATGTTTTAGAGTTGAGTTCCTTGTAGTGCTGTGTGTTATAAACATATTATTAAGAGTCCTAATTTGTTCTTGTAAGAACAGTACATTGTTATTTAGGTTGTTAACATATCGTTCGATTTTAGCGAACATTTAATGTATTTAATTTCTATAACATCTGAAGAGTGGGTTACTGTCACGCCACTATTAAATGAACAGGTAATGTCATCGTTGTCTTCCATTTTGCCGTTGTCTTTGCTCTCCTCTGAAATATCCGTGCAGCAGTTTATTGTGTTATTATCCAATATTATGACATTTTTCATGTTTTTAAGGCATTTCATGACAGATTTTGCACTTTGATATATATGTCAAAATGATAGTTGAATACTAGAAAATCTTCTTTTTTAATTAATCAGATAATTTACAAGATCTGATTATGAACCAAAAGGTCTCTGGTATTAAAATATTGGTTATTTTTTACTCGGAAAGTTGATTTTTATTATATGATTTCTGTTTGCTAGATATGAGTGAATAAATGAGTGACCCCTAACAACATAATACTTCAGTTTCTCCAGCAAGATTTTATGATTGACCGTATCGAAGGGCATTTTCGATTTCTCCAGTGCGCCCATGATTTCTGTTATGTAATTAAATATAGCAGAATTTGTAGATTTCCCTTTAATAAAACTATTTTGCGAATTGTCAAATAAGACATTAGTTATAAAATAATTCATTATTCTTGTATCTGTTATTATTTATAAACTTTTAGAAATTACTGACAAAAGAGTGATTGTCCTATAATTACTGAAGTAATTCGGATCACCTTTATTATTCACTGGTTTTATGATACCTTCCTTTAAACATTAATGGAATATACCTTTTTCTAGACTAATATTGATTAAAAAAGTAAGGTGAGTTCATTGATAACAGCTTTAATTATTTTAGTCGGAATTTAATCATACCCATTATTTATTATTTATTTTTGTGTGTACGTATAATACTTAGTGTTTCTGTTACTGGTCTAAGAAACATTGTGTGTATTTGGATATCCCGAGTACAGTTAAATAGGCTTTCGATTTCAATTGTGGGTCTGCTATTAAAATAGTTATTTAATTCATTTTCTTTTTCTTCATATTGTTCATATGTCGGATTATGATCATTAGTTCTAAAATTAATAATTTAATTATCACTACTCAATATTTTATTCAAAACTTCGTTCTTTTTGTTTCTCAGGTATTAAAGTATCATATTCCTTTTTAATTTTCTGATATAGTTTATTTGCATCTTCATTATAGACTTTAATAACAGCTAAGTAATCAAGTAATTGTTTTGTTCTTATAATTGCTAGATTTTGATTTTTGATCTTATGTTTAGGATGTTGAGAGACCCCAGCATGTATTTAATGCCACATTGAGGATGGTTATCAAATTTACCCACACTTCATCAACATTATTATTTCCATATATGAATCTAGGAAATATACAAAACTATTTATAGGTAGCGAACTATAATACATTTTTTAATTTTTTCATGAGTGAACAGAAGGTTGCCTCCTATTTCAGGCGACCATAATATTATTTTGCGCAAAAGAGTCTGATACATGTGTTTTAAACACACGTGACTTGAATTTTATAAACATTAATGTATTTACACGAATTCCATGTTTAATGAAAATATCAAAAATTTTCACCATAAGTGAGGTGAGAATTTAATTTATCGTATAGTTACACATATTTAAAATGACATTTTTTCCAATTTTTACCTATTCTAACTTTTAAAATCCAATATTATTCAACCTGAAATCTGGATTCCGTAAATTATTAAAAACGATTTATCTTTAAAAGAGTCAGCGTTTACATTCCTCAAACCTTAAAGGTTTTCTATTACTTCTAAATATTATCTTTTGACTGAAAAATAATGAAGTAAATTACAAACATTCTTTTGGTTTCTAAAAATTTACTAGAAGTAAAAGACTTGATCAGAATCATTCTTAAAAAAAATAGAAATAATAAACTAAAATAATTATTCAATTTAAAAACCATTAAATTTTGTCATTTGCTTTCGTGTTTTATATCTTAATTGCTATATTAAATACCTTAAAAGTTTTTAATTGACTTACTTAAAAGTTGAAATTTTAACATCCCACCAGTCTACACAATCAATAATGACATTTAAAAAATCTTGAATCTATACAATATAAATTTGGCACATAGAGATATAAAAATTATGCGGTTCCTAAAGTTTGTTGTTTCAGGTGGAAGAAAGTAGGATGAATTAGACCTTGATTATTCTCTTTGCAACATTTAGCACAGATCAAACCAATGTTAATATGCAGAGATTTATTAAAACAACGTAGCTTTTCTTATCATTACTTTTCAAGAGTTGATCACATTCACCCATAGGTGTAATCTGATGAGAAACATCAAGACCTTGATCACATTTTTGCAAAGTTTTGCTCATACCACATCAGTGTAATTATGTACAAATTGGGTAGAAGACAAAGGCTTTGATTATTATAACTTTTCAAAAGTCAACAAGATCATTCGTGTAATTTAAAGAGTGTAGAACCATCGGGATATTGTTTATTTTTCTCGAAAAATTTTTCAGTAACCAACAGAAACCGTAAATAAATAAATCCTTTATTTACGAAATTTCCCCATTTAACAAATAAATTCATATTAGAAGTTTAAAATTAACTGAAAATAAAATCTACAACTAAAAATAAAAAAAACAAAACTACGTTAATGAAAATTCAAAAAAAATAATATTAATAGAAAACTTATGGTGCAGTTAGAAAAAAAATATTGTTGAAAATAATTACTGCGTCCTTAAAATATTTTTTGAAACAGTATTTTTAAATGCTTGTTTGCTAGAATCAAACAAGTTAAACGACTCATATTTATTTAAATCATTTGCCAACCTTAACATACGACTCATAGACTTGTTATGAGAGTACTTAGTTGTAAATGTATCAATATTGAACAAATTTTGTGATCTTAATGCGAGTAAGAAACTAGAAAAATGTAACTTTCATTCTGATGGTAATGAAGGACCATTAATGTGATTGTTAAGCAATCCGTGAAGAAAACGGTGATCTAAGATATTTCGACGATCACTGAGTGTATGTATTCTAAGGAATTTCATTCCAGAATCATAGACACCAGGGATATGGTGCACTCTTTTAAGTTTAAATTCCACATTTCGTATAAATTTATGTTGCAACGATTCAAAATAATACGTTTTGAATCGTTGCAACGTAAATTTATACGAAATGTACTGCTTAATAAGGTGACCTAACTGGAGATGCATATTTTAATTGATACCTTACTCATGTACAATATAACAACATTAAACATTCAGGGTTCAACTACATTGAAATATGCCAAACAAAACCCCATAGTCTAGACGCTTTATCACATATACCAATAATGTGGTTCACAGAATATACACATTTCAAAGGAGAGTGAAATTATGATGAAACAAAATAAAACTATTGGGTCTTTCATTTTTGACTTAATGGTAGTATTACCATCGAGAACTTTGATTGATTATTTGCAAAATTCTGCACAAACCAAATCTGTAGAAGCTTCAACTTCGTTATACATCATAAATCACCAATAAAAAGCTTTTTTAATTTAGTAACTATAGTTTTGACAATCTTCACTTTTCATTTTTTTAATTAAAATCACATAAAGTAATTAGTATGATTTGAAGATCGTAGAATCATCCTCAGCACCTTAATTACTTTTATGCGTGTGCTTTACTATAGTGATGCACCTTTTCGGACATCCCATAGATTTCGCTGATTTTTACTGCTTAGGCATTTCTGAAGATAAAAAGTCAATTGTTAATGATGTCATTCAACTAAGGTAAATTAAATGAGTATGTTTATTTACATTTTATCTAAAAAGTTTCTTTTTGGAAAGAAACACATTTAAGGTTAGATTCGAGAAATATTCAGTTATTGCTTTTTTCCTCTAATTTTAGCACTTTTCTATTAACTTGACGATAGTTGTCCTGAAGCGTTAGCTACAGTGAATATAAAAATATTTAGAAGAAGAAATTTTATATATTCCACAAAAGTTACGTCTTTTTTTGACGCTGTATGAACATTTGCGAGCTTCTAATGATTTTATCAAAATATTTTATTTAAAACCAATCGACCTTTCAACTTGTAAACGAGTAATACAATAATTTCTTTAGATTCAATGACAGTTCAAAACCGACGGACATTTTTACGGAAGAGGACTATTTCAACACTTTAAAAAAGGGCAAAAATACAGCGACTGGACACGACCTAGTACATAGACACATACTAAAATCCTTACCATCCCACATACACGTCCATATCCTCAACATCCTTAATTTCATTTATCAAAATAAATATTACCCCTCCAAATGGAAATTAGGAATAATCATTTGTATCCCCAAACGCGACCATCCTACATCTCTAATTTTCAGCTACCGTCCAATTACTCTACTTCCCGTCCTAGGAAAACTGTACGAATCACTCCTTCAAAACAAAATATTATCCCACATCCAAGACCGTATCCCAAACTACCAATTTGGCTTCCTTCCAAAACGTTCCACTACCCTTCCTCTTACTATCATGACCTCAAACATCCAAACAACACACCTTGAAGGAAAGTCATCAGCCGTCCTGCTAAATTCCCACCCATATTATTTTCATTATGAATCAATTCCTTTCAAACAGATCCCTTAAAGTCAAAATCAACAAGTCTCACTCCCCTCCTTTTTCTCCTGTATAAGGCCTACCCCAAGGTTCCCCTCTATCTCCGCTACTATATAACATCTTCTGTTTCGACATCTACAATCCTGATCCTCTTTACTTCAATCTTTCTAAATATCTCCTCCAATTTGCAGATGATACAGCCGTAATTTCCCACGCACCCACCGTTCCTAAAGCTCTTCAATTCCTCCAGCAGGAAATTGACTCCCTGCAACACTGGTTTGCTAAATGGCGAATTAAAATCTATCCCCACAAATCCTAGCTCCTAATTCCCTATCACCGTAACAATAATCCTGCACACGATATTCATATCTCCAACATAACTGTTTCCCCTTCTACATCCATAAAATACCTAGGCATTACCATAGATCGAAAAGTCAATTTCAAACACCATACAATTTCAAACAAAACAAAAATCACAACTAGAGCCAAAATGTTCAGAAACTTAACTTACAAAAATAACGGTATATCTATAAAAACAGCGGTTAAAATATATAAAATGATATGCCGTCTTCTACTCGACTATGGTAATGTCCTTTTCTCCAACTCCTGCAATCCTACCATCCACAATATCCAAGTTAGCGAGAGATCCTCTCTAAGAACTTTAACCAAAATCCGCCACCCCAGTAATCCTCTACACAATCCCTCTTACCAACTCCTATATGACTATACCTCTGTTATTCCCATCAAGGAACGCCTTCTATACTTAAGTGAAAAATTTTCAAAAAATCCCTTCAACCATCAAATCCTTACCCTCTACTGCTTACGCAGAAATCCTAACCTAATCCCAAAATTCAAAACCCCTCCATTTACTATTTTCGAATTCATCGCATCACATCGCCCATCATCATCATCATCATCATCATCAGAGACAGACTAACGTGACACATAGACAAGGACAAATCAGGGCTGAAAGACCTCCGGTCGATAGCCATTCAACAGACTAACCTCCCAACACTCATATCATCATTAATGTATTATATTTGTCTTATCTGTATTTTATTTTTGTCTGTTAATAAAGATGTTGAATATATATATATATTTATATATTTTACAAGTACTGTAACTCAAAAATCATTTAGTTATCTTCAATTATAATTTCTCTACGAAACGAGCCAACGCTAATTTCTAGGTACATTTTAAGATAGGAAGACATTTTTTAATGTATTTATCTAAGTCGGTCCTGAAACATAAATAAACTAATATGTTTTTATGTTCTTTTATACAAATGTCAAAAAGTGTCAATTTAAAAAGTTAGTGCAAAGCTTTTACACAATTTTTTGGCCAGTTTTGATAATTTTTCAGTTAAGAAATGTTCCGTCCTGACACTTCCATAGTTTACAGATTCCGCTTCTAATAAATTTATATGTTAATTCATCATTATTATGCATTTTATTAAAGTTTTCTTTCATTATTGACTTACCGAATAGTTAAGGAATATTTGTTTTCTCCACAAAGCGTAGTTGGAGATAGGGAAACGAGTTTTACTTTGGAGTATTCAACTGTCAGGGTAAACAGTCAATCAAGATATTACAAATTAAACACAACAATTACTTTGTTTTGTATAACAGTTATTTATTTATATAGTGACCAATGGTTTCAATACATTCACGTATCATTTTCAAACTTTCGGTTTGAAAATGATACGTGAATGTATTGAAACCACTTTCGATTTGAAAATGATACGTGAATGTATTGAAACCATTGATCACCATATAAATAAATAACTGTTATACAAAACAAAGTAATTATTGTGTTTAATTTGTGATTAAAATGTATAATGAAGTAGAAGCCTCCATAGTCAATGAGTCAATCAAGATATTAGCAATAATTAATAATGAGAGAAATAAATCTCTATGAGCTTCTGCACTAATGTTTTACATAATAATGTAAAAACTCCAGCTAACAGTTAAAACAACTACTCCCCGTACTAAAGCACCGCCAGGCATTGAATGATATAACTGTTTAGCTGTCGTTACATGTCTAAAATTATATTTAGCACTATGTAACAATTTTGTGGTGTTATCGTTTTTTAACCGAGTCTCGAAAAGTGTTATGTAATGACTATCTGCAGACACGTGTTTCGCTGTATCACAGCTCATCAGTGCAGCTATGTCATAATTACGTGCGTCCTTCCTGTTGGAAGGCC